>CATOCB010000383.1:0-178000 GCA_951411735.1 Somateria mollissima
AGACATGACCAGGTGACCTGCGTCCGGGGTCCCCACGTGACCCGCTGACCTGGGGCCGGGGTCCCCACGTGACCCGGGGTCCTGGTGCCGGGGTGGTCATCGGAACCTGGGAACCAGGCCGGGTAGCCGACATGACCCGGGGACCTGGGGCCAGGGTCCCGAGCTGACCCTGGTGCCCGGGCTGTGTACCCGACACGACCCGGTGACCCGGGGCTGTGGTGTCGACGGACTCGTGGACCTGGGTTCGGGGTCCCGACCTGACGCGGTGACCTGGGGCCGGTGTCCCCACGTGACCCTCTGACCTGGGTCCGGGGTCCCCACGTGACCCGCTGACCTGGGGCCGGTGTCCCCACGTGACCCGGGGTCCTGGTGCCGGGGTGGTCACCGGAACCTGGGAACAAGGCCGGGTGCGCGACATGACTGGGTGACCTGGGGCCGGGTTAACGACCTGTCCAGGGGACCCGGGCCGGGGACCCGACAGGACCCGGTGATCCTTCGCTGGTGTCCCGATGCAACCCGGGACGCGGGCCGGGGACCCCACGTGACCCGGGGACCTGGGGCCGGGGTCCCGACCTGACCCGGTGGCCTAGGGGCCAGGGTAACCACCTGACCCGAGGACCCGGACCAGGGACCCGGTATGACACCGTCTCCCGTGGCCGGGGTGATCACCCGACGCTGCTAACCGGGGCAGCGACCCGACACGACCCGGTGACCCGGGGTGGGGTCCCGACCCATCCCGGGGACATGGGGTCGGGTACCCAACTTTACCCGGCGTCCTGGTGCCGGGGTGGTCATCGGAACCTGGGAACCAGGCTGGGTACTAGACATGACCAGGTGACCTGGGGCCGGGGTCCCCACGTGACCCGGTCACCTGGGGCCGGTGACCCCACGTGACCCGGTCGCCTGGGGCCGGTGTCCCCACGTGACCCGGTCACCTGGGGCCGGTGTCCCCACGTGACCCGCTGACCTGCGGCCGGTGTCCCCACGTGACCCGGGGACCTGGGGCCGGGGTCCCGACCTGCCTTGGTTACCTGGGGCCGGTGTCCCCACGTGACCCGCTGACCTGGGGCCGGTGTCCGCACATGACCCGGTCACCTGGGGCCGGTGTCCCCACGTGACCCGGGGTCCTGGTGCCGGGGTGGTCATCGGAACCTGGGAACCAGGCTGGGTACCAGACATGACCAGGTGACCTGGGTCCGGGGTCCCCACGTGACCCGCTGACCTGGGGCCAGTGTCCCCACGTGACCCGCTGACCTGGGGCCGGGGTCCCCACGTGACCCGGTGACCTGGGTCCGGGGTCCCCACGTGACCCTCTGACCTGGGGCCGGGGTCCCCACCTGACCCGGGGTCCTGGTGCCGGGATGGTCACCGGAACCTGGGAACAAGGCCGGGTGCGCGACATGACCCGGTGACCTGGGGCCGGGTTATCGACCTGTCCAGGGGACCCGGGCCGGGGACCCGACAGGACCCGGTGATCTGCGGCTGGGGTAAAAACCCGTCCCGGGGACCCGGGCTGGGTCCCGACCTGCCTTGGTTACCTGGGGCCGGTGTCCCCACGTGACCCGCTGACCTGGGGCCGGGGTCCCGACCTGACCCGGTTACGTGGGGCCGGTGTCCCCACGTGACCCGCTGACCTGGGGCCGGGGTCCCCACGTGACCCGGGGTCCTGGTGCCGGGGTGGTTTCTGGAACCTGGGAACCAGGCCGGGTGTGTGACATGACCCGGTGACCCGGGGCCGGGGTAACGACCTGTCCAGGGGACCCGGGCCGGGGACCCGACATGACCCAGTAATCTGCGGCTGGGGTAAAAACCCGTCCCGGGGACCCGGGCTGGGTACCCGACATGACCCGGTGACCTGGTTCCGGGGTGCCGACCTGACCCGGTGACCTGGGGCTGTGGTGTCGACCGGACTCGGGGACGTGGTCCGGTGTCCCGTCATGACCCGGGGACCTGGGGCCGGGTTAACGACCTGTCCAGGGGACCCGGGCCGGGGACCCGACAGGACCCGGTGATCCTTCGCTGGTGTCCCGATGCAACCCGGGGACCCGGGCCTGGGAGCTTACGTGACCCGGGGACCTGGGGCCGGGGATGTCACCCGACACTGGTACCCGGGGCAGCGACCCGATACGACCCGGTGACCTGGGTCCGGGGTCCCGACCTGACCCGGTGAGCTGGGGCCAGGGTAACCACCTGACCCGGGGACCCGGGCCGGGGACCCGGTATGACTCCGTCTCCCGGGGCCGGGGTGGTCACCTGACACTGGTACCCGGGACAGCGACCCGACATGACCCGGTGACCCGGGGCCGGGGTGCCGACCTGTCCAGGGGACCCGGGCCGGGGACCCGACAGGACCCGGTGATCTGCGGCTGGGGTAAAAACCCGTCCCGGGGACCCGGGCTGGGTCCCGACATGACCCGGTGACCTGGTTCCGGGGTGCCGACCTGACCCGGTGACCTGGGGCTGTGGTGTCGACCGGACTCGGGGACGTGGTCCGGTGTCCCGTCATGACCCGGGGACCTGGGGTCGGGGTGGTCACCAGACCCTTGTACCCAGGCCGTTGACCCGACATGAACCTGTGACCCGGGGCCTGGGTAAAAATCCAACCCGGGGACCCGGGCATGGGACGTGACATGACCCGACCTGGGTCCGGGGTCCCGACCTGACCCGCTGACCTGGGTCCGGGGTCCCCACGTGACCCGGTGACCTGGGGCCGGTGTCCCCACGTGACCCGGTCACCTGGGGCCGGTGTCCCCACGTGACCCGGGGTCCTGGTGCCGGGGTGGTCATCGGAACCTGGGAACCAGGCTGGGTACCAGACATGACCAGGTGACCTGGGTCCGGGGTCCCCACGTGACCCGCTGACCTGGGTCCGGGGTCCCCACGTGACCCGGGGTCCTGGTGCCGGGGTGGTCATCGGAACCTGGGAACCAGGCTGGGTACCAGACATGACCAGGTGACCTGCGTCCGGGGTCCCCACGTGACCCGCTGACCTGGGGCCGGGGTCCCCACGTGACCCGGGGTCCTGGTGCCGGGGTGGTCATCGGAACCTGGGAACCAGGCCGGGTAGCCGACATGACCCGGGGACCTGGGGCCAGGGTCCCGAGCTGACCCTGGTGCCCGGGCTGTGTACCCGACACGACCCGGTGACCCGGGGCTGTGGTGTCGACGGACTCGTGGACCTGGGTTCGGGGTCCCGACCTGACGCGGTGACCTGGGGCCGGTGTCCCCACGTGACCCTCTGACCTGGGTCCGGGGTCCCCACGTGACCCGCTGACCTGGGGCCGGTGTCCCCACGTGACCCGGGGTCCTGGTGCCGGGGTGGTCACCGGAACCTGGGAACAAGGCCGGGTGCGCGACATGACTGGGTGACCTGGGGCCGGGTTAACGACCTGTCCAGGGGACCCGGGCCGGGGACCCGACAGGACCCGGTGATCCTTCGCTGGTGTCCCGATGCAACCCGGGACGCGGGCCGGGGACCCCACGTGACCCGGGGACCTGGGGCCGGGGTCCCGACCTGACCCGGTGGCCTAGGGGCCAGGGTAACCACCTGACCCGAGGACCCGGACCAGGGACCCGGTATGACACCGTCTCCCGTGGCCGGGGTGATCACCCGACGCTGCTAACCGGGGCAGCGACCCGACACGACCCGGTGACCCGGGGTGGGGTCCCGACCCATCCCGGGGACATGGGGTCGGGTACCCAACTTTACCCGGCGTCCTGGTGCCGGGGTGGTCATCGGAACCTGGGAACCAGGCTGGGTACTAGACATGACCAGGTGACCTGGGGCCGGGGTCCCCACGTGACCCGGTCACCTGGGGCCGGTGACCCCACGTGACCCGGTCGCCTGGGGCCGGTGTCCCCACGTGACCCGGTCACCTGGGGCCGGTGTCCCCACGTGACCCGCTGACCTGCGGCCGGTGTCCCCACGTGACCCGGGGACCTGGGGCCGGGGTCCCGACCTGCCTTGGTTACCTGGGGCCGGTGTCCCCACGTGACCCGCTGACCTGGGGCCGGTGTCCGCACATGACCCGGTCACCTGGGGCCGGTGTCCCCACGTGACCCGGGGTCCTGGTGCCGGGGTGGTCATCGGAACCTGGGAACCAGGCTGGGTACCAGACATGACCAGGTGACCTGGGTCCGGGGTCCCCACGTGACCCGCTGACCTGGGGCCAGTGTCCCCACGTGACCCGCTGACCTGGGGCCGGGGTCCCCACGTGACCCGGTGACCTGGGTCCGGGGTCCCCACGTGACCCTCTGACCTGGGGCCGGGGTCCCCACCTGACCCGGGGTCCTGGTGCCGGGATGGTCACCGGAACCTGGGAACAAGGCCGGGTGCGCGACATGACCCGGTGACCTGGGGCCGGGTTATCGACCTGTCCAGGGGACCCGGGCCGGGGACCCGACAGGACCCGGTGATCTGCGGCTGGGGTAAAAACCCGTCCCGGGGACCCGGGCTGGGTCCCGACCTGCCTTGGTTACCTGGGGCCGGTGTCCCCACGTGACCCGCTGACCTGGGGCCGGGGTCCCGACCTGACCCGGTTACGTGGGGCCGGTGTCCCCACGTGACCCGCTGACCTGGGGCCGGGGTCCCCACGTGACCCGGGGTCCTGGTGCCGGGGTGGTTTCTGGAACCTGGGAACCAGGCCGGGTGTGTGACATGACCCGGTGACCCGGGGCCGGGGTAACGACCTGTCCAGGGGACACGGGCCGGGGACCCGACATGACCCAGTAATCTGCGGCTGGGGTAAAAACCCGTCCCGGGGACCCGGGCTGGGTACCCGACATGACCCGGTGACCTGGTTCCGGGGTGCCGACCTGACCCGGTGACCTGGGGCTGTGGTGTCGACCGGACTCGGGGACGTGGTCCGGTGTCCCGTCATGACCCGGGGACCTGGGGCCGGGTTAACGACCTGTCCAGGGGACCCGGGCCGGGGACCCGACAGGACCCGGTGATCCTTCGCTGGTGTCCCGATGCAACCCGGGGACCCGGGCCTGGGAGCTTACGTGACCCGGGGACCTGGGGCCGGGGATGTCACCCGACACTGGTACCCGGGGCAGCGACCCGATACGACCCGGTGACCTGGGTCCGGGGTCCCGAACTGACCCGGTGACCTGGGGCCAGGGTAACCACCTGACCCGGGGACCCGGGCCGGGGACCCGGTATGACTCCGTCTCCCGGGGCCGGGGTGGTCACCTGACACTGGTACCCGGGACAGCGACCCGACATGACCCGGTGACCTGGGGCCGGGGTGCCGACCTGTCCAGGGGACCCGGGCCGGGGACCCGACAGGACCCGGTGATCTGCGGCTGGGGTAAAAACCCGTCCCGGGGACCCGGGCTGGGTCCCGACATGACCCGGTGACCTGGTTCCGGGGTGCCGACCTGACCCGGTGACCTGGGGCTGTGGTGTCGACCGGACTCGGGGACGTGGTCCGGTGTCCCGTCATGACCCGGGGACCTGGGGTCGGGGTGGTCACTAGACCCTTGTACCCAGGCCGTTGACCCGACATGACCCTGTGACCCGGGGCCTGGGTAAAAATCCAACCCGGGTACCCGGGCATGGGACGTGACATGACCCGACCTGGGTCCGGGGTCCCGACCTGACCCGCTGACCTGGGTCCGGGGTCCCCACGTGACTCAGTGACCTGGGGCCGGTGTCCCCACGTGACCCGGTCACCTGGGGCCGGTGTCCCCACGTGACCCGGGGTCCTGGTGCCGGGGTGGTCATCGGAACCTGGGAACCAGGCTGGGTACCAGACATGACCAGGTGACCTGCGTCCGGGGTCCCCACGTGACCCGCTGACCTGGGGCCGGTGTCCCCACGTGACCCGGGGTCCTGGTGCCGGGGTGGTCATCGGAACCTGGGAACCAGGCCGGGTAGCCGACATGACCAGGGGACCTGGGGCCAGGGTCCCGAGCTGACCCTGGTGCCCAGGCTGTGTACCCGACACGACACGGTGACCCGGGGCTGTGGTGTCGACGGACTCGTGGACCTGGGTTCGGGGTCCCGACCTGACGCGGTGACCTGGGGCCGGTGTCCCCACGTGACCCTCTGACCTGGGTCCGGGGTCCCCACGTGACCCGCTGACCTGGGGCCGGGGTCCCCACGTGACCCGGGGTCCTGGTGCCGGGGTGGTCACCGGAACCTGGGAACCAGGCCGGGTGCGCGACATGACCCGGTGACCTGGGGCCGGGTTAACGACCTGTCCAGGGGACCCGGGCCGGGGACCCGACAGGACCCGGTGATCCTTCGCTGGTGTCCCGATGCAACCCGGGGACCCGGGCCTGGGAGCTTACGTGACCCGGGGACCTGGGGCCGGGGATGTCACCCGACACTGGTACCCGGGGCAGCGACCCGATACGACCCGGTGACCTGGGTCCGGGGTCCCGACCTGACCCGGTGAGCTGGGGCCAGGGTAACCACCTGACCCGGGGACCCGGGCCGGGGACCCGGTATGACTCCGTCTCCCGGGGCCGGGGTGGTCACCTGACACTGGTACCCGGGACAGCGACCCGACATGACCCGGTGACCCGGGGCCGGGGTGCCGACCTGTCCAGGGGACCCGGGCCGGGGACCCGACAGGACCCGGTGATCTGCGGCTGGGGTAAAAACCCGTCCCGGGGACCCGGGCTGGGTCCCGACATGACCTGGTGACCTGGTTCCGGGGTGCCGACGTGACCCGGTGACCTGGGGCTGTGGTGTCGACCGG
Organism: Somateria mollissima; assembly: GCA_951411735.1. Classification (NCBI taxonomy): domain Eukaryota; kingdom Metazoa; phylum Chordata; class Aves; order Anseriformes; family Anatidae; genus Somateria; species Somateria mollissima. The sequence continues at coordinate 6,711 of CATOCB010000383.1, forward strand.
ACTCGGGGACGTGGTCCGGTGTCCCGTCATGACCCGGGGACCTGGGGTCGGGGTGGTCACCAGACCCTTGTACCCAGGCCGTTGACCCGACATGACCCTGTGACCCGGGGCCTGGGTAAAAATCCAACCCGGGGACCCGGGCATGGGACGTGACATGACCCGACCTGGGTCCGGGGTCCCGACCTGACCCGCTGACCTGGGTCCGGGGTCCCCACGTGACCCGGTGACCTGGGGCCGGTGTCCCCACGTGACCCGGTCACCTGGGGCCGGTGTCCCCACGTGACCCGGGGTCCTGGTGCCGGGGTGGTCATCGGAACCTGGGAACCAGGCTGGGTACCAGACATGACTAGGTGACCTGGGTCCGGGGTCCCCACGTGACCCGGGGTCCTGGTGCCGGGGTGGTCATCGGAACCTGGGAACCAGGCCGGGTAGCCGACATGACCCGGGGACCTGGGGCCGGGGTCCCGAGCTGACCCTGGTGCCCGGGCTGTGTACCCGACATGACCCGGTGACCCGGGGCTGTGGTGTCGACGGACTCGTGGACCTGGGTTCGGGGTCCCGACCTGACGCGGTGACCTGGGGCCGGTGTCCCCACGTGACCCTCTGACCTGGGGCCGGTGTCCCCACGTGACCCGTCACCTGGGGCCGGGGTCCCCACGTGACCCGGGGTCCTGGTGCCGGGGTGGTCACCGGAACCTGGGAACCTGGCCAGGTGCGCGACGTGACCTGGTGACTTGGGGCCGGGTTAACGACCTGTCCAGGGGACCCGGGCCGGGGACCTGACAGGACCCGGTGATCTGCGGCTGGGGTAAAAACCCGTCCCGGGGACCCGGGCTGGGTCCCGACATGACCTGGTGACCTGGTTCCGGGGTGCCGACCTGACCCGGTGACCTGGGGCTGTGGTGTCGAGCGGACTCGGTTACTTGGGGCCGGTGTCCCCACATGACCCGGGGTCCTGGTGCCGGGGTGGTCATCGGAACCTGGGAACCAAGCCGGGTATCCGAAATGACCCGGGGACGTGGGGCCGGGGTCCCGACCTGCCTTGGTTACCTGGGGCCGGTGTCCCCACGTGACCCGCTGACCTGGGGCCGGGGTCCCCATGTGACCCGCTGACGTGGGGCCGGTGTCCCCACGTGACCGGGGGTCCTGGTGCCGGGGTGGTCATCGGAACCTGGGAACCAGGCTGGGTAACCGACATGGCCCGGGGACCTGGGTCCGGGGTCCCCACGTGACCCGCTGACCTGGGGCCGGTGTCCCCACGTGACCCGGTCACCTGGGGCCGGTGTCCCCACGTAACCCGGTCACCTGGGGCTGGTGTCCCCACGTGACCCGTGGTCCTGGCGCCGGGGTAGTCATCGGAACCTGGGAACCAGGCTGGGTACCAGACATGACAAGGTGACCTGGGTCCGGGGTCCCCACGTGACCCGCTGACCTGGGGCCGGGGTCCCCACGTGACCCGGGATCCTGGTGCTGGGATGGTCACCGGAACCTGGGAACCAGGCCAGGTGCGAGACATGACCGGGTGACCTGGGGCCGGGTTATCGACCTGTCCAGGGGACCCGGGCCGGGGACCCGACAGGACCCGGTGATCTGCGGCTGGGGTAAAAACCCGTCCCGGGGACCCGGGCTGGGTCCCGACCTACCTTGGTTACCTGGGGCCGGTGTCCCCACGTGATCCGCTGACCTAGGGCCGGTGTCCCCACGTGACCCGCTGACCTGGGGCCGGGGTCCCCACGTGATTCGGTGACCGGGGACCGGTATCCCAACGTGACCCGGGGTCCTGGTGCCGGGGTGGTCATCGGAACCTGGGAACCAGGCCGGGTAGCCGACATGACCCGGTGACCTGGGTCCGGGGACCCGGTATGACCCGGTTAAATGGGGCCGGTGTCCCCACGTGACCCGCTGACCTGGGTCCGGGGTCCCCACGTGACCCGGGGACCTGGGGCCGGTGTCCCCACGTGACCCGGTCACCTGGGGCCGGTGTCCCCACGTGACCCGGGGTCCTGGTGCCGGGGTGGTCATCGGAACCTGGGAACCAGGCTGGGTACCAGACATGACCAGGTGACCTGCGTCCGGGGTCCCCACGTGACCCGCTAACCTGGGGCCGGTGTCCCCACGTGACCCGGGGTCCTTGTGCCGGGGTGGTCATCGGAACCTGGGAACCAGGCCGGGTACCCGACATGACCCAAGGACCTGGGGCCGGGGTCCCGACCTGACCCTGGTGCCCGGGCTGTGTACCCCACACGACCCGGTGACCCGGGGCTGTGGTGTCGACGGACTCGTGGACCTGCGTTCGGGGTCCAGACCTGACGCGGTGACCTGGGGCCGGTGTCCCCACGTGACCCTCTGACCTGGGGCCGGGGTCCCCACGTGACACGCTGACCTGGGGCCGGGGTCCCCACGTGACCCCGGGTCCTGGTGCCGGGGTGGTCATCGGGACCTGGGAACCAGGCCGGGTACCCGACATGACCCAGGGACCTGGGGCCGGGGTCCCGACCTGAACCTGGTGCCCGGGCTGTGTACCCGACACGACCCGGTGACCCGGGGCTGTGGTGTCGACAGACTCGTGGACCTGGGTTCAGGGTCCCGACCTGACGCGGTGACCTGGGGCCGGTGTCCCCACGTGACCTGCTGAACTGGGGCCGGTGTCCGCACGTGACCTGGTCACCTGGGGCCAGGGTCCCCACGTGACCCGCTGACCTGGGTCCGGGGTCCCCACGTGACCCGGGGTCCTGGTGCCGGGGTGGTCATCGGAACCTGGGAACCAGGCCGGGTACCCGACATGAAACAGGGACCTGGGGCCGGGGTCCCGACCTGCCTTGGTTACCTGGGGCCGGTGTCCCCACGTGACCCTCTGACCTGGGGCCGGGGTCCCCACGTGACCCGGGGTCCTGGTGCCGGGGTGGTCACCGGAACCTGGGAACAAGGCCGGGTGCGCGACATGACCGGGTGACCCGGGGCCGGGTTAACGACCTGTCCAGGGGACCCGGGCCGGGGACCCGACAGGACCCGGTGATCCTTCGCTGGTGTCCCGATGCAACCCGGGACCCGGGCCGGGGACCCCACGTGACCCGGGGACCTGGGGCCGGGGTCCCGACCTGACCCGGTGGCCTAGGGGCCAGGGTAACCACCTGACCCGAGGACCCGGGCCGGGGACCCGGTATGACACCGTCTCCCGTGGCCGGGGTGGTCAGCCGACGCTGCTACCCGGGACAGCGACCCGACACGACCCGGTGACCCGGGGTGGGGTCCCGACCCATCCCGGGGACATGGGGTCGGGTACCCAACTTTACCCGGCGTCCTGGTGCCGGGGTGGTCATCGGAACCTGGGAACCAGGCTGGGTACTAGACATGACCAGGTGACCTGGGTTCGGGGTCCATACCTGACGCGGTGACCTGGGGCCGGTGTCCCCACGTGACCCGGGGTCCTGGTGCCGGGGTGGTCATCGGAACCTGGGAACCAGGCCGGGTAGCCGACATGACCCGGGGACCTGGGGCCGGGGTCCCGAGCTGACCCTGGTGCCCGGGCTGTGTACCCGACACGACCCGGTGACCCGGGGCTGTGGTGTCGACGGACTCGTGGACCTGGGTTCGGGGTCCCGACCTGACGCGGTGACCTGGGGCCGGTGTCCCCACGTGACCCGGGGTCCTGGTGCCGGGGTGGTCACCGGAACCTGGGAACCAGGCCGGGTGCGCGACATGACCCGGTGACCTGGGGCCGGGTTAACGACCTGTCCAGGGGACCCGGGCCGGGGACCCGACAGGACCCGGTGATCCTTCGCTGGTGTCCCGATGCAACCCGGGGACCCGGGCCCGGGACCCCACGTGATCCAGTGATCCGGTGCTTTTGTCCCGATGCAAGCCGGGGACCCGGGCCGGGGACCCGGTATGACTCCGTCTCCCGGGGCCGGGGTGGTCACCTGACACTGGTACCCGGGACAGCGACCCGACATGACCCCGTGACCCGGGGCCGGGGTGCCGACCTGTCCAGGGGACCCGACCCGGGTACCCGACAGGACCCGGTGATCTGCGGCTGGGGTAAAAACCCGTCCCGGTGACCTGGGGCTGTGGTGTCGACCGGACTCGGGGACCTGGTCCGGTGTCCCGTCATGACCCGGGGACCTGGGGTCGGGGTGGTCACCAGACCCTTGTACCCAGGCCGTTGACCCGACATGACCCTGTGACCCGGGGCCTGGGTAAAAATCCAACCCGGGGACCCGGGCATGGGAAGTGACATGACCCGACCTGGGTCCGGGGTCCCGACCTGACCCGGTGACCTGGGTCCGGGGAGCCGGTATGACCCGGTGACCTGGGGCCGGTGTCCCCACGTGACCCTCTGACCTGGGGCTGGGGTCCCCACGTGACCCGGTGACCTGGTGCCGGGATGGTCACCGGAACCTGGGAACCAGGCCGGGTGCGCGACATGACCGGGTGACCTGGGGCTGGGTTATCGACCTGTCCAGGGGACCCGGGCCAGGGACCCTACAGGACCCGGTGATCTGCGGCTGGGGTAAAAACCCGTCCCGGGGACCCGGGCTGGGTCCCGACCTGCCTTGGTTACCTGGGGCCGGTGTCCACACGTGACCCGCTGACCTGGGGCCGGCGTCCCCACGTGACCCGGGGTCCTGGTGCCGGGATGGTCACCGGAACCTGGGAACCAGGCCGGGTGCGAGACATGACCCGCTGACCTGGGGCCGGGTTATCGACCTGTCCAGAGGACCCGGGCCAGGGACCCGACAGGACCCGGTGATCTGCGGCTGGGGTAAAAACCCGTCCTGGGGACCCGGGCTGGGTCCCGACCTGCCTTGGTTACCTGGGGCCGGTTTCCCCACGTGACCCGCTGACCTGGAGCCGGTGTCCCCACGTGACCCGCTGACCTGGGGCCGGGGTCCCCACGTGACCCGGTGACCTGGGGCCGGTGTCCCCACGTGGCCCGGTCACCTGGGGCCGGTGTCCCCACGTGACCCAGGGTCCTGGTGCCGGGGTGGTCATCGGAACCTGGGAACCAGGTTGGGTACCAGACATGACCAGGTGACCTGGGTCCGGGGTCCCCACGTGACCCGCTGACCTGGAGCCGGGGTCCCCACGTGACCCGGGTTCCTGGTGCCGGGGTGGTCATCGGAACCTGGGAACCAGGCCGGGTACCCGACATGACCCGGGGACCTGGGGCTGGGGTCCCGACCTGCCTTGGTTACCTGGGGCCGGTGTCCCCACGTGACCCGCTGACCTGGGGCCGGTGTCTCCACGTGACCCGCTGACCTGGGGCCGGGTCCCCACGTGACCCAGGGTCCTGGTGCCGGGGTGGTCATCGGAACCTGGGAACCAGGCCGGGTACCCGACATGACCCGGGGACCTGGGGCTGGGGTCCCGAGCTGACCCTGGTGCCCGGGCTGTGTACCCGACACGACCCGGTGACCCGGGGCTATGGTGTCGACGGACTCGTGGACCTGGGTTCGGGGTCCCGACCTGACGCGGTGACCTGGGGCCGGTGTCCCCACGTAACCCTCTGACCTGGGGCCGGGGTCCCCACTTGACCCGCTGACCTGGGGCCGGTGTCCCCACGTGACCCTCTGACCTGGGGCCGGGGTCCCCACTTGACCCGCTGACCTGGGGCCGGTGTCCCCACGTGACCCGGGGACCTGGGGCCGGTGTCCCCACGTGACCCGGGGTCCTGGTGCCGGGGTGGTCATCGGAACCTGGGAACCAGGCCGGGTGCGCAACATGACCGGGTGACATGGGGCCGGGTTATCGACCTTTCCATGGGACCCGGGCCGGGGACCCGACAGGACCCGGTGATCTGCGGCTGGGGTAAAAACCCGTCCCGGGGACCCGGGCTGATTCCCGACCTGCCTTGGTTACCTGGGGCCGGTGTCCCCACGTGACCCGCTGACCTGGGGCCGGTGTCCCCACGTGACCCGCTGACCTGGGGCCGGGGTCCCCACGTGACCCCGTGACCTAGGGCCGGTGTCCCCACGTGACCCGGTCACCTGGGACCGGTGTCCCCACGTGACCCGGGGTCCTGGTGCCGGGGTGGTCATCGGAACCTGGGAACCAGGCCGGGTACCCGACATGACCCGGGGACCTGGGGCTGGGGTCCCGACCTGCCTTACTTACCTGCGGCCGGTGTCCCCACGTGACCCGGTGACCTGGGGCCGGTGTCCCCACGTGACCCGGGGTCCTGGTGCCGGGGTGGTCATCAGAACCTGGGAACCAGGCTGGGTACCAGACATGACCAGGTGACCTGGGTCCGGTGTCCCCACGTGACCCGCTGACCTGGGGCCGGTGTCCCCACGTGACCTGGTCACCTGGGGCCGGTGTCCCCACGTGACCCGGGGTCCTGGTGCTGGGGTGGTCATCGGAACCTGGGAACCAGTCTGGGTACCAGACATGACTAGGTGACCTGGGTCTGGAGTCCCCACGTGACCCTCTGACCTGGGGCCGGTGACCCCACGTGACCCGCTGACCTGGGGCCGGGGTCCCCACATGACCCGCTGACCTGGAGCCGGGATGGTCACCGGAAACTGGGAACAAGGCCGGGTGCGCGACATGACCGGGTGACCTGGGGCCGGGTTATCGACCTGTCCAGGGGACCCGGGCCGGGGACCCGACAGGACCCGGTGATCTGCGGCTGGGGTAAAAACCCGTCCCGGGGACCCGGGCTGGGTCTCGACCTGCCTTGGTTACCTGGGTCCGGTGTCCCCACGTGACCCGGGGTCCTGGTGCCGGGGTGGTCACCGGAACCTGGGAACCTGGCCGGGTGCGCGACGTGACCCGGTGACCTGGGGCCGGTTTAACGACCTGTCCAGGGGACCCGGGCCGGGGACCCGACAGGACCCGGTGATCCTTCGCTGGTGTCCCGATGCAACCCGGGGACCCGGGCCCGGGACCCCACGTGATCCAGTGATCCGGTGCTTTTGTCCCGATGCAAGCCGGGGACCCGGGCCGGGGACCCGGTATGACTCCGTCTCCCGGGGCCGGGGTGGTCATCTGACACTGGTACCGGGACAGCGACCCGACATGACCCGCTGACCCGGGGCCGGGGTGCCGACCTGTCCAGGGGACCCGGGCCGGGGACCCGACAGGACCCGGTGATCTGCGGCTGGGGTAAAAACCCGTCACAAGGACCCGGGCTGGGTCCCGACATAACCCAGGGACCTGGGGCCGGGGTCCAGAGCTGACCCTGGTGCCCGGGCTGTGTACCCGACACGACCCGGTGACCCGGGGCTGTGGTGTCGACAGACTCGTGGACCTGGGTTTGGGGTCCCGACCTGACGCGGTGACCTGGGGCCGGTGTCCCCACGTGATCTGCTGACCTGGGGCCGGTGTCCGCACGTGACCTGCTGACCTGGGGCCAGGGTCCCCACGTGACCCGCTGACCTGGGTCCGGGGTCCCCACGTGACCCGGGGTCCTGGTGCTGGGGTGGTCATCGGAACCTGGGAACCAGGCTGGGTACCAGACATGACCAGGTGACCTGGGTCCGGGGTCCCCATGTGACCCACTGACCTGGGGCCGGGGTCCCCACGTGACCCGGGGTCCTGGTGCCGGGGTGGTCATCGGAACCTGGGAACCACGCCGGGTACCCGACATGAAACAGGGACCTGGGGCCGGGGTCCCGACCTGCCTTGGTTACCTGGGGCCGGTGTCCCCACGTGACCCTCTGACCTGGGGCCGGGGTCCCCACGTGACCCGCTGACCTGGGGCCGGGGTCCCCACGTGACCCGGGGTCCTGGTGCCGGGGTGGTCACCGGAACCTGGGAACAAGGTTGGGTGCGCGACATGACCGGGTGACCCGGGGCCGGGTTAACGACCTGTCCAGGGGACCCGGGCCGGGGACAAAATAGGACCCGGTGATCCTTCGCTGGTGTCCCGATGCAACCCGGGACCCGGGCCGGGGACCCCACGTGACCCGGGGACCTGGGGCCGGGGTCCCGACCTGACCCGGTGGCCTAGGGGCCAGGGTAACCACCTGACCCGAGGACCCGGGCCGGGGACCCGGTATAACACCGTCTCCCGTGGCCGGGGTGGTCACCCGACGCTGCTACCCGGGGCAGCGACCCGACACGACCCGGTGACCCGGGGTGGGGTCCCGACCCATCCCGGGGACATGGGGTCGGGTACCCAACTTTACCCGGCGTCCTGGTGCCGGGGTGGTCATCGGAACCTCGAACCAGGCTGGGTACCAGACATGACCAGGTGACCTGGGTCCGGGGTCCCCACGTGACCCGCTGACCTGGGGCCGGGGTCCCCACGTGACCAGGGGTCCTGGTGCCGGGATGGTCACCGGAACCTGGTAATCAGGCCGGGTGCGCGACATGACCGGGTGACCTGGGGCCGGGTTATCGACCTGTCCAGGGGACCCGGGCCGGGGACCCGACAGGACCCGGTGATCTGCGGCTGGGGTAAAAACCCGTCCCGGGGACCCGGGCTGGGTCCCGACCTGCCTTGGTTACCTGGGGCCGGTGTCCCCACGTGACCCTCTGACCTGGGGCCGGGGTCCCCACGTGACCCGCTGACCTGGGGCCGTGGTTCCCACGTGACCCGGGGTCCTGGTGCCGGGGTGGTCATCGGAACCTGGGAACCAGGCTGGGTACCAGACATGACCAGGTGACCTGGGTCTGGGGTCCCCACGTGACCCGCTGACCTGGGGCCGGTGTCCCCACGTGAACCGGTGACCTGGGGCCGGGGTGGTCATCGGAACCTGGGAACCAGGCCGGGTAGCCGACATGACCCGGGGACCTGGGGCCGGGGTCCCGAGCTGACCCTGGTGCCCGGGCTGTGTACCCGACACGACCCGGTGACCCGGGGCTGTGGTGTCGACGGACTCGTGGACCTGGGTTCGGGGTCCCGACCTGACGCGGTGACCTGGGGCCGGTGTCCCCACGTGACCCTCTGACCTGGGGCCGGGGTCCCCACGTGACCCGCTGACCTGGGGCCGGGGTCCCCACGTGACCCGGGGTCCTGGTGCCGGGGTGGTCACCGGAACCTGGGAACAAGGCCGGGTGCGCGACATGACCCGGTGACCTGGGGCCGGGTTAACGACCTGTCCAGGGGACCCGGGCCGGGGACCCGACAGGACCCGGTGATCCTTCGCTGGTGTCTCGATGCAACCCGGGACCCGGGCCGGGGACCCCACGTGACTCGGGGACCTGGGGCCGGGGTCCCGACCTGACCCGGTGGCCTAGGGGCCAGGGTAACCACCTGACCCGAGGACCCGGGCCGGGGACCCGGTATGACACCGTCTCCCGTGGCCGGGGTGGTCACCCGACGCTGCTACCCGGGACAGCGACCCGACACGACCCGGTGACCCGGGGTGGGGTCCCGACCCATCCCGGGGACATGGGGTCGGGTACCCAACTTTACCCGGCGTCCTGGTGCCGGGGTGGTCATCGGAACCTGGGAACCAGGCTGGGTACTAGACATGACCAGGTGACCTGTGTTCGGGGTCCCGACCTGACGCGGTGACCTGGGGCCGGTGTCCCCACGTGACCCGGGGTCCTGGTGCCGGGGTGGTCATCGGAACCTGGGAACCAGGCCGGGTAGCCGACATGACCCGGGGACCTGGGGCCGGGGTCCCGAGCTGACCCTGGTGCCCGGGCTGTGTACCCGACACGACCCGGTGACCCGGGGCTGTGGTGTCGACGGACTCGTGGACCTGGGTTCGGGGTCCCGACCTGACGCGGTGACCTGGGGCCGGGGTCCCCACGTGACCCGGGGTCCTGGTGCCGGGGTGGTCACCGGAACCTGGGAACCAGGCCGGGTGCGCGACATGACCCGGTGACCTGGGGCCGGGTTAACGACCTGTCCAGGGGACCCGGGCCGGGGACCCGACAGGACCCGGTGATCCTTCGCTGGTGTCCCGATGCAACCCGGGGACCCGGGCCCCGGACCCCACGTGATCCAGTGATCCGGTGCTTTTGTCCCGATGCAACCCGGGGACCCGGGCCGGGGACCCGGTATGACTCCGTCTCCCGGGGCCGGGGTGGTCACCTGACACTGGTACTCGGGAAAGTGACCCGACATGACCCGCTGACCCGGGGCCGGGGTAACGACCTGTCCAGGGGACCCGGGTAGGGAACCCGACAGGACCCGGTGATCTGCGGCTGGGGTAAAAACCCGTCCCTGGGACCCGGGCTGGGTCCCGACATGACCCGGTGACCTGGTTCCGGGGTGCCGACCTGACCCGGTGACCTGGGGCTGTGGTGTCGACCGGACTCGGGGACCTGGTCCGGTGTCCCGTCATCACCCGGGGACCTGGGGTCGGGGTGGTCACCAGACCCTTGTACCCAGGCCGTTGACCCGACATGACCCTGTGACCCGGGGCCTGGGTAAAAATCCAACCCGGGGACCCGGGCATGGGACGTGACATGACCCGACCTGGGTCCAGGGTCCCGACCTGACCCGGTGACCTGGGTCCGGGGACCCGGTATGACCCGGTTACCTGGGGCCGGTGTCCCCACGTGACCCGGGGTCCTGGTGCCGGGGTGGTCATCGGAACCTGGGAACCAGGCTGGGTACCAGACATGACCAGGTGACCTGGGTCCGGGGTCCCCACGTGACCTGCTGACCTGGGGCCGGTGTCCCCACGTGACCCGCTGACCTGGGGCTGGGGTCCCCACGTGACCCGGTGACCTGGGGCCGGTGTCCCCACGTGACCCGGGGTCCTGGTGCCGGGGTAGTCATCGGAACCTGGGAACCAGGCTGGGTACCAGACATGACTAGGTGACCAGGGTCCGGGGTCCCCACGTGACCCTCTGACCTGGGGCCGGGGTCCCCACGTGACCCGGTCACCTGGGGCCGGGGTCCCCACGTGACCCGGGGTCCTGGTGCCGGGGTGGTCATCGGAACCTGGGAACCAGGCCGGGTACCCGACATGACCCGGGGACCTGGGGCCGGGGTCCCGAGCTGACCCTGGTGCCCGGGCTGTGTACCCGACACGACCCGGTGACCCGGGGCTGTGGTGTCGACGGACTCGTGGACCTGGGTTCGGGGTCCCGACCTGACGCGGTGACCTGAGGCCGGTGTCCCCACGTTACCCTCTGACCTGGGGCCGGGGTCCCCACGTGACCCGCTGACCTGGGGCCGGGGTCCCCACGTGACCCGGGGTCCTGGTGCCGGGGTGGTCACCGGAACCTGGGAACCAGGCCGGGTGCGCGACATGACCCGGTGACCTGGGTCCGGGTTAACGACCTGTCCAGGGGACCCGGGCCGGGGACCCGACAGGACCCGGTGATTGGGCTGGGGTAAAAACCCGTCCCGGGGACCCGGGCTGGGTCCCGACCTGCCTTGGTTACCTGGGGCCGGTGTCCCCACGTGACCCGGGGACCTGGGGCCGGTGTCCCCACGTGACCCGCTGACCTGGGGCCGGGGTCCCCACGTGACCCGGTGACCGGGGGCCGGTGTCCCCACGTGACCCGGTCACCTGGGACCGGTGTCCCCACGTGACCCGGGGTCCTGGTGCCGGGGTGGTCATCGGAACCTGGGAACCAGGCTGGGTACCAGACATGACCAGGTGACCTGGGTCCGGGGTCCCCACGTGACCCGCTGACCTGGTGCCGGTGTCCCCACGTGACCCGGGGTCCTGGTGCCGGGGTGGTCATCGGAACCTGGGAACCAGGCCGGGTACCCGACATGAAACAGGGACCTGGGGCCGGGGTCCCGACCTGCCTTGGTTACCTGGGGCCGGTGTCGCCACGTGACCCTCTGACCTGGGGCCGGGGTCCCCACGTGACCCGCTGACCTGGGGCCGGTGTCCCCACGTGACCCGGGGTCCTGGTACCGGGGTGGTCACCGGAACCTGGGAACAAGGCCGGGTGCGCGACATGACCGGGTGATCCGGGGCCGGGTTTACGACCTGTCCAGGGGACCCGGGCCGGGGACCCGACAGGACCCGGTGATCCTTCGCTGGTGTCCCGATGCAACCCGGGATCCGGGCCAGGGACCCCACGTGACCCGGGGACCTGGGGCCGGGGTCCCGACCTGACCCGGTGGCCTAGGGGCCAGGGTAACCACCTGACCCGAGGACCCGGGCCGGGGACCCGGTATGACACCGTCTCCCGTGGCCGGGGTGGTCACCCGACGCTGCTACCCGGGACAGCGACCCGACACGACCCGGTGACCCGGGGTGGGGTCCCGACCCATCCCGGGGACATGGGGTCGGGTACCCAACTTTACCCGGCGTCCTGGTGCCGGGGTGGTCATCGGAACCTCGAACCAGGCTGGGTACCAGACATGACAGGGTGACCTGCGTCCGGGGTCCCCACGTGACCCGCTGACCTGGGGCCGGGGTCCCCACGTGACCCGGTCACCTGGGGCCGGGGTGGTCACCGGAACCTGGGAACCAGGCCGGGTGCGCGACATGACCCGGTGACCCGGGGCCGGGGTGCCGACCTGTCCAGGGGACCCGACCCGGGTACCCGACAGGACCCGGTGATCTGCGGCTGGGGTAAAAACCCGTCCCGGGGACCCGGGCTGGGTCCCGACATGACCCGGTGACCTGGTTCCGGGGTGCCGACCTGCCCCGGTGACCTGGGGCTGTGGTGTCGACCGGACTCGGGGACCTGGTCCGGTGTCCCGTCATGACCCGGGGACCTGGGGTCGGGGTGGTCACCAGACCCTTGTACCCAGGCCGTTGACCCGACATGACCCTGTGACCCGGGGCCTGGGTAAAAATCCAACCCGGGGACCCGGGCATGGGACGTGACATGACCCGACCTGGGTCCGGGGTCCCGACCTGACCCGGTGACCTGGGTCCGGGGACCCGGTATGACCCGGTTACCTGGGGCCGGTGTCCCCAAGTGACCAGGTCACCTGGGGCTGGGGTCCCCACGTGACCCGGGGTCCTGGTGCCGGGGTGGTCATCGGAACCTGGGAACCAGGCTGGGTACCAGACATGACCAGGTGACCTGCGTCCGGGGTCCCCACGTGACCCGCTGACCTGGGGCCGGGGTCCCCACGTGACCCGGGGTCCTGGTGCCGGGGTGGTCACCGGAACCTGGGAACCAGGCCGGGTGCGCGACATGACCCGGTGACCTGGGGCCGGGTTAACGACCTGTCCAGGGGACCCGGGCCGGGGACCCGACAGGACCCGGTGATCCTTCGCTGGTGTCCCGATGCAACCCGGGGACCCGGGCCCGGGACCCCACGTGATCCAGTGATCCGGTGCTTTTGTCCCGATGCAACCCGGGGACCCGGGCCGGGGACCCGGTATGACTCCGTCTCCCGGGGCCGGGGTGGTCACCTGACACTGGTACCTGGGACAGCGACCCGACATGACCCGGTGACCTGGGGCCGGGGTAACGACCTGTCCAGGGGACCCGGGCCGGGGACCCGACAGGACCCGGTGATCTGCGGCTGGGGTAAAAACCCGTCCCGGGGACCTGGGCTGGGTCCCGACCTGCCTTGGTTACCTGGGACCGGTATCCCCACGTGACCCGCTGACCTGGGGCCGGTGTCCCCACGTGACCCGGTTACCTGGGGCCGGGGTCCCCACGTGACCCGGTGACCTGGGACCGGTGTCCCCACGTGACCCGGTCACCTGGGGCTGGTGTCCCCACGTGACCCAGGGTCCTGGTGCCGGGGTGGTCATCGGAACCTGGGAACCAGGCTGGGTACCAGACATGACCAGGTTACCTGGGTCCGGGGTCCCCACGTGACCCGCTGACCTGGAGCCGGGGTCCCCACGTGACCCGGGGTCCTGGTGCCGGGGTGGTCATCGGAACCTGGGAACCAGGCCGGGTACCCGACATGACCCGGGGACCTGGGGCTGGGGTCCCGACCTGCCTTGGTTACCTGGGGCCGGTGTCCCCACGTGACCCTCTGACCTGGGGCCGGTGTCCCCACGTGACCCGCTGACCTGGGGCCGGTGTCCCCACGTGACCCAGGGTCCTGGTGCCGGGGTGGTCATCGGAACCTGGGAACCAGGCTGGGTACCAGACATGACCAGGTGACCTGGGTCCGGGGTCCCCACGTGACCCGCTGACCTGGGGCCGGTGTCCCCACGTGACCCGGGGTCCTGGTGCCGGGGTGGTCATCAGAACCTGGGAACCAGGCCGGGTACCCGACATGACCCGGGGACCTGGGGCTGGGGTCCCGAGCTGACCCTGGTGCCCGGGCTGTGTACCCGACACGACCCGGTGACCCGGGGCTGTGGTGTCGACGGACTCGTGGACCTGGGTTCGGGGTCCCGACCTGACGCGGTGACCTGGGGCCGGTGTCCCCACGTGACCCTCTGACCTGGGGCCGGGGTCCCCACGTGACCCGGGGTCCTGGTGCCGGGGTGGTCACCGGAACCTGGGAACCAGGCCGGGTGCGCGACATGACCCGGTGACCTGGGGCCGGGTTAACGACCTGTCCAGGGGACCCGGGCCGGGGACCCGACAGGACCCGGTGATCCTTCGCTGGTGTCCCGATGCAACCCGGGGACCCGGGCCCGGGACCCCACGTGATCCAGTGATCCGGTGCTTTTGTCCCGATGCAACCCGGGGACCCGGGCTGGGGACCCGGTATGACTCCGTCTCCCGGGGCCGGGGTGGTCACCTGACACTGGTACCCGGGACAGCGACCCGACATGACCCGCTGACCCGGGGCCGGGGTGCCGACCTGTCCAGGGGACCCGACCCGGGTACCCGACAGGACCCGGTGATCTGCGGCTGGGGTAAAAACCCGTCCCGGGGACCCGGGCTGGGTCCCGACATGACCCGGTGACCTGGTTCCGGGGTGCCGACCTGACCCGGTGACCTGGGGCTGTGGTGTCGACCGGACTCGGGGACCTGGTCCGGTGTCCCGTCATGACCCGGGGACCTGGGGTCGGGGTGGTCACCAGACCCTTGTACCCAGGCCGTTGACCCGACATGACCCTGTGACCCGGGGCCTGGGTAAAAATCCAACCCGGGGACCCGGGCATGGGACGTGACATGACCCGACCTGGGTCCGGGGTCCCGACCTGACCCGGTGACCTGGGTCCGGGGAGCCGGTATGACCCGGTGACCTGGGGCCGGTGTCCGCACGTGACCTGCTGACCTGGGGCCAGGGTCCCCACGTGACCCGCTGACCTGGGGCCGGTGTCCCCACGTGACCCGGGGTCCTGGTGCCGGGGTGGTCATCGGAACCTGGGAACCAGGCCGGGTACCCGACATGACCCGGGGACCTGGGGCCGGGGTCCCGAGCTGACCCTGGTGCCCGGGCTGTGTACCCGACACGACCCGGTGACCCCTGGCTGTGGTGTCGACGGACTCGTGGACCTGGGTTCAGGGTCCCGACCTGACGCGGTGACCTGGGGCCGGGGTCGCCACGTGACCCTCTGACCTGGGGCCGGGGACCCCACGTGACCCGCTGACCTGGGGCCGGTGTCCCCACGTGACCCGGGATCCTGGTGCCGGGGTGGTCATCGGAACCTGGGAACCAGGCTGGGTACCAGACATGACTAGGTGACCTGGGTCCGGGGTCCCCACGTGATCCTCTGACCTGGGGCCGGTGTCCCCACGCGACCCGCTGACCTGGGGCCGGGGTCCCCACGTGACCCGGGGTCCTGGTGCCGGGATGGTCACCGGAACCTGGGAACCAGGCCGGGTGCGCGACATGACCCGGTGACCTGGGGCCGGGTTATCGACCTGTCCAGGGGACCCGGGCCGGGGACCCGACAGGACCCGGTGATCTGCGGCTGGGGTAAAAACCCGTCCCGGGGACCCGGGCTGGGTCCCGACCTGCCTTGGTTACCTGGGGCCGGTGTCCCCACGTGACCCGCTGACCTGGGGCCGGTGTCCCCACGTGACCCGCTGACCTGGGGCCGGGGTCCCCACGTGACCCGCTGACCTGGGGCCGGTGTCCCCACGTGACCCGGTCACCTGGGGCCGGTGTCCCCACGTGACCCGGGGTCCTGGTGCCGGGGTGGTCATCGGAACATGGGAACCAGGCTGGGTACCAGACATGACCAGGTGACCTGGGTCCAGGGTCCCCACGTGACCCGCTGACCTGGGGCCGGTGTCCCCACGTGACCCGGGGTCTTGGTGCCGGGGTGGTCATCGGAACCTGGGAACCAGGCCGGGTACCCGACATGACCTGGGGCCGGGGTCCCGAGCTGACCCTGGTGCCCGGGCTGTGTACCCGACACGACCCGGTGACCCGGGGCTGTGGTGTCGACGGACTCGTGGACCTGGGTTCGGGGTCCCGACCTGATGCGGTGACCTGGGGCCGGTGTCCCCACGTGACCCTCTGACCTGGGGCCGGGGTCCCCACGTGACCCGCTGACCTGGGGCCGGTGTCCCCACGTGACCCGGGGTCCTGGTGCCGGGGTGGTCACCGGAACCTGGGAACCAGGCCAGGTGCGCGACATGACCCGGTGACTTGGGGCCGGGTTAACGACCTGTCCAGGGGACCTGGGCCAGGGACCCGACAGGACCCGGTGATCCTTCGCTGGTGTCCCGATGCAACCCGGGGACCCGGGCCGGGGACCCGGTATGACTCCGTCTCCCGGAGCCGGGGTGGTCACCTGACACTGGTACCCGGGACAGCGACCCGACATGACCCGGTGATCTGGTTCCGGGGTGCCGACCTGACCCGGTGACCTGGGGCTGTGGTGTCGACCGGACTCGGGGACCTGGTCCGGTGTCCCGTCATGACCCGGGGACCTGGGGTCGGGGTGGTCACCAGACCCTTGTACCCAGGCCGTTGACCCGACATGACCCTGTGACCCGGGGCCTGGGTAAAAATCCAACCCGGGGACCCGGGCATGGGACGTGACATGACGCGACCTGGGTCCGGGGTCCCGACCTGACCCGGTGACCTGGGTCCGGGGACCCGGTATGACCCGGTTACCTGGGGCCGGTGTCCCCACGTGACCCGCTGACCTGGGGCCGGGGTCCCCACGTGACCCGGTGACCTGGGGCCGGTGTCCCCACGTGACCCGGTCACCTGGGGCCGGTGTCCCCACGTGACCCAGGGTCCTGGTGCCGGGGTGGTCATCGGAACCTGGGAACCAGGCTGGGTACCAGACATGACTAGGTCACCTGGGTCCGGGGTCCCCACGTGACCTTCTGACCTGGGGCCGGGGTCCCCACGTGACCCGCTGACCTAGGGCCGGGGTCCCCACGGGACGCGGTGACCTGGGGCCGGTGTCCCCACGTGACCCTCTGACCTGGGGCCGGTGTCCCCACGTGATACGGGGTCCTGGTGCCGGGGTGGTCATCGGAACCTGGGAACCAGGCTGGGTACCAGACATGACCAGGTGACCTGGGTCCGGGGTCCCCACGTGACCCGCTGACCTGGGGCCGGTGTCCCCACGTGACCCGGTCACCTGGGGCCGGTGTCCCCACGTGACCCGGGGTCCTGGTGCCGGGGTGGTCATCGGAACCTGGGAACCAGGCTGGGTACCAGACATGACCAGGTGACCTGGGTCCGGGGTCCCCACGTGACCCTCTGACCTGGGGCCGGTGACCCCACGTGACCCTCTGACCTGGGGCCGGGGTCCCCACGTGACCCGGGGTCCTGGTGCCGGGATGGTCACCGGAACCTGGGAACCAGGCCGGGTGCGCGACATGACCGGGTGACCTGGGGCCGGGTTATCAACCTGTCCAGGGGACCCGGGCCGGGGACCCGACAGGACCCGGTTATCTGTGGCTGGGGTAAAAACCCGTCCCGGGGACACGGGCTGGGTCCCGACCTGCCTTGGTTACCTGGGGCCGGTGTCCCCACGTGACCCGCTGACCTGGGGCCGGTGTCCCCACGTGACCCGGGGTCCTGGTGCCGGGGTCCCGAGCTGACCCTGGTGCCCGGGCTGTGTACCCGACACGACCCGGTTTCCCGGGGCTGTGGTGTCGACGGACTCGTGGACCTGGGTTCGGGGTCCCGACCTGACGCGGTGACCTGGGGCCGGTGTCCCCACGTGACCCTCTGACCTGGGGCCGGGGTCCCCACGTGACCCGCTGACCTGGGGCCGGTGTCCCCACGTGACCCGGGGTCCTGGTGCCGGGGTGGTCACCGGAACCTGGGAACCAGGCCGGGTGCGCGACATGACCCGGTGACCTGGGGCCGGGTTAACGACCTGTCCAGGGGACCCGGGCCGGGGACCCGACAGGACCCGGTGATCCTTCGCTGGTGTCCCGATGCAACCCTGGGACCCGGGCCCGGGATCCCACGTGATCCAGTGATCCGGTGCTTTTGTCCCGATGCAACCCGGGGACCCGGGCCGGGGACCCGGTATGACTCCGTCTCCCGGGGCCGGGGTGGTCACCTGACACTGGTACCCGGGACAGCGACCCGACATGACCCCGTGACCAGGGGCCGGGGTGCTGACCTGTCCAGGGGACCCGACCCGGGTACCCTACAGGACCCGGTGATCTGCGGCTGGGGTAAAAACCCGTCCCGGGGACCCGGGCTGGGTCCCGACATGACCCGGTGACCTGGTTCCGGGGTGCCGACCTGACCCGGTGACCTGGGGCTGTGGTGTCGACCGGACTCGGGGACCTGGTCCGGTGTCCCGTCATCACCCGGGGACCTGGGGTCGGGGTGGTCACCAGACCCTTGTACCCAGGCCATTGACCCGACATGACCCTGTGACCCGGGGCCTGGGTAAAAATCCAACCAGGGGACCCGGGCATGGGACGTGACATGACCCGACCTGGGTCCGGGGTCCCGACCTGACCCGGTGACCTGGGTCCGGGGACCCGGTATGACCCGGTTACCTGGGGCCGGTGTCCCCACGTGACCCGGGGTCCTGGTGCCGGGGTGGTCATCGGAACCTGGGAACCAGGCTGGGTACCTGACATGACCCGGGGACCTGGGGCCGGGGTCCCGAGCTGACCCTGGTGCCCGGGCTGTGTACCTGACACGACCCGGTGACCCGGGGCTGTGGTGTCGACGGACTCGTGGACCTGGGTTCGGGGTCCCGACCTGACGCGGTGACCTGGGGCCGGTGTCCCCACGTGACCCTCTGACCTGGGGCCGGGGTCCCCACGTGACCCGGGGTCCTGGTGCCGGGGTGGTCATCGGAACCTGGGAACCAGGCTGGGTACCAGACATGACCAGGTGACCTGGGTCCGGGGTCCCCACGTGACCCTCTGACCTGGGGCCGGTGACCCCACGTGACCCTCTGACCTGGGGCCGGGGTCCCCACGTGACCCGGGGTCCTGGTGCCGGGATGGTCACCGGAACCTGGGAACCAGGCCGGGTGCGCGACATGACCGGGTGACCTGGGGCCGGGTTATCGACCTGTAGAGGGGACCCGGGCCGGGGACCCGACAGGACCCGGTGATCTGCGGCTGGGGTAAAAACCCGTCCCGGGGACCCGGGCTGGGTCCCGACCTGCCTTGGTTACCTGGGGCCGGTGTCCCCACGTGACCCGCTGACCTGGGGCCGGTGTCCCCACGTGACCCGCTGACCTGGGGCCGGGGTCCCCACGTGACCCGGTGACCTGGGGCCGGTGTCCCCACGTGACCCGGTCACCTGGGGCCGGTGTCCCCACGTGACCCGGGGTCCTGGTGCCGGGGTGGTCATCGGAACATGGGAACCAGGCTGGGTACCAGACATGACCAGGTGACCTGGGTCCGGGGTCCCCACGTGACCCGCTGACCTGGGGCCGGTGTCCCCACGTGACCCGGGGTCCTGGTGCCGGGGTGGTCATCGGAACCTGGGAACCAGGCCGGGTACCCGACATGACCCGGGGACCTGGGGCCGGGGTCCCGAGCTGACCCTGGTGCCCGGGCTGTGTACCCGACACGACCCGGTGACCCCTGGCTGTGGTGTCGACGGACTCGTGGACCTGGGTTCAGGGTCCCGACCTGACGCGGTGACCTGGGGCCGGGGTCGCCACGTGACCCTCTGACCTGGGGCCGGGGTCCCCACGTGACCCGCTGACCTGGGGCCGGTGTCCCCACGTGACCCGGGATCCTGGTGCCGGGGTGGTCATCGGAACCTGGGAACCAGGCTGGGTACCAGACATGACTAGGTGACCTGGGTCCGGGGTCCCCACGTGATCCTCTGACCTGGGGCCGGTGTCCCCACGCGACCCGCTGACCTGGGGCCGGGGTCCCCACGTGACCCGGGGTCCTGGTGCCGGGATGGTCACCGGAACCTGGGAACCAGGCCGGGTGCGCGACATGACCGGGTGACCTGGGGCCGGGTTATCGACCTGTCCAGGGGACCCGGGCCGGGGACCCGACAGGACCCGGTGATCTGCGGCTGGGGTAAAAACCCGTCCCGGGGACACGGGCTGGGTTCCGACCTGCCTTGGTTACCTGGGGCCGGTGTCCCCACGTGACCCGCTGACCTGGGGCCGGTGTCCCCACGTGACCCGCTGACCTGGGGCCGGGGTCCCCACGTGACCCGCTGACCTGGGGCCGGTGTCCCCACGTGACCCGGTCACCTGGGGCCGGTGTCCCCACGTGACCCGGGGTCCTGGTGCCGGGGTGGTCATCGGAACCTGGGAACCAGGCTGGGTACCAGACATGACCAGGTGACCTGGGTCCAGGGTCCCCACGTGACCCGCTGACCTGGGGCCGGTGTCCCCACGTGACCGGGGGTCTTGGTGCCGGGGTGGTCATCGGAACCTGGGAACCAGGCCGGGTACCCGACATGACCTGGGGCCGGGGTCCCGAGCTGACCCTGGTGCCCGGGCTGTGTACCCGACACGACCCGGTGACCCGGGGCTGTGGTGTCGACGGACTCGTGGACCTGGGTTCGGGGTCCCGACCTGATGCGGTGACCTGGGGCCGGTGTCCCCACGTGACCCTCTGACCTGGGGCCGGGGTCCCCACGTTACCCGCTGACCTGGGGCCGGTGTCCCCACGTGACCCGGGGTCCTGGTGCCGGGGTGGTCACCGGAACCTGGGAACCAGGCCGGGTGCGCGACATGACCCGGTGACTTGGGGCCGGGTTAACGACCTGTCCAGGGGACCTGGGCCAGGGACCCGACAGGACCCGGTGATCCTTCGCTGGTGTCCCGATGCAACCCGGGGACCCGGGCCGGGGACCCGGTATGACTCCGTCTCCCGGAGCCGGGGTGGTCACCTGACACTGGTACCCGGGACAGCGACCCGACATGACCCGCTGACCCGGGGCCGGGGTGCCGACCTGTCCAGGGGACCCGACCCGGGTACCCGACAGGACCCCGTGATCTGCGGCTGGGGTAAAAACCCGTTTCGGGGACCCGGGCTGGGTCCCGACATGACCCGGTGACCTGGTTCCGGGGTGCCGACGTGACCCGGTGACCTGGGGCTGTGGTGTCGACCGGACTCGGGGACCTGGTCCGGTGTCCCGTCATCACCCGGGGACCTGGGGTCGGGGTGGTCACCAGACCCTTGTACCCAGGCCGTTGACCCGACATGACCCTGTGACCCGGGGCCTGGGTAAAAATCCAACCCGGGGACCCGGGCATGGGACGTGACATGACCCGACCTGGGTCCGGGGTCCCGACCTGACCCGGTGACCTGGGTCCGGGGACCCGGTATGACCCGGTTACCTGGGGCCGGTGTCCCCACGTGACCCGCTGACCTGGGGCCGGGGTCCCCACGTGACCCGCTGACCTGGGGCCGGTGTCCCCACGTGACCCGGTCACCTGGGGCCGGTGTCCCCACGTGACCCAGGGTCCTGGTGCCGGGGTGGTCATCGGAACCTGGGAACCAGGCTGGGTACCAGACATGACTAGGTGACCTGGGTCCGGGGTCCCCACGTGACCCTCTGACCTGGGGCCGGGGTCCCCACGTGACCCGCTGACCTAGGGCCGGGGTCCCCACGGGACGCGGTGACCTGGGGCCGGTGTCCCCACGTGACCCTCTGACCTGGGGCCGGTGTCCCCACGTGATACGGGGTCCTGGTGCCGGGGTGGTCATCGGAACCTGGGAACCAGGCTGGGTACCAGACATGACCAGGTGACCTGGGTCCGGGGTCCCCACGTGACCCGCTGACCTGGGGCCGGTGTCCCCACGTGACCCGGTCACCTGGGGCCGGTGTCCCCACGTGACCCGGGGTCCTGGTGCCGGGGTGGTCATCGGAACCTGGGAACCAGGCTGGGTACCAGACATGACCAGGTGACCTGGGTCCGGGGTCCCCACGTGACCCTCTGACCTGGGGCCGGTGACCCCACGTGACCCTCTGACCTGGGGCCGGGGTCCCCACGTGACCCGGGGTCCTGGTGCCGGGATGGTCACCGGAACCTGGGAACCAGGCCGGGTGCGCGACATGACCGGGTGACCTGGGGCCGGGTTATCGACCTGTCCAGGGGACCCGGGCCGGGGACCCGACAGGACCCGGTGATCTGTGGCTGGGGTAAAAACCCGTCCCGGGGACACGGGCTGGGTCCCGACCTGCCTTGGTTACCTGGGGCCGGTGTCCCCACGTGACCCGCTGACCTGGGGCCGGTGTCCCCACGTGACCCGGGGTCCTGGTGCCGGGGTGGTCATCGGAACCTGGGAACCAGGCCAGGTACCCGACATGACCCGGGGACCTGGGGCCGGGGTCCCGAGCTGACCCTGGTGCCCGGGCTGTGTACCCGACACGACCCGGTTTCCCGGGGCTGTGGTGTCGACGGACTCGTGGACCTGGGTTCGGGGTCCCGACCTGACGCGGTGACCTGGGGCCGGTGTCCCCACGTGACCCTCTGACCTGGGGCCGGGGTCCCCACGTGACCCGCTGACCTGGGGCCGGTGTCCCCACGTGACCCGGGGTCCTGGTGCCGGGGTGGTCACCGGAACCTGGGAACCAGGCCGGGTGCGCGACATGACCCGGTGACCTGGGGCCGGGTTAACGACCTGTCCAGGGGACCCGGGCCGGGGACCCGACAGGACCCGGTGATCCTTCGCTGGTGTCCCGATGCAACCCTGGGACCCGGGCCCGGGATCCCACGTGATCCAGTGATCCGGTGCTTTTGTCCCGATGCAACCCGGGGACCCGGGCCGGGGACCCGGTATGACTCCGTCTCCCGGGGCCGGGGTGGTCACCTGACACTGGTACTCGGGACAGCGACCCGACATGACCCCGTGACCAGGGGCCGGGGTGCTGACCTGTCCAGGGGACCCGACCCGGGTACCCTACAGGACCCGGTGATCTGCGGCTGGGGTAAAAACCCGTCCCGGGGACCCGGGCTGGGTCCCGACATGACCCGGTGACCTGGTTCCGGGGTGCCGACCTGACCCGGTGACCTGGGGCTGTGGTGTCGACCGGACTCGGGGACCTGGTCCGGTGTCCCGTCATCACCCGGGGACCTGGGGTCGGGGTGGTCACCAGACCCTTGTACCCAGGCCATTGACCCGACATGACCCTGTGACCCGGGGCCTGGGTAAAAATCCAACCAGGGGACCCGGGCATGGGACGTGACATGACCCGACCTGGGTCCGGGGTCCCGACCTGACCCGGTGACCTGGGTCCGGGGACCCGGTATGACCCGGTTACCTGGGGCCGGTGTCCCCACGTGACCCGGGGTCCTGGTGCCGGGGTGGTCATCGGAACCTGGGAACCAGGCTGGGTACCTGACATGACCCGGGGACCTGGGGCCGGGGTCCCGAGCTGACCCTGGTGCCCGGGCTGTGTACCTGACACGACCCGGTGACCCGGGGCTGTGGTGTCGACGGACTCGTGGACCTGGGTTCGGGGTCCCGACCTGACGCGGTGACCTGGGGCCGGTGTCCCCACGTGACCCTCTGACCTGGGGCCGTGGTCCCCACGTGACCCGGGGTCCTGGTGCCGGGGTGGTCATCGGAACCTGGGAACCAGGCTGGGTACCAGACATGACCAGGTGACCTGGGTCCGGGGTCCCCACGTGACCCTCTGACCTGGGGCCGGTGACCCCACGTGACCCTCTGACCTGGGGCCGGGGTCCCCACGTGACCCGGGGTCCTGGTGCCGGGATGGTCACCGGAACCTGGGAACCAGGCCGGGTGCGCGACATGACCGGGTGACCTTGGGCCGGGTTATCGACCTGTCCAGGGGACCCGGGCCGGGGACCCGACAGGACCCGGTGATCTGCGGCTGGGGTAAAAACCCGTCCCGGGGACGCGGGCTGGGTCACGACCTGCCTTGGTTACCTGGGGGCGGTGTCTCCACGTGACCCGCTGACCTGGGGCCGGTGTCCCCACGTGACCCGCTGACCTGGGGCCGGGGTCCCAACGTGACCTGGTGAGCTGGGGCCGGTGTCCCCACGTGACCCGGTCACCTGGGGCCGGTGTCCCCACGTGACCCGGGGTCCTGGTGCCGGGGTGGTCATCGGAACCTGGGAACCAGGCCGGGTACCCGACATGACCCGGGGACCTGGGGCTGGGGTCCCGACCTGCCTTGGTTACCTGGGGCCGGTGTCCCCACGTGACCCGCTGACCTGGGGCCGGGGTCCCCACGTGACCCGCTGACCTGGGGCCGGTGTCCCCACGTGACCCAGGGTCCTGGTGCCGGGGTGGTCATCGGAACCTGGGAACCAGGCTGGGTACCAGACATGACCAGGTGACCTGGGTCCGGGGTCCCCACGTGACCCGCTGACCTGGGGCTGGTGTCCACACGTGACCCGGGGTCCTGGTGCCGGGGTGGTCATCGGAACCTGGGAACCAGGCCGGGTACCCGACATGACCCGGGGACCTGGGGCCGGGGTCCCGAGCTGACCCTGGTGCCCGGGCTGTGTACCCGACACGACCCGGTGACCCGGGGCTGTGGTGTCGACGGACTCGTGGACCTGGGTTCGGGGTCCCGACCTGACGTGGTGACCTGGGGCCGGTGTCCCCACGTGACCCTCTGACCTGGGGCCGGTGTCCCCACGTGACCCGCTGACCTGGGGCCGGGGTCCCCACGTGACCCGGGGTCCTGGTGCCGGGGTGGTCATCGGAACCTGGGAACCAGGCTGGGTACCAGACATGACAAGGTGACCTGGGTCCGGGGTCCCCACGTGATCCTCTGACCTGGGGCCGGTGTCCCCACGCGACCCGCTGACCTGGGGCCGGGGTCCCCACGTGACCCGGGGTCCTGGTGCCGGGATGGTCACCGGAACCTGGGAACCAGGCCGGGTGCGCGACATGACCGGGTGACCTGGGGCCGGGTTATCGACCTGTAGAGGGGACCCGGGCCGGGGACCCAACAGGACCCGGTGATCTGCGGCTGGGGTAAAAACCCGTCCCGGGGACCCGGGCTGGGTCCCGACCTGCCTTGGTTACCTGGGGCCGGTGTCCCCACGTGACCCGCTGACCTGGGGCCGGGGTCCCCACGTGACCCGGTGACCTGGGGCCGGTGTCCCTACGTGACCCGGTCACCTGGGGCCGGTGTCCCCACGTGACCCGGGGTCCTGGTGCCGGGGTGGTCATCGGAACCTGGGAACCAGGCCGGTTACCCGACATGACCTGGGGCCGGGGTCCCGAGCTGACCCTGGTGCCCGGGCTGTGTACCCGACACGACCCGGTGACCCGGGGCTGTGGTGTCGACGGACTCGTGGACCTGGGTTCGGGATCCCGACCTGATGCGGTGACCTGGGGCCGGTGTCCCCACGTGACCCTCTGACCTGGGGCCGGGGTCCCCACGTGACCCGCTTATCTGGGGCCGGGGTGGTCACCGGAACCTGGGAACCAGGCCGGGTGCGCGACATGACCCGGTGACCTGGGGCCGGGTTAACGACCTGTCCAGGGGACCTGGGCCAGGGACCCGACAGGACCCGGTGATCCTTCGCTGGTGTCCCGATGCAACCCGGGGACCCGGGCCGGGGACCCGGTATGACTCCGTCTCCCGGAGCCGGGGTGGTCACCTGACACTGGTACCCGGGACAGCGACCCGACATGACCCGGTGACCCGGGGCCGGGGTGCCGACCTGTCCAGGGGACCCGACCCGGGTACCCGACAGGACCCCGTGATCTGCGGCTGGGGTAAAAACCCGTTTCGGGGACCCGGGCTGGGTCCCGACATGACCCGGTGACCTGGTTCCGGGGTGCCGACCTGACCCGGTGACCTGGGGCTGTGGTGTCGACCGGACTCGGGGACCTGGTCCGGTGTCCCGTCATGACCCGGGGACCTGGGGTCGGGGTGGTCACCAGAACCTTGTACCCAGGCCGTTGACCCGACATGACCGTGTGACCCGGGGCCTGGGTAAAAATCCAACCCGGCGACCCGGGCATGGGACGTGACATGACCCGACCTGGGTCCGGGGTCCCGACCTGACCCGGTGACCTGGGTCCGGGGACACGGTATGACCCGGTTACCTGGGGCCGGTGTCCCCACGTGACCCGCTGACCTGGGTCCGGGGTCCCCACGTGACCCGCTGACCTGGGGCCGGTGTCCCCACGTGACCCGGTCACCTGGGTTCGGTGTCCCCACGTGACCCAGGGTCCTGGTGCCGGGGTGCTCATCGGAACCTGGGAACCAGGCTGGGTACCAGACATGACTAGGTGACCTGGGTCCGGGGTCCCCACGTGACCCTCTGACCTGGGGCCGGGGTCCCCACGTGACCCGCTGACCTGGGGCCGGGGTCTCCACGTGACCCGGTGACCTGGGGCCGGTGTCCCCACGTGACCCTCTGACCTGGGGCCGTTGTCCCCACATGATACGGGGTCCTGGTGCCGGGGTGGTCATCGGAACCTGGGAACCAGGCTGGGTACCAGACATGACCAGGTGACCTGGGTCCGGTGTCCCCACGTGACCCGCTGACCTGGGGCCGGTGTCCCCACGTGACCCGGTCACCTGGGGCCGGTGTCCCCACGTGACCCGGGGTCCTGGTGCCGGGGTGGTCATCGGAACCTGGGAACCAGGCTGGGTACCAGACATGACCAGGTGACCTGGGTCCGGGGTCCCCACGTGACCCTCTGACCTGGGGCCGGTGACCCCACGTGACCCTCTGACCTGGGGCCGGGGTCCCCACGTGACCCGGGGTCCTGGTGCCGGGATGGTCACCGGAACCTGGGAAACAGGCCGGGTGCGCGACATGACCGGGTGACCTGGGGCCGGGTTATCGACCTGTCCAGGGGACCCGGGCCGGGGACCCGACAGGACCCGGTGATCTGCGGCTGGGGTAAAAACCCGTCCCGGGGACACGGGCTGGGTCCCGACCTGCCTTGGTTACCTGGGGCCGGTGTCCCCACGTGACCCGCTGACCTGGGGCCGGTGTCCCCACGTGACCCGCTGACCTGGGGCCGGGGTCCCCACGTGACCCGGTTACCTGGGGCCGGTGTCCCCACGTGACCCGGTCACCTGGGGCCGGTGTCCCCACGTGACCCGGGGTCCTGGTGCCGGGGTGGTCATCGGAACCTGGGAACCAGGCTGGGTACCAGACATGACCAGGTGACCTGGGTCCGGAGTCCCCACGTGACCCGCTGACTGGGGGCCGGTGTCCCCACGTAACCCGGGGTCCTGGTGCCGGGGTGGTCATCGGAACCTGGGAACCAGGCCGGGTACCCGACATGACCCGGGGACCTGGGGCCGGGGTCCCGAGCTGACCCTGGTGCCCGGGCTGTGTACCCGACACGACCCGGTGACCCGGGGTTGTGGTGTCGACGGACTCGTGGACCTGGGTTCGGGGTCCCGACCTGACGCGGTGACCTGGGGCCGGTGTCCCCACGTGACCCTCTGACCTGGGGCCGGGGTCCCCACGTGACCCGGGGTCCTGGTGCCGGGGTGGTCACCGGAACCTGGGAACCAGGCCGGGTGCGCGACATGACCCGGTGACCTGGGGCCGGGTTAACGACCTGTCCAGGGGACCCGGGCCGGGGACCCGACAGGACCCGGTGATCCTTCGCTGGTGTCCCGATGCAACCCGGGGACCCGGGCCCGGGACCCCACGTGATCCAGTGATCCGGTGCTTTTGTCCCGATGCAACCCGGGGACCCGGGCCGGGGACCCGGTATGACTCCGTCTCCCGGGGCCGGGGTGGTCACCTGACACTGGTACCCGGGACAGCGACCCGACATGACCCGGTGACCCGGGGCCGGGGTGCCGACCTGTCCAGGGGACCCGACCCGGGTACCCGACAGGACCCGGTGATCTGCGGCTGGGGTAAAAACCCGTCCCGGGGACCCGGGCTGGGTCCCGACATGACCCGGTGACCTGGTTCCGGGGTGCCGACCTGACCCGGTGACCTGGGGCTGTGGTGTCGACCGGACTCGGGGACCTGGTCCGGTGTCCCGTCATGACCCGGGGACCTGGGTTCGGGGTGGTCACCAGACCCTTGTACTCAGGCCGTTGACCCGACATGACCCTGTGACCCGGGGCCTGGGTAAAAATCCAACCCGGGGACCCGGGCATAGGACGTGACATGACCCGACCTGGGTCCGGGGTCCCGACCTGACCCGGTGACCTGGGTCCGGGGACCCGGTATGACCCGGTTACCTGGGTCCGGGGTCCCCACGTGACCCGGTCACCTGGGGCCAGTGTCCCCACGTGACCCGGGGTCCTGGTGCCGGGGTGGTCATCGGAACCTGGGAACCAGGCTAGGTACCAGACATGACCAGGTGACCTGGGCCTGGGGTCCCGACCTACCTTGGTTACCTGGGGCCGGGGTCCCCACGTCACCTGCTGATCTGGGGCCGGGGTCCCCATGTGACCCGCTGACCTGGGGCCGGTGTCCCCACGTGACCCGCTGACCTGGGGCCGGTGTCCCCACGTGACCCGGGGTCCTGGTGCCGGGGTGGTCATCGGAACCTGGGAACCAGGCTGGGTACCAGACATGACCAGGTGACCTGGGTCGGGGGTCCCCACGTGACCCGCTGACCTGGGGCCTGTGTTCCCATGTGACCCGGGGTCCTGGTGCCGGGGTGGTCATCGGAACCTGGGAACCAGGCTGGGTACCAGACATGACCAGGTGACCTGGGTCCGGGGTCCCCACGTGACCCGCTGACCTGGGGCCGGTGTCCCCACGTGACCCGGGGTCCTGGTGCCGGGATGGTCACCGGAACCTGGGAACCAGGCCGGGTGCGCGACATGACCGGGTGACCTGGGGCCGGGTTATCGACCTGTAGAGGGGACCCGGGCCGGGGACCCGACAGGACCCGGTGATCTGCGGCTGGGGTAAAAACCCGTCCCGGGGACCAGGGCTGGGTCCCGACCTGCCTTGGTTACCTGGGGCCGGTGTCCCCACGTGACCCGCTGACCTGGGGCCGGTGTCCCCACGTGACCCGGGGTCCTGGTGCCGGGGTGGTCATCGGAACCTGGGAACCAGGCCGGGTACCCGACATGACCCGGGGACCTGGGGCCGGGGTCCCGAGCTGACCCTGGTGCCCGGGCTGTGTACCCGACACGACCCGGTGACCCGGGGCTGTGGTGTCGACGGACTCGTGGACCTGGGTTCGGGGTCCCGACCTGATGCGGTGACCTGGGGCCGGTGTCCCCACGTGACCCTCTGACCTGGGGCCGGGGTCCCCACGTGACCCGCTGACCTGGGGCCGGGGTCCCCACGTGACCCGGGGTCCTGGTGCCGGGGTGGTCACCGGAACCTGGGAACCAGGCCGGGTGCGCGACATGACCCGGTGACCTGGGGCCGGGTTAACGACCTGTCCAGGGGACCCGGGCCGGGGACCCGACAGGACCCGGTGATCCTTCGCTGGTGTCCCGATGCAACCCGGGGACCCGGGCCGGGGACCCGGTATGACTCCGTCTCCCGGAGCCGGGGTGGTCACCTGACACTGGTACCCGGGACAGCGACCCGACATGACCCCGTGAGCCGGGGCCGGGGTGCCGACCTGTCCAGGGGACCCGACCCGGGTACCCGACAGGACCCGGTGATCTGCGGCTGGGGTAAAAACCCGTCCCGGGGACCCGGGCTGGGTCCCGACATGACCCGGTGACCTGGTTCCGGGGTGCCGACCTGACCCGGTGACCTGGGGCTGTGGTGTCGACCGGACTCGGGGACCTGGTCTGGTGTCCCGTCATGACCCGGGGACCTGGGGTCGGGGTGGTCACCAGAACCTTGTACCCAGGCCGTTGACCCGACATGACCCTGTGACCCGGGGCCTGGGTAAAAATCCAACCCGGGGACCCGGGCATGGGACGTGACATGACGCGACCTGGGTCCGGGGTCCCGACCTGACCCGGTGACCTGGGTCCGGGGACCCGGTATGACCCGGTTACCTGGGGCCGGTGTCCCCACGTGACCCGCTGACCTGGGTCCGGGGTCCCCACGTGACCCGCTGACCTGGGGCCGGTGTCCCCACGTGACCCGGTCACCTGGGGCCGGTGTCCCCACGTGACCCAGGGTCCTGGTGCCGGGGTGGTCATCGGAACCTGGGAACCAGGCTGGGTACCAGACATGACTAGGTGACCTGGGTCCGGTGTCCCCACGTGACCCGCTGACCTGGGGCCGGGGTCCCCACGTGACCCGCTGACCTGGGGCCGGGGTCCACACGTGACCCGGTTACCTGGGGCCGGTGTCCCCACGTGACCCTCTGACCTGGGGCCGGTGTCCCCACGTGATATGGGGTCCTGGTGCCGGGGTGGTCATCGGAACCTGGGAACCAGGCTGGGTACCAGACATGACCAGGTGACCTGGGTCCGGTGTCCCCACGTGACCCGCTGACCTGGGGCCGGTGTCCCCACGTGACCCGGTCACCTGGGGCCGGTGTCCACACGTGACCCGGGGTCCTGGTGCCGGGGTGGTCATCGGAACCTGGGAACCAGGCCGGGTACCCGACATGACCCGGGGACCTGGGGCTGGGGTCCCGACCTGCCTTGGTTACCTGGGGCCAGTGTCCCCACGTGACCCGCTGACCTGGGGCCGGGGTCCCCACGTGACCCGCTGACCTGGGGCCGGGGTCCCCACGTGACCCGGTGACCTGGGGCCGGTGTCCCCACGTGACCCGGTCACCTGGGGCCGGTGTCCCCACGTGACCCGGGGTCCTGGTGCCGGGGTGGTCATCGGAACCTGGGAACCAGGCTGGGTACCAGACATGACCAGGTGACCTGGGTCCGGGGTCCCCACGTGACCCGCTGACCTGGGGCCGGGGTGCCCACGTGACCCGCTGACCTGGGGCCGGGGTCCCCACGTGACCCGGGGTCCTGGTGCCGGGATGGTCACCGGAACCTGGGAACCAGGCCGGGTGCGCGACATGACCGGGTGACCTGGGGCCGGGTTATCGACCTGTCCAGGGGACCTGGGCCGGGGACCCGACAGGACCCGGTGATCTGCGGCTGGGGTAAATACCCGTCCCGGGGACCCGGGCTGGGTCCCGACCTGCCTTGGTTACCTGGGGCCTGTGTCCCCACGTGACCCGCTGACCTGGGGCCGGTGACGCCACGTGACCCGCTGACCTGGGTCCGGGGTCCACACGTGACCCGGTGACCTGGGGCCGGTGTCCCCACGTGACCCGGTCACCTGGGGCCGGTGTCCCCACGTGACCCGGGGTCCTGGTGCCGGGGTGGTCATCGGAACCTGGGAACCAGGCTGGGTACCAGACATGACCAGGTGACCTGGGTCCGGGGTCCCCACGTGACCCGCTGACTTGGGGCCGGCGTCCCAACGTGACCCGGGGTCCTGGTGCCGGGGTGGTCATCGGAACGTGGGAACCAGGCCGGGTACCCGACATGACCCGCTGACCTGGGGCCGGGATCCCGAGCTGACCCTGGTTCCCGGGCTGTGTACCCGACACGACCCGGTGACCCGGGGCTGTGGTGTCGACAGACTCATGGACCTGGGTTCGGGGTCCCGACCTGACGCGGTGACCTGGGGCCGGTGTCCCCACGTGACCCTCTGATCTGGGGCCGGGGTCCCCACGTGACCCGCTGAGCTGGGGCCGGGGTCCCCACGTGACCCGGGGTCCTGGTGCCGGGCTGGTCACCGGAACCTGGGAACCAGGCCGGGTGCGCGACATGACCCGGTGACCTGGGGCCGGGTTAACGACCTGTCCAGGGGACCCGGGCCGGGGACCCGACAGGACCCGGTGATCCTTCGCTGGTGTCCCGATGCAACCCGGGGACCCGGGCCCGGGACCCCACGTGATCCAGTGATCCGGTGCTTTTGTCCCGATGCAACCCGGGGACCCGGGCCGGGGACCCGGTATGACTCCGTCTCCCGGGGCCGGGGTGGTCACCTGACACTGGTACCCGGGACAGCGACCCGACATGACCCCGTGACCCGGGGCCGGGGTGCCGACCTGTCCAGGGGACCCGACCCGGGTACCCGACAGGACCCGGTGATCTGCGGCTGGGGTAAAAACCCGTCCCGGGGACCCGGGCTGGGTCCCGACATGACCCGGTGACCTGGTTCCGGGGTGCCGACGTGACCCGGTGACCTGGGGCTGTGGTGTCGACCGGACTCGGGGACCTGGTCCGGTGTCCCGTCATCACCCGGGGACCTGGGGTCGGGGTGGTCACCAGACCCTTGTACCCAGGCCATTGACCCGACATGACCCTGTGACCCGGGGCCTGGGTAAAAATCCAACCAGGGGACCCGGGCATGGGACGTGACATGACCCGACCTGGGTCCGGGGTCCCGACCTGACCCGGTGACCTGGGTCCGGGGACCCGGTATGACCCGGTTACCTGGGGCCGGTGTCCCCACGTGACCCGGGGTCCTGGTGCCGGGGTGGTCATCGGAACCTGGGAACCAGGCTGGGTACCTGACATGACCCGGGGACCTGGGGCCGGGGTCCCGAGCTGACCCTGGTGCCCGGGCTGTGTACCCGACACGACCCGGTGACCCGGGGCTGTGGTGTCGACGGACTCGTGGACCTGGGTTCGGGGTCCCGACCTGACGCGGTGACCTGGGGCCGGTGTCCCCACGTGACCCTCTGACCTGGGGCCGGGGTCCCCACGTGACCCGGGGTCCTGGTGCCGGGGTGGTCATCGGAACCTGGGAACCAGGCTGGGTACCAGACATGACCAGGTGACCTGGGTCCGGGGTCCCCACGTGACCCTCTGACCTGGGGCCGGTGACCCCACGTGACCCTCTGACCTGGGGCCGGGGTCCCCACGTGACCCGGGGTCCTGGTGCCGGGATGGTCACCGGAACCTGGGAACCAGGCCGGGTGCGCGACATGACCGGGTGACCTTGGGCCGGGTTATCGACCTGTCCAGGGGACCCGGGCCGGGGACCCGACAGGACCCGGTGATCTGCGGCTGGGGTAAAAACCCGTCCCGGGGACGCGGGCTGGGTCACGACCTGCCTTGGTTACCTGGGGCCGGTGTCTCCACGTGACCCGCTGACCTGGGGCCGGTGTCCCCACGTGACCCGCTGACCTGGGGTCGGGGTCCCAACGTGACCTGGTGAGCTGGGGCCGGTGTCCCCACGTGACCCGGTCACCTGGGGCCGGTGTCCCCACGTGACCCGGGGTCCTGGTGCCGGGGTGGTCATCGGAACCTGGGAACCAGGCCGGGTACCCGACATGACCCGGGGACCTGGGGCTGGGGTCCCGACCTGCCTTGGTTACCTGGGGCCGGTGTCCCCACGTGACCCGCTGACCTGGGGCCGGGGTCCCCACGTGACCCGCTGACCTGGGGCCGGTGTCCCCACGTGACCCAGGGTCCTGGTGCCGGGGTGGTCATCGGAACCTGGGAACCAGGCTGGGTACCAGACATGACCAGGTGACCTGGGTCCGGGGTCCCCACGTGACCCGCTGACCTGGGGCTGGTGTCCACACGTGACCCGGGGTCCTGGTGCCGGGGTGGTCATCGGAACCTGGGAACCAGGCCGGGTACCCGACATGACCCGGGGACCTGGGGCCGGGGTCCCGAGCTGACCCTGGTGCCCGGGCTGTGTACCCGACACGACCCGGTGACCCGGGGCTGTGGTGTCGACGGACTCGTGGACCTGGGTTCGGGGTCCCGACCTGACGTGGTGACCTGGGGCCGGTGTCCCCACGTGACCCTCTGACCTGGGTCCGGTGTCCCCACGTGACCCGCTGACCTGGGGCCGGGGTCCCCACGTGACCCGGGGTCCTGGTGCCGGGGTGGTCATCGGAACCTGGGAACCAGGCTGGGTACCAGACATGACAAGGTGACCTGGGTCCGGGGTCCCTACGTGATCCTCTGACCTGGGGCCGGTGTCCCCACGCGACCCGCTGACCTGGGGCCGGGGTCCCCACGTGACCCGGGGTCCTGGTGCCGGGATGGTCACCGGAACCTGGGAACCAGGCCGGGTGCGCGACATGACCGGGTGACCTGGGGCCGGGTTATCGACCTGTAGAGGGGACCCGGGCCGGGGACCCAACAGGACCCGGTGATCTGCGGCTGGGGTAAAAACCCGTCCCGGGGACCCGGGCTGGGTCCCGACCTGCCTTGGTTACCTGGGGCCGGTGTCCCCACGTGACCCGCTGACCTGGGGCCGGGGGTCCCCACGTGACCCGGTGACCTGGGGCCGGTGTCCCTACGTGACCCGGTCACCTGGGGCCGGTGTCCCCACGTGACCCGGGGTCCTGGTGCCGGGGTGGTCATCGGAACCTGGGAACCAGGCCGGGTACCCGACATGACCTGGGGCCGGGGTCCCGAGCTGACCCTGGTGCCCGGGCTGTGTACCCGACACGACCCGGTGACCCGGGGCTGTGGTGTCGACGGACTCGTGGACCTGGGTTCGGGGTCCCGACCTGATGCGGTGACCTGGGGCCGGTGTCCCCACGTGACCCTCTGACCTGGGGCCGGGGTCCCCACTTGACCCGCTTATCTGGGGCCGGGGTGGTCACCGGAACCTGGGAACCAGGCCGGGTGCGCGACATGACCCGGTGACCTGGGGCCGGGTTAACGACCTGTCCAGGGGACCTGGGCCAGGGACCCGACAGGACCCGGTGATCCTTCGCTGGTGTCCCGATGCAACCCGGGGACCCGGGCCGGGGACCCGGTATGACTCCGTCTCCCGGAGCCGGGGTGGTCACCTGACACTGGTACCCGGGACAGCGACCCGACATGACCCGGTGACCCGGGGCCGGGGTGCCGACCTGTCCAGGGGACCCGACCCGGGTACCCGACAGGACCCGGTGATCTGCGGCTGGGGTAAAAACCCGTTTCGGGGACCCGGGCTGGGTCCCGACATGACCCGGTGACCTGGTTCCGGGGTGCCGACCTGACCCGGTGACCTGGGGCTGTGGTGTCGACCGGACTCGGGGACCTGGTCCGGTGTCCCGTCATGACCCGGGGACCTGGGGTCGGGGTGGTCACCAGAACCTTGTACCCAGGCCGTTGACCCGACATGACCGTGTGACCCGGGGCCTGGGTAAAAATCCAACCCGGCGACCCGGGCATGGGACGTGACATGACCCGACCTGGGTCCGGGGGTCCCGACCTGACCCGGTGACCTGGGTCCGGGGACCCGGTATGACCCGGTTACCTGGGGCCGGTGTCCCCACGTGACCCGCTGACCTGGGTCCGGGGTCCCCACGTGACCCGCTGACCTGGGGCCGGTGTCCCCACGTGACCCGGTCACCTGGGTTCGGTGTCCCCACGTGACCCAGGGTCCTGGTGCCGGGGTGCTCATCGGAACCTGGGAACCAGGCTGGGTACCAGACATGACTAGGTGACCTGGGTCCGGGGTCCCCACGTGACCCTCTGACCTGGGGCCGGGGTCCCCACGTGACCCGCTGACCTGGGGCCGGGGTCTCCACGTGACCCGGTGACCTGGGGCCGGTGTCCCCACGTGACCCTCTGACCTGGAGCCGTTGTCCCCACATGATACGGGGTCCTGGTGCCGGGGTGGTCATCGGAACCTGGGAACCAGGCTGGGTACCAGACATGACCAGGTGACCTGGGTCCGGTGTCCCCACGTGACCCGCTGACCTGGGGCCGGTGTCCCCACGTGACCCGGTCACCTGGGGCCGGTGTCCCCACGTGACCCGGGGTCCTGGTGCCGGGGTGGTCATCGGAACCTGGGAACCAGGCTGGGTACCATACATGACCAGGTGACCTGGGTCCGGGGTCCCCACGTGACCCTCTGACCTGGGGCCGGTGACCCCACGTGACCCTCTGACCTGGGGCCGGGGTCCCCACGTGACCCGGGGTCCTGGTGCCGGGATGGTCACCGGAACCTGGGAACCAGGCCGGGTGCACGACATGACCGGGTGACCTGGGGCCGGGTTATCGACCTGTCCAGGGGACCCGGGCCGGGGACCCGACAGGACCCGGTGATCTGCGGCTGGGGTAAAAACCCGTCCCGGGGACACGGGCTGGGTCCCGACCTGCCTTGGTTACCTGGGGCCGGTGTCCCCACGTGACCCGCTGACCTGGGGCCGGTGTCCCCACGTGACCCGCTGACCTGGTGCCGGGGTCCCCACGTGACCCGGGGTCCTGGTGCCGGGGTGGTCATCGGAACCTGGGAACCAGGCCGGGTATTTGACTTGACCCGGGGACCTGGGGCCGGGGTCCCGAGCTGACCCTGGTGCCCGGGCTGTGAACCCGACACGACCCGGTGACCCGGGGCTGTGGTGTCGACGGACTCGTGGACCTGGGTTCGGGGTCCCGACCTGACGCGGTGACCTGGGGCCGGTGTCCCCACGTGACCCTCTGACCTGGGGCCGGGGTCCCCACGTGACCCGGGGTCCTGGTGCCGGGGTGGTCATCGGAACCTGGGAACCAGGCTGGGTACCAGACATGACCAGGTGACCTGGGTCCGGGGTCCCCACGTGACCCTCTGACCTGGGGCCGGTGACCCCACGTGACCCTCTGACCTGGGGCCGGGGTCCCCACGTGACCCGGGGTCCTGGTGCCGGGATGGTCACCGGAACCTGGGAAACAGGCCGGGTGCGCGACATGACCGGGTGACCTGGGGCCGGGTTATCGACCTGTCCAGGGGACCCGGGCCGGGGACCCGACAGGACCCGGTGATCTGCGGCTGGGGTAAAAACCCGTCCCGGGGACACGGGCTGGGTCCCGACCTGCCTTGGTTACCTGGGGCCGGTGTCCCCACGTGACCCGCTGACCTGGGGCCGGTGTCCCCACGTGACCCGCTGACCTGGGGCCGGGGTCCCCACGTGACCCGGTTACCTGGGGCCGGTGTCCCCACGTGACCCGGTCACCTGGGGCCGGTGTCCCCACGTGACCCGGGGTCCTGGTGCCGGGGTGGTCATCGGAACCTGGGAACCAGGCTGGGTACCAGACATGACCAGGTGACCTGGGTCCGGGGTCCCCACGTGACCCGCTGACTGGGGGCCGGTGTCCCCACGTAACCCGGGGTCCTGGTGCCGGGGTGGTCATCGGAACCTGGGAACCAGGCCGGGTACCCGACATGACCCGGGGACCTGGGGCCGGGGTCCCGAGCTGACCCTGGTGCCCGGGCTGTGTACCCGACACGACCCGGTGACCCGGGGTTGTGGTGTCGACGGACTCGTGGACCTGGGTTCGGGGTCCCGACCTGACGCGGTGACCTGGGGCCGGTGTCCCCACGTGACCCTCTGACCTGGGGCCGGGGTCCCCACGTGACCCGCTGAGCTGGGGCCGGGGTCCCCACATGACCCGGGGTCCTGGTGCCGGGGTGGTCACCGGAACCTGGGAACCAGGCCGGGTGCACGACATGACCCGGTGACCTGGGGCCGGGTTAACGACCTGTCCAGGGGACCCGGGCCGGGGACCCGACAGGACCCGGTGATCCTTCGCTGGTGTCCCGATGCAACCCGGGGACCCGGGCCCGGGACCCCACGTGATCCAGTGATCCGGTGCTTTTGTCCCGATGCAACCCGGGGACCCGGGCCGGGGACCCGGTATGACTCCGTCTCCCGGGGCCGGGGTGATCACCTGACACTGGTACCCGGGACAGCGACCCGACATGACCCGGTGACCCGGGGCCGGGGTGCCGACCTGTCCAGGGGACCCGACCCGGGTACCCGACAGGACCCGGTGATCTGCGGCTGGGGTAAAAACCCGTCCCGGGGACCCGGGCTGGGTCCCGACATGACCCGGTGATCTGGTTCCGGGGTGCCGACCTGACCCGGTGACCTGGGGCTGTGGTGTCGACCGGACTCGGGGACCTGGTCCGGTGTCCCGTCATGACCCGGGGACCTGGGTTCGGGGTGGTCACCAGACCCTTGTACTCAGGCCGTTGACCCGACATGACCCTGTGACCCGGGGCCTGGGTAAAAATCCAACCCGGGGACCCGGGCATAGGACGTGACATGACCCGACCTGGGTCCGGGGTCCCGACCTGACCCGGTGACCTGGGTCCGGGGACCCGGTATGACCCGGTTACCTGGGTCCGGGGTCCCCACGTGACCCGGTCACCTGGGGCCAGTGTCCCCACGTGACCCGGGGTCCTGGTGCCGGGGTGGTCATCGGAACCTGGGAACCAGGCTAGGTACCAGACATGACCAGGTGACCTGGGCCTGGGGTCCCGACCTACCTTGGTTACCTGGGGCCGGGGTCCCCACGTCACCTGCTGATCTGGGGCCGGGGTCCCCATGTGACCCGCTGACCTGGGGCCGGTGTCCCCACGTGACCCGCTGACCTGGGGCCGGTGTCCCCACGTGACCCGGGGTCCTGGTGCCGGGGTGGTCATCGGAACCTGGGAACCAGGCTGGGTACCAGACATGACCAGGTGACCTGGGTCGGGGGTCCCCACGTGACCCGCTGACCTGGGGCCTGTGTTCCCATGTGACCCGGGGTCCTGGTGCCGGGGTGGTCATCGGAACCTGGGAACCAGGCTGGGTACCAGACATGACCAGGTGACCTGGGTCCGGGGTCCCCACGTGACCCGCTGACCTGGGGCCGGTGTCCCCACGTGACCCGGGGTCCTGGTGCCGGGATGGTCACCGGAACCTGGGAACCAGGCCGGGTGCGCGACATGACCGGGTGACCTGGGGCCGGGTTATCGACCTGTAGAGGGGACCCGGGCCGGGGACCCGACAGGACCCGGTGATCTGCGGCTGGGGTAAAAACCCGTCCCGGGGACCAGGGCTGGGTCCCGACCTGCCTTGGTTACCTGGGGCCGGTGTCCCCACGTGACCCGCTGACCTGGGGCCGGTGTCCCCACGTGACCCGGGGTCCTGGTGCCGGGGTGGTCATCGGAACCTGGGAACCAGGCCGGGTACCCGACATGACCCGGGGACCTGGGGCCGGGGTCCCGAGCTGACCCTGGTGCCCGGGCTGTGTACCCGACACGACCCGGTGACCCGGGGCTGTGGTGTCGACGGACTCGTGGACCTGGGTTCGGGGTCCCGACCTGATGCGGTGACCTGGGGCCGGTGTCCCCACGTGACCCTCTGACCTGGGGCCGGGGTCCCCACGTGACCCGCTGACCTGGGGCCGGGGTCCCCACGTGACCCGGGGTCCTGGTGCCGGGGTGGTCACCGGAACCTGGGAACCAGGCCGGGTGCGCGACATGACCCGGTGACCTGGGGCCGGGTTAACGACCTGTCCAGGGGACCCGGGCCGGGGACCCGACAGGACCCGGTGATCCTTCGCTGGTGTCCCGATGCAACCCGGGGACCCGGGCCGGGGACCCGGTATGACTCCGTCTCCCGGAGCCGGGGTGGTCACCTGACACTGGTACCCGGGACAGCGACCCGACATGACCCCGTGAGCCGGGGCCGGGGTGCCGACCTGTCCAGGGGACCCGACCCGGGTACCCGACAGGACCCGGTGATCTGCGGCTGGGGTAAAAACCCGTCCCGGGGACCCGGGCTGGGTCCCGACATGACCCGGTGACCTGGTTCCGGGGTGCCGACCTGACCCGGTGACCTGGGGCTGTGGTGTCGACCGGACTCGGGGACCTGGTCTGGTGTCCCGTCATGACCCGGGGACCTGGGGTCGGGGTGGTCACCAGAACCTTGTACCCAGGCCGTTGACCCGACATGACCCTGTGACCCGGGGCCTGGGTAAAAATCCAACCCGGGGACCCGGGCATGGGACGTGACATGACGCGACCTGGGTCCGGGGTCCCGACCTGACCCGGTGACCTGGGTCCGGGGACCCGGTATGACCCGGTTACCTGGGGCCGGTGTCCCCACGTGACCCGCTGACCTGGGTCCGGGGTCCCCACGTGACCCGCTGACCTGGGGCCGGTGTCCCCACGTGACCCGGTCACCTGGGGCCGGTGTCCCCACGTGACCCAGGGTCCTGGTGCCGGGGTGGTCATCGGAACCTGGGAACCAGGCTGGGTACCAGACATGACTAGGTGACCTGGGTCCGGTGTCCCCACGTGACCCGCTGACCTGGGGCCGGGGTCCCCACGTGACCCGCTGACCTGGGGCCGGGGTCCACACGTGACCCGGTTACCTGGGGCCGGTGTCCCCACGTGACCCTCTGACCTGGGGCCGGTGTCCCCACGTGATATGGGGTCCTGGTGCCGGGGTGGTCATCGGAACCTGGGAACCAGGCTGGGTACCAGACATGACCAGGTGACCTGGGTCCGGTGTCCCCACGTGACCCGCTGACCTGGGGCCGGTGTCCCCACGTGACCCGGTCACCTGGGGCCGGTGTCCACACGTGACCCGGGGTCCTGGTGCCGGGGTGGTCATCGGAACCTGGGAACCAGGCCGGGTACCCGACATGACCCGGGGACCTGGGGCTGGGGTCCCGACCTGCCTTGGTTACCTGGGGCCAGTGTCCCCACGTGACCCGCTGACCTGGGGCCGGGGTCCCCACGTGACCCGCTGACCTGGGGCCGGGGTCCCCACGTGACCCGGTGACCTGGGGCCGGTGTCCCCACGTGACCCGGTCACCTGGGGCCGGTGTCCCCACGTGACCCGGGGTCCTGGTGCCGGGGTGGTCATCGGAACCTGGGAACCAGGCTGGGTACCAGACATGACCAGGTGACCTGGGTCCGGGGTCCCCACGTGACCCGCTGACCTGGGGCCGGGGTCCCCACGTGACCCGCTGACCTGGGGCCGGGGTCCCCACGTGACCCGGGGTCCTGGTGCCGGGATGGTCACCGGAACCTGGGAACCAGGCCGGGTGCGCGACATGACCGGGTGACCTGGGGCCGGGTTATCGACCTGTCCAGGGGACCTGGGCCGGGGACCCGACAGGACCCGGTGATCTGCGGCTGGGGTAAATACCCGTCCCGGGGACCCGGGCTGGGTCCCGACCTGCCTTGGTTACCTGGGGCCTGTGTCCCCACGTGACCCGCTGACCTGGGGCCGGTGACGCCACGTGACCCGCTGACCTGGGTCCGGGGTCCACACGTGACCCGGTGACCTGGGGCCGGTGTCCCCACGTGACCCGGTCACCTGGGGCCGGTGTCCCCACGTGACCCGGGGTCCTGGTGCCGGGGTGGTCATCGGAACCTGGGAACCAGGCTGGGTACCAGACATGACCAGGTGACCTGGGTCCGGGGTCCCCACGTGACCCGCTGACTTGGGGCCGGCGTCCCAACGTGACCCGGGGTCCTGGTGCCGGGGTGGTCATCGGAACCTGGGAACCAGGCCGGGTACCCGACATGACCCGCTGACCTGGGGCCGGGATCCCGAGCTGACCCTGGTTCCCGGGCTGTGTACCCGACACGACCCGGTGACCCGGGGCTGTGGTGTCGACAGACTCGTGGACCTGGGTTCGGGGTCCCGACCTGACGCGGTGACCTGGGGCCGGTGTCCCCACGTGACCCTCTGATCTGGGGCCGGGGTCCCCACGTGACCCGCTGACCTGGGGCCGGGGTCCCCACGTGACCCGGGGTCCTGGTGCCGGGCTGGTCACCGGAACCTGGGAACCAGGCCGGGTGCGCGACATGACCCGGTGACCTGGGGCCGGGTTAACGACCTGTCCAGGGGACCCGGGCCGGGGACCCGACAGGACCCGGTGATCCTTCGCTGGTGTCCCGATGCAACCCGGGGACCCGGGCCCGGGACCCCACGTGATCCAGTGATCCGGTGCTTTTGTCCCGATGCAAGCCGGGGACCCGGGCCGGGGACCCGGTATGACTCCGTCTCCCGGGGCCGGGGTGGTCACCTGACACTGGTACCCGGGACAGCGACCCGACATGACCCCGTGACCCGGGGCCGGGGTGCCGACCTGTCCAGGGGACCCGACCCGGGTACCCGACAGGACCCGGTGATCTGCGGCTGGGGTAAAAACCCGTCCCGGGGACCCGGGCTGGGTCCCGACATGACCCGGTGACCTGGTTCCGGGGTGCCGACGTGACCCGGTGACCTGGGGCTGTGGTGTCGACCGGACTCGGGGACCTGGTCCGGTGTCCCGTCATCACCCGGGGACCTGGGGTCGGGGTGGTCACCAGACCCTTGTACCCAGGCCATTGACCCGACATGACCCTGTGACCCGGGGCCTGGGTAAAAATCCAACCCGGGGACCCGGGCATGGGACGTGACATGACCCGACCTGGGTCCGGGGTCCCGACCTGACCCGGTGACCTGGGTCCGGGGACCCGGTATGACCCGGTTACCTGGGGCCGGTGTCCCCACGTGACCCGGGGTCCTGGTGCCGGGGTGGTCATCGGAACCTGGGAACCAGGCTGGGTACCTGACATGACCCGGGGACCTGGGGCCGGGGTCCCGAGCTGACCCTGGTGCCCGGGCTGTGTACCTGACACGACCCGGTGACCCGGGGCTGTGGTGTCGACGGACTCGTGGACCTGGGTTCGGGGTCCCGACCTGACGCGGTGACCTGGGGCCGGTGTCCCCACGTGACCCTCTGACCTGGGGCCGGGGTCCCCACGTGACCCGGGGTCCTGGTGCCGGGGTGGTCATCGGAACCTGGGAACCAGGCTGGGTACCAGACATGACCAGGTGACCTGGGTCCGGGGTCCCCACGTGACCCTCTGACCTGGGGCCGGTGACCCCACGTGACCCTCTGACCTGGGGCCGGGGTCCCCACGTGACCCGGGGTCCTGGTGCCGGGATGGTCACCGGAACCTGGGAACCAGGCCGGGTGCGCGACATGACCGGGTGACCTTGGGCCGGGTTATCGACCTGTCCAGGGGACCCGGGCCGGGGACCCGACAGGACCCGGTGATCTGCGGCTGGGGTAAAAACCCGTCCCGGGGACGCGGGCTGGGTCACGACCTGCCTTGGTTACCTGGGGCCGGTGTCTCCACGTGACCCGCTGACCTGGGGCCGGTGTCCCCACGTGACCCGCTGACCTGGGGTCGGGGTCCCAACGTGACCTGGTGAGCTGGGGCCGGTGTCCCCACGTGACCCGGTCACCTGGGGCCGGTGTCCCCACGTGACCCGGGGTCCTGGTGCCGGGGTGGTCATCGGAACCTGGGAACCAGGCCGGGTACCCGACATGACCCGGGGACCTGGGGCTGGGGTCCCGACCTGCCTTGGTTACCTGGGGCCGGTGTCCTCACGTGACCCGCTGACCTGGGGCCGGGGTCCCCACGTGACCCGCTGACCTGGGGCCGGTGTCCCCATGTGACCCAGGGTCCTGGTGCCGGGGTGGTCATCGGAACCTGGGAACCAGGCTGGGTACCAGACATGACCAGGTGACCTGGGTCCGGGGTCCCCACGTGACCCGCTGACCTGGGGCTGGTGTCCACACGTGACCCGGGGTCCTGGTGCCGGGGTGGTCATCGGAACCTGGGAACCAGGCCGGGTACCCGACATGACCCGGGGACCTGGGGCCGGGGTCCCGAGCTGACCCTGGTGCCCGGGCTGTGTACCCGACACGACCCGGTGACCCGGGGCTGTGGTGTCGACGGACTCGTGGACCTGGGTTCGGGGTCCCGACCTGACGCGGTGACCTGGGGCCGGTGTCCCCACGTGACCCGCTGACCTGGGGCCGGGGTCCCCACGTGACCCGCTGACCTGGGGCCGGGGTCCCCACGTGACCCGGGGTCCTGGTGCCGGGGTGGTCATCGGAACCTGGGAACCAGGCTGGGTACCAGACATGACAAGGTGACCTGGGTCCGGGGTCCCTACGTGATCCTCTGACCTGGGGCCGGTGTCCCCACGCGACCCGCTGACCTGGGGCCGGGGTCCCCACGTGACCCGGGGTCCTGGTGCCGGGATGGTCACCGGAACCTGGGAACCAGGCCGGGTGCGCGACATGACCGGGTGACCTGGGGCCGGGTTATCGACCTGTAGAGGGGACCCGGGCCGGGGACCCAACAGGACCCGGTGATCTGCGGCTGGGGTAAAAACCCGTCCCGGGGACCCGGGCTGGGTCCCGACCTGCCTTGGTTACCTGGGGCCGGTGTCCCCACGTGACCCGCTGACCTGGGGCCGGGGTCCCCACGTGACCCGGTGACCTGGGGCCGGTGTCCCTACGTGACCCGGTCACCTGGGGCCGGTGTCCCCACGTGACCCGGGGTCCTGGTGCCGGGGTGGTCATCGGAACCTGGGAACCAGGCCGGGTACCCGACATGACCCGGGGACCTGGGGCCGGGGTCCCGAGCTGACCCTGGTGCCCGGGCTGTGTACCCGACACGACCCGGTGACCCGGGGCTGTGGTGTCGACGGACTCGTGGACCTGGGTTCGGGGTCCCGACCTGATGCGGTGACCTGGGGCCGGTGTCCCCACGTGACCCTCTGACCTGGGGCCGGGGTCCCCACGTGACCCGCTTATCTGGGGCCGGGGTGGTCACCGGAACCTGGGAACCAGGCCGGGTGCGCGACATGACCCGGTGACCTGGGGCCGGGTTAACGACCTGTCCAGGGGACCTGGGCCAGGGACCCGACAGGACCCGGTGATCCTTCGCTGGTGTCCCGATGCAACCCGGGGACCCGGGCCGGGGACCCGGTATGACTCCGTCTCCCGGAGCCGGGGTGGTCACCTGACACTGGTACCCGGGACAGCGACCCGACATGACCCGGTGACCCGGGGCCGGGGTGCCGACCTGTCCAGGGGACCCGACCCGGGTACCCGACAGGACCCCGTGATCTGCGGCTGGGGTAAAAACCCGTTTCGGGGACCCGGGCTGGGTCCCGACATGACCCGGTGACCTGGTTCCGGGGTGCCGACCTGACCCGGTGACCTGGGGCTGTGGTGT
This sequence comes from Somateria mollissima, assembly GCA_951411735.1. Lineage (NCBI taxonomy): Eukaryota > Metazoa > Chordata > Aves > Anseriformes > Anatidae > Somateria > Somateria mollissima. Next base: position 51,440 of record CATOCB010000383.1, read on the forward strand.
CGACCGGACTCGGGGACCTGGTCCGGTGTCCCGTCATGACCCGGGGACCTGGGGTCGGGGTGGTCACCAGAACCTTGTACCCAGGCCGTTGACCCGACATGACCGTGTGACCCGGGGCCTGGGTAAAAATCCAACCCGGCGACCCGGGCATGGGACGTGACATGACCCGACCTGGGTCCGGGGTCCCGACCTGACCCGGTGACCTGGGTCCGGGGACCCGGTATGACCCGGTTACCTGGGGCCGGTGTCCCCACGTGACCCGCTGACCTGGGTCCGGGGTCCCCACGTGACCCGCTGACCTGGGGCCGGTGTCCCCACGTGACCCGGTCACCTGGGTTCGGTGTCCCCACGTGACCCAGGGTCCTGGTGCCGGGGTGCTCATCGGAACCTGGGAACCAGGCTGGGTACCAGACATGACTAGGTGACCTGGGTCCGGGGTCCCCACGTGACCCTCTGACCTGGGGCCGGGGTTCCCACGTGACCCGCTGACCTGGGGCCGGGGTCTCCACGTGACCCGGTGACCTGGGGCCGGTGTCCCCACGTGACCCTCTGACCTGGGGCCGTTGTCCCCACATGATACGGGGTCCTGGTGCCGGGGTGGTCATCGGAACCTGGGAACCAGGCTGGGTACCAGACATGACCAGGTGACCTGGGTCCGGTGTCCCCACGTGACCCGCTGACCTGGGGCCGGTGTCCCCACGTGACCCGGTCACCTGGGGCCGGTGTCCCCACGTGACCCAGGGTCCTGGTGCCGGGGTGGTCATCGGAACCTGGGAACCAGGCTGGGTACCATACATGACCAGGTGACCTGGGTCCGGGGTCCCCACGTGACCCTCTGACCTGGGGCCGGTGACCCCACGTGACCCTCTGACCTGGGGCCGGGGTCCCCACGTGACCCGGGGTCCTGGTGCCGGGATGGTCACCGGAACCTGGGAACCAGGCCGGGTGCACGACATGACCGGGTGACCTGGGGCCGGGTTATCGACCTGTCCAGGGGACCCGGGCCGGGGACCCGACAGGACCCGGTGATCTGCGGCTGGGGTAAAAACCCGTCCCGGGGACACGGGCTGGGTCCCGACCTGCCTTGGTTACCTGGGGCCGGTGTCCCCACGTGACCCGCTGACCTGGGGCCGGGGTCCCCACGTGACCCGCTGACCTGGTGCCGGGGTCCCCACGTGACCCGGGGTCCTGGTGCCGGGGTGGTCATCGGAACCTGGGAACCAGGCCGGGTATTTGACTTGACCCGGGGACCTGGGGCCGGGGTCCCGAGCTGACCCTGGTGCCCGGGCTGTGAACCCGACACGACCCGGTGACCCGGGGCTGTGGTGTCGACGGACTCGTGGACCTGGGTTCGGGGTCCCGACCTGACGCGGTGACCTGGGGCCGGTGTCCCCACGTGACCCTCTGACCTGGGGCCGGGGTCCCCACGTGACCCGGGGTCCTGGTGCCGGGGTGGTCATCGGAACCTGGGAACCAGGCTGGGTACCAGACATGACCAGGTGACCTGGGTCCGGGGTCCCCACGTGACCCTCTGACCTGGGGCCGGTGACCCCACGTGACCCTCTGACCTGGGGCCGGGGTCCCCACGTGACCCGGGGTCCTGGTGCCGGGATGGTCACCGGAACCTGGGAAACAGGCCGGGTGCGCGACATGACCGGGTGACCTGGGGCCGGGTTATCGACCTGTCCAGGGGACCCGGGCCGGGGACCCGACAGGACCCGGTGATCTGCGGCTGGGGTAAAAACCCGTCCCGGGGACACGGGCTGGGTCCCGACCTGCCTTGGTTACCTGGGCCGGTGTCCCCACGTGACCCGCTGACCTGGGGCCGGTGTCCCCACGTGACCCGCTGACCTGGGGCCGGGGTCCCCACGTGACCCGGTTACCTGGGGCCGGTGTCCCCACGTGACCCGGTCACCTGGGGCCGGTGTCCCCACGTGACCCGGGGTCCTGGTGCCGGGGTGGTCATCGGAACCTGGGAACCAGGCTGGGTACCAGACATGACCAGGTGACCTGGGTCCGGGGTCCCCACGTGACCCGCTGACTGGGGGCCGGTGTCCCCACGTAACCCGGGGTCCTGGTGCCGGGGTGGTCATCGGAACCTGGGAACCAGGCCGGGTACCCGACATGACCCGGGGACCTGGGGCCGGGGTCCCGAGCTGACCCTGGTGCCCGGGCTGTGTACCCGACACGACCCGGTGACCCGGGGTTGTGGTGTCGACGGACTCGTGGACCTGGGTTCGGGGTCCCGACCTGACGCGGTGACCTGGGGCCGGTGTCCCCACGTGACCCTCTGACCTGGGGCCGGGGTCCCCACGTGACCCGCTGAGCTGGGGCCGGGGTCCCCACATGACCCGGGGTCCTGGTGCCGGGGTGGTCACCGGAACCTGGGAACCAGGCCGGGTGCACGACATGACCCGGTGACCTGGGGCCGGGTTAACGACCTGTCCAGGGGACCCGGGCCGGGGACCCGACAGGACCCGGTGATCCTTCGCTGGTGTCCCGATGCAACCCGGGGACCCGGGCCCGGGACCCCACGTGATCCAGTGATCCGGTGCTTTTGTCCCGATGCAACCCGGGGACCCGGGCCGGGGACCCGGTATGACTCCGTCTCCCGGGGCCGGGGTGATCACCTGACACTGGTACCCGGGACAGCGACCCGACATGACCCGGTGACCCGGGGCCGGGGTGCCGACCTGTCCAGGGGACCCGACCCGGGTACCCGACAGGACCCGGTGATCTGCGGCTGGGGTAAAAACCCGTCCCGGGGACCCGGGCTGGGTCCCGACATGACCCGGTGATCTGGTTCCGGGGTGCCGACCTGACCCGGTGACCTGGGGCTGTGGTGTCGACCGGACTCGGGGACCTGGTCCGGTGTCCCGTCATGACCCGGGGACCTGGGTTCGGGGTGGTCACCAGACCCTTGTACTCAGGCCGTTGACCCGACATGACCCTGTGACCCGGGGCCTGGGTAAAAATCCAACCCGGGGACCCGGGCATAGGACGTGACATGACCCGACCTGGGTCCGGGGTCCCGACCTGACCCGGTGACCTGGGTCCGGGGACCCGGTATGACCCGGTTACCTGGGTCCGGGGTCCCCACGTGACCCGGTCACCTGGGGCCAGTGTCCCCACGTGACCCGGGGTCCTGGTGCCGGGGTGGTCATCGGAACCTGGGAACCAGGCTAGGTACCAGACATGACCAGGTGACCTGGGCCTGGGGTCCCGACCTACCTTGGTTACCTGGGGCCGGGGTCCCCACGTCACCTGCTGATCTGGGGCCGGGGTCCCCATGTGACCCGCTGACCTGGGGCCGGTGTCCCCACGTGACCCGCTGACCTGGGGCCGGTGTCCCCACGTGACCCGGGGTCCTGGTGCCGGGGTGGTCATCGGAACCTGGGAACCAGGCTGGGTACCAGACATGACCAGGTGACCTGGGTCGGGGGTCCCCACGTGACCCGCTGACCTGGGGCCTGTGTTCCCATGTGACCCGGGGTCCTGGTGCCGGGGTGGTCATCGGAACCTGGGAACCAGGCTGGGTACCAGACATGACCAGGTGACCTGGGTCCGGGGTCCCCACGTGACCCGCTGACCTGGGGCCGGTGTCCCCACGTGACCCGGGGTCCTGGTGCCGGGATGGTCACCGGAACCTGGGAACCAGGCCGGGTGCGCGACATGACCGGGTGACCTGGGGCCGGGTTATCGACCTGTAGAGGGGACCCGGGCCGGGGACCCGACAGGACCCGGTGATCTGCGGCTGGGGTAAAAACCCGTCCCGGGGACCAGGGCTGGGTCCCGACCTGCCTTGGTTACCTGGGGCCGGTGTCCCCACGTGACCCGCTGACCTGGGGCCGGTGTCCCCACGTGACCCGGGGTCCTGGTGCCGGGGTGGTCATCGGAACCTGGGAACCAGGCCGGGTACCCGACATGACCTGGGGCCGGGGTCCCCACGTGACCCTGGTGCCCGGGCTGTGTACCCGACACGACCCGGTGACCCGGGGCTGTGGTGTCGACGGACTCATGGAACTGGGTTCGGGGTCCCGACCTGATGCGGTGACCTGGGGCCGGTGTCCCCACGTGACCCTCTGACCTGGGGCCGGGGTCCCCACGTGACCCGCTGACCTGGGGCCGGGGTCCCCACGTGACCCGGGGTCCTGGTGCCGGGGTGGTCACCGGAACCTGGGAACCAGGCCGGGTGCGCGACATGACCCGGTGACCTGGGGCCGGGTTAACGACCTGTCCAGGGGACCCGGGCCGGGGACCCGACAGGACCCGGTGATCCTTCGCTGGTGTCCCGATGCAACCCGGGGACCCGGGCCGGGGACCCGGTATGACTCCGTCTCCCGGAGCCGGGGTGGTCACCTGACACTGGTACCCGGGACAGCGACCCGACATGACCCCGTGAGCCGGGGCCGGGGTGCCGACCTGTCCAGGGGACCCGACCCGGGTACCCGACAGGACCCGGTGATCTGCGGCTGGGGTAAAAACCCGTCCCGGGGACCCGGGCTGGGTCCCGACATGACCCGGTGACCTGGTTCCGGGGTGCCGACCTGACCCGGTGACCTGGGGCTGTGGTGTCGACCGGACTCGGGGACCTGGTCTGGTGTCCCGTCATGACCCGGGGACCTGGGGTCGGGGTGGTCACCAGAACCTTGTACCCAGGCCGTTGACCCGACATGACCCTGTGACCCGGGGCCTGGGTAAAAATCCAACCCGGGGACCCGGGCATGGGACGTGACATGACGCGACCTGGGTCCGGGGTCCCGACCTGACCCGGTGACCTCGGTCCGGGGACCCGGTATGACCCGGTTACCTGGGGCCGGTGTCCCCACGTGACCCGGTCACCTGGGGCCGGTGTCCCCACGTGACCCAGGGTCCTGGTGCCGGGGTGGTCATCGGAACCTGGGAACCAGGCTGGGTACCAGACATGACTAGGGGACCTGGGGCCGGTGTCCCCACGTGACCCGCTGACCTGGGGCCGGGGTCCCCACGTGACCCGCTGACCTGGGGCCGGGGTCCACACGTGACCCGGTTACCTGGGGCCGGTGTCCCCACGTGACCCTCTGACCTGGGGCCGGTGTCCCCACGTGATATGGGGTCCTGGTGCCGGGGTGGTCATCGGAACCTGGGAACCAGGCTGGGTACCAGACATGACCAGGTGACCTGGGTCCGGTGTCCCCACGTGACCCGCTGACCTGGGGCCGGTGTCCCCACGTGACCCGGTCACCTGGGGCCGGTGTCCACACGTGACCCGGGGTCCTGGTGCCGGGGTGGTCATCGGAACCTGGGAACCAGGCCGGGTACCCGACATGACCCGGGGACCTGGGGCTGGGGTCCCGACCTGCCTTGGTTACCTGGGGCCAGTGTCCCCACGTGACCCGCTGACCTGGGTCCGGGGTCCCCACGTGACCCGGTGACCTGGGGCCGGTGTCCCCACGTGACCCGGTCACCTGGGGCCGGTGTCCCCACGTGACCCGGGGTCCTGGTGCCGGGGTGGTCATCGGAACCTGGGAACCAGGCTGGGTACCAGACATGACCAGGTGACCTGGGTCCGGGGTCCCCACGTGACCCGCTGACCTGGGGCCGGGGTCCCCACGTGACCCGCTGACCTGGGGCCGGGGTCCCCACGTGACCCGGGGTCCTGGTGCCGGGATGGTCACCGGAACCTGGGAACCAGGCCGGGTGCGCGACATGACCGGGTGACCTGGGGCCGGGTTATCGACCTGTCCAGGGGACCTGGGCCGGGGACCCGACAGGACCCGGTGATCTGCGGCTGGGGTAAATACCCGTCCCGGGGACCCGGGCTGGGTCCCGACCTGCCTTGGTTACCTGGGGCCTGTGTCCCCACGTGACCCGCTGACCTGGGGCCGGTATCGCCACGTGACCCGCTGACCTGGGTCCGGGGTCCACACGTGACCCGGTGACCTGGGGCCGGTGTCCCCACGTGACCCGGTCACCTGGGGCCGGTGTCCCCACGTGACCCGGGGTCCTGGTGCCGGGGTGGTCATCGGAACCTGGGAACCAGGCTGGGTACCAGACATGACCAGGTGACCTGGGTCCGGGGTCCCCACGTGACCCGCTGACTTGGGGCCGGCGTCCCAACGTGACCCGGGGTCCTGGTGCCGGGGTGGTCATCGGAACGTGGGAACCAGGCCGGGTACCCGACATGACCCGCTGACCTGGGGCCGGGATCCCGAGCTGACCCTGGTTCCCGGGCTGTGTACCCGACACGACCCGGTGACCCGGGGCTGTGGTGTCGACAGACTCGTGGACCTCGGTTCGGGGTCCCGACCTGACGCGGTGACCTGGGGCCGGTGTCCCCACGTGACCCTCTGATCTGGGGCCGGGGTCCCCACGTGACCCGCTGACCTGGGGCCGGGGTCCCCACGTGACCCGGGGTCCTGGTGCCGGGCTGGTCACCGGAACCTGGGAACCAGGCCGGGTGCGCGACATGACCCGGTGACCTGGGGCCGGGTTAACGACCTGTCCAGGGGACCCGGGCCGGGGACCCGACAGGACCCGGTGATCCTTCGCTGGTGTCCCGATGCAACCCGGGGACCCGGGCCCGGGACCCCACGTGATCCAGTGATCCGGTGCTTTTGTCCCGATGCAGGCCGGGGACCCGGGCCGGGGACCCGGTATGACTCCGTCTCCCGGGGCCGGGGTGGTCACCTGACACTGGTACCCGGGACAGCGACCCGACATGACCCCGTGACCCGGGGCCGGGGTGCCGACCTGTCCAGGGGACCCGACCCGGGTACCCGACAGGACCCGGTGATCTGCGGCTGGGGTAAAAACCCGTCCCGGGGACCCGGGCTGGGTCCCGACATGACCCGGTGACCTGGTTCCGGGGTGCCGACGTGACCCGGTGACCTGGGGCTGTGGTGTCGACCGGACTCGGGGACCTGGTCCGGTGTCCCGTCATCACCCGGGGACCTGGGGTCGGGGTGGTCACCAGACCCTTGTACTCAGGCCGTTGACCCGACATGACCCTGTGACCCGGGAACTGGGTAAAAATCCAACCCAGGGACCCGGGCATGGGACGTGACATGACCCGACCTGGGTCCAGGGTCCCGACCTGACCCGGTGACCTGGGTCCGGGGACCCGGTATGACCCGGTTACCTGGGGCCGGTGTCCCCACGTGACCCGCTGACCTGGGGCCGGTGTCCCCACGTGACCCGGGGTCCTGGTGCCGGGGTGGTCATCGGAACCTGGGAACCAGGCTGGGTACCAGACATGACCAGGTGACCTGGGTCCGGGGTCCCCACGTGACCCGGTGACCTGGGGCCGGTGTCCCCACGTGACCCGGTCACCTGGGGCCGGTGTCCCCACGTGACCCGGGGTCCTGGTGCCGGGGTGGTCTTCGGAACCTGGGAACCAGGCTGGGTACCAGACATGACTAGGTGACCTGGGTCCGGGGTCCCCACGTGACCCTCAGACCTGGGGCCGGTGTCCCCACGTGACCCACTGACCTGGGGCCGGTGTCCCCACGTGACCCTCTGACCTGGGGCCGGGGTAGCGTGACCCGCTGACCTTGGGCCGGGGTCCCCACGTGACCCGGGGTCCTGGTGCCGGGGTGGTCACTGGAACCTGGGAACCAGGCCGGGTGCGCGACATGACCCGGTGACCTGGGGCCGGGTTAACGACCTGTCCATGGGACCCGGGCCGGGGACCCGACAGGACCCGGTGATCCTTCGCTGGTGTCCCGATGCAACCCGGGGACCCGGGCCCGGGACCCCACGTGATCCAGTGATCCGGTGCTTTTGTCCCGATGCAACCCGGGGACCCGGGCCGGGGACCCGGTATGACTCCGTCTCCCGGGGCCGGGGTGGTCACCTGACACTGGTACCCGGGACAGCGACCCGACATGACCCGGTGACCCGGGGCCGGGGTGCCGACCTGACCCGGTGACCTGGGGCTGTGGTGTCGACCGGACTCGGGGACCTGGTCCGGTGTCCCGTCATGACCCGGGGACCTGGGGTCGGGGTGGTCACCAGACCCTTGTACCCAGGCCGTTGACCCGACATGACCCTGTGACCCGGGGCCTGGGTAAAAATCCAACCCGGGGACCCGGGTATGGGACGTGACATGACCCGACCTGGGTCCGGGGTCCCGAACCTGACCCGGTGACCTGGGTCCGGGGACCCGGTATGACCCGGTGACCTGGGGCCGGTTTCCCCACGTGACCCGCTGACCTGGGTCCGGGGCCACCACATGACCCGGTGACCTGGGGCCGGTGTCACCACGTGACCCGGTGACTTGGGGCCGGTGTCCACACGTGACCCTCTGACCTGGGGCCGGTGTCCCCACGTGACCCGCTGACCTGGGGCCGGTGTCCCGACGTGACCCGGGGTCCTCGTGCCGGGGTGGTCACCGGAACCTGGGAACCAGGCCGGGTGCGCGACATGACCCAGTGACCTGGGGCCGGGTTAACGACCTATCCAGGGGACCCGGGCTGGGGACCCGACAGGACCCGGTGATCCTTCGCTGGTGTCCCGATGCCACCCGGGGACCCGGGCCCGGGACCCCACGTGATCCAGTGATCCTGTGCTTTTGTCCCGATGCAAGCCGGGGACCCGGGCCGGGGACCCGGTATGACTCCGTCTCCCGGGGCTGGGGTGGTCACCTGACACTGGTACCCGGGACAGCGACCCGACATGACCCGGTGACCCGGGGCCGGGGTGCCGACCTGTCCAGGGGACCTGACCCGGGTACCCGACAGGACCCGGTGATCTGCGGCTGGGGTAAAAACCCGTCCCGGGGACCCGGGTTGGGTCCCGACATGACCCGGTGACCTGGGGCCGGTGTCCCCACGTGACCCGCTGACCTGGGGCCGGGGTCCCCACGTGACCCGGTGACCTGGGGCCGGTGTCCCCACGTGACCCGCTGACCTGGGGCCGGTGTCCCGACGTGACCCGGGGTCCTGGTGCCGGGGTGGTCATCGGAACCTGAGAACCAGGCCGGGTACCCGACATGACCCGGGGACCTGGGGCTGGGGTCAGGACGTGCCTTGGTTACCTGGGGCCGGTGTCCCCACGTGACCCGCTGACCTGGGGCCGGTGTCCCCACGTGACCCAGGGTCCTGGTGCCGGGGTGGTCATCGGAACCTGGGAACCAGGCTGGGTACCAGACATGACCAGGTGACCTGGGTCCGGTGTCCCCACGTGACCCGGTCACCTGGGGCCGGTGTCCCCACGTGATCCGGGGTCCTGGTGCCGGGGTGGTCATCGGAACCTGGGAACCAGGCCGGGTACCCGACATGAACCGGGGACCTGGGACCGGGGTCCCGAGCTGACCCTGGAGCCCGGGCTGTGTACCCGACACGACCCGGTGACTCGGGGCTGTGGTGTCGACGGACTCGTGGACCTGGGTTCGGGGTCCCGACCTGACGCGGTGACCTGGGGCCGGTGTCCCCACGTGACCCTCTGACCTGGGGCCGGGGTCCCCACGTGACCCGCTGACCTGGGGCCGGGGTCCCCACGTGACCCGGGGTCCTGGTGCCGGGGTGGTCACCGGAACCTGGGAACCAGGCTGGGTACCAGACATGACCAGGTGACCTGGGTCCGAGGTCCCCGCGTGACCCGTTGACCTGGGGCCGGTGTCCCCACGTGACCGGGGTCCTGGTGCCGGGGTGGTCACCGGAACCTGGGAACCAGGCCGGGTGCGCGACATGACCCGCTGACCTGGGGCTGTGGTGTCGACCGGACTCGGGGACCTGGTCCGGTGTCCCGTCATGACCCGGGGACCTGGGGTCGGGGTGGTCACCAGACCCTTGTACCCAGGCCGTTGACCCGACATGACCCTGTGACCCAGGGCCTGGGTAAAAATCCAACCCGGGGACCCGGGCATGGGACGTGACATGACCCGACCTGGGTCCGGGGTCCCGACCTGACCCGGTGACCTGGGTCCGGGGACCCGGTATGACCCGGTTACCGGGGGCCGGTGTCCCCACGTGACCCGCTGAACAGGGTCCGGGGTCCCCACGTGACCCGCTGACCTGGGGCCGGGGTCCCCACGTGACCCGGTCACCTGGGGCCGGTGTCCCCACGTGACCCGGGGTCCTGGTGCCGGGGTGGTCATCGGAACCTGGGAACCAGGCTGGGTACCACACATGACCAGGTGACCTGGGTCCGGGGTCCCCACGTGACCCGCTGACCTGGGGCAGGTGTCCCCACGTGACCCGCTGACCTGGGGCCGGGGTCCCCACGTGACCCGGTCACCTGGGGCCGGTGTCCCCACGTGACACGGGGTCCTGGTGTCGGGGTGGTCATCGGAACCTGGGAACCACGCTGGGTACCAGACATGACTAGGTGACCTGGGTCCGGGGTCCCCACGTGACCCTCTGACCTGGGGCCGGTGACCCCACGTGACCCTCTGACCTGGGGCCGGGGTCCCCACGTGACCCGGGGTCCTGGTGCCGGGATGGTCACCGGAACCTGGGAACCAGGCCAGGTGCGCGACATGACCGGGTGACCTGGGGCCGGGTTATCGACCTGTCCAGGGGACCCGGGCCGGGGACCCGACAGGACCCGGTGATCTGCGGCTGGGGTAAAAACCCGTCCCGGGGACCCGGGCTGGGTCCCGACCTGCCTTGGTTACCTGGGGCTGCTGTCCCCACGTGACCCGCTGACCTGGGGCCGGGGTCCCCACGTGACCCGGTGACCTGGGGCCGGGGTCCCCACGTGACCCAATAACCTGGGGCCGGTGTCCCCACGTGACCCGGGGTCCTGGTGCCGGGGTGGTCATCGGAACCTAAGAACCAGGCTGGGTACCAGACATGACCAGGTGACCTGGGTCCGGGGTCCCCACGTGACCCGCTGACCTGGGGCCGGTGTCCCCACGTGACCCGCTGAACTGGGGCCGGGGTCGCCACGTGACCCGGTCACCTGGGGCCGGTGTCCCCACGTGACCCAGGGTCCTGGTGCCGGGGTGGTCATCGGAACCTGGGAACCAGGCTGGGTACCAGACATGACTAGGTGACCTGGGTCCGGGGTCCCCACGTGACCCTCTGAACTGGGGCCGGTGTCCCCACGTGACCCGCTGACGTGGGGCCGGGGTCCCCACGTGACCCGGTGACCTGGGGCCGGTGTCCCCACGTGACCCGGTCACCTGGGGCCGGTGTACCCACATGACCCGGGGTCCTGGTGCCGGGGTGGTCATCGGAACCTGGGAACCAGGCTGGGTACCAGACATGACCAGGTGACCTGGGTCCGGGGTCCCCACGTGACCCGGGGTCCTGTTGCCGGGGTCCCCACGTGACCCTGGGTCCTGGTGCCGGGGTGGTCATCGGAACCTGGGAACCAGGCCGGGTACCCGACATGACCCGGGGACCTGGGGCCGGGGTCCCGAGCTGACCCTGGTGCCCGGGCTGTGTACCAGACACGACCCGGTGACCCGGGGCTGTGGTGTCAACGGACTCGTGGACCTGGGTTCGGGGTCCCGACCTGACGCGGTGACCTGGGGCCGGTGTCCCCACGTGACCCTCTGACTTGGGGCTGGGGTCCCCACGTGACCCGCTGACCTGGAGCTGGTGTCCCCACGTGACCCGGTCACCTGGGGTCGGTGTCCCCACGTGACCCGGGGTCCTGGTGCCGGGGTGGTCATCGGAACCTGGGAACCAGGCTGGGTACCAGACATGACCAGGTGACCTGGTTCCGGGGTGCCGACGTGACCCGGTGACCTGGGGCTGTGGTGTCGACCGGACTCGGGGACCTGGTCCGGTGTCCCGTCATCACCCGGGGACCTGGGGTCGGGGTGGTCACCAGACCCTTGTACCCAGGCCGTTGACCCGACATGACCCTGTGACCCGGGGCCTGGGTAAAAATCCAACCCGGGGACCCGGGCATGGGACGTGACATGACCCGACCTGGGTCCGGGGTCCCGACCTGACCCGCTGACCTGGGGCCGGGGTCCCCAAGTGACCCGGTGACCTGGGTCAGGGGTCCCCGCGTGACCCGCTGACCTGGGGCCGGTGTCCCCACGTGACCCGGGGTCCTGGTGCCGGGGTGGTCATCGGAACCTGGGAACCAGGCTGGGTACCAGACATGACCAGGTGACCTGGGTCCGAGGTCCCCGCGTGACCCGTTGACCTGGGGCCGGTGTCCCCACGTGACCCGGGGTCCTGGTGCCGGGGTGGTCACCGGAACCTGGGAACCAGGCCGGGTGCGCGACATGACCCGGTGACCTGGGGCCGGGTTAACGACCTGTCCAGGGGACCCGGGCCGGGGACCCGACAGGACCCGGTGATCCTTCGCTGGTGTCCCGATGCAACCCGGGGACCCGGGCCCGGGACCCCACGTGATCCAGTGATCCGGTGCTTTTGTCCCGATGCAACCCGGGGACCCGGGCCAGGGACCCGGTATGACTCCGTCTCCCGGGGCCGGGGTGGTCACCTGACACTGGTACCCGGGACAGCGACCCGACATGACCCCGTGACCAGGGGCCGGGGTAACGACCTGTCCAGGGGACCCGACCCGGGTACCCGACAGGACCCGGTGATCTGCGGCTGGGGTAAAAACCCGTCCCGGGGACCCGGGCTGGGTCCCGACATGACCCGGTGACCTGGTTCCGGGGTGCCGACGTGACCCGGTGACCTGGGGCTGTGGTGTCGACCGGACTCAGGGACCTGGTCCGGTGTCCCGTCATGACCCGGGGACCTGGGGTCGGGGTGGTCACCAGACCCTTGTACCCAGGCCGTTGACCCGACATGACCCTGTGACCCAGGGCCTGGGTAAAAATCCAACCCGGGGACCCGGGCATGGGACGTGACATGACCCGACCTGGGTCCGGGGTCCCGACCTGACCCGGTGACCTGGGTCCGGGGACCCGGTATGACCCGGTTACCGGGGGCCGGTGTCCCCACGTGACCCGCTGAACTGGGTCCGGGGTCCCCACGTGACCCGCTGACCTGGGGCCGGTGTCCCCACGTGACCCGGTCACCTGGGGCCGGTGTCCCCACGTGACCCGGGGTCCTGGTGCCGGGGTGGTCATCGGAACCTGGGAACCAGGCTGGGTACCACACATGACCAGGTGACCTGGGTCCGGGGTCCCCACGTGACCCGCTGACCTGGGGCAGGTGTCCCCACGTGACCCGCTGACCTGGGGCCGGGGTCCCCACGTGACCCGGTGACCTGGGGCCGGTGTCCCCACGTGACACGGGGTCCTGGTGTCGGGGTGGTCATCGGAACCTGGGAACCACGCTGGGTACCAGACATGACTAGGTGACCTGGGTCCGGGGTCCCCACGTGACCCTCTGACCTGGGGCCGGTGACCCCACGTGACCCTCTGACCTGGGGCCGGGGTCCCCACGTGACCCGGGGACCTGGTGCCGGGATGGTCACCGGAACCTGGGAACCAGGCCGGGTGCGCGACATGACCGGGTGACCTGGGGCCGGGTTATCGACCTGTCCAGGGGACCCGGGCCGGGGACCCGACAGGACCCGGTTATCTGCGGCTGGGGTAAAAACCCGTCCCGGGGACCCGGGCTGGGTCCCGACCTGCCTTGGTTACCTGGGGCTGCTGTCCCCACGTGACCCGCTGACCTGGGGCCGGGGTCCCCACGTGACCCGGTGACCTGGGGCCGGGGTCCCCACGTGACCCAATAACCTGGGGCCGGTGTCCCCACGTGACCCTGGGTCCTGGTGCCGGGGTGGTCATCGGAACCTAAGAACCAGGCTGGGTACCAGACATGACCAGGTGACCTGGGTCCGGGGTCCCCACGTGACCCGCTGACCTGGGGCCGGTGTCCCCACGTGACCCGCTGAACTGGGGCCGGGGTCGCCACGTGACCCGGTCACCTGGGGCCGGTGTCCCCACGTGACCCAGGGTCCTGGTGCCGGGGTGGTCATCGGAACCTGGGAACCAGGCTGGGTACCAGACATGACTAGGTGACCTTGGTCCGGGGTCCCCACGTGACCCTCTGAACTGGGGCCGGTGTCCCCACGTGACCCGCTGACGTGGGGCTGGGGTCCCCACCTGACCCGGTGACCTGGGGCCGGTGTCCCCACGTGACCCGGTCACCTGGGGCCGGTGTCCCCACGTGACCCGGGGTCCTGGTGCCGGGGTGGTCATCGGAACCTGGGAACCAGGCTGGGTACCAGACATGACCAGGTGACCTGGGTCCGGGGTCCCCACGTGACCCGCTGACTTGGGGCCGGTGTCCCCACGTGACCAGGGGTCCTGGTGCCGGGGTGGTCATCGGAACCTGGGAACCAGGCCGGGTACCCGACATGACCCGGGGACCTGGGGCCGGGGTCCCGAGCTGACCCTGGTGCCCGGGCTGTGTACCCGACACGACCCGGTGACCCGGGGCTGTGGTGTCAACGGACTCGTGGACCTGGGTTCGGGGTCCCGACCTGACGCGGTGACCTGGGGCCGGTGTCCCCACGTGACCCTCTGACCTGGGGCCGGGGTCCCCACGTGACCCGCTGACTTGGGGCCGGGGTCCCCACGTGACCCGCTGACCTGGAGCTGGTGTCCCCACGTGACCCGGTCACCTGGGGTCGGTGTCCCCACGTGACCCGGGGTCCTGGTGCCGGGGTGGTCATCGGAACCTGGGAACCAGGCTGGGTACCAGACATGACCAGGTGACCTGGGTCCGGGGTCCCCACGTGACCCGCTGACCTGGGGCAGGTGTACCCACGTGACCCGGGGTCCTGGTGCCGGGGTGGTCATCGGAACCTGGGAACCAGGCTGGGTACCAGACATGACCAGGTGACCTGGGTCCGGGGTCCCCACGTGACCCGCTGACCTGGGGCCTGTGTCCCCACGTGACCCGGTCACCTGGGGCCGGTGTCCCCACGTGACCCAGGGTCCTGGTGCCGGGGTGGTCATCGGAACCTGGGAACCAGGCCGGGTGCGCGACATGACCGGGTGACCTGGGGCCGGGTTATCGACCTCTCCACGGGACCCGGGCCGGGGACCCGACAGGACCCGGTGATCTGCGGCTGGGATAAAAACCCGTCCCGGGGACCCGGGCTGGGTCCCGACCTGCCTTGGTTACCTGGGGCCGGTGTCCCCACGTGACCCGCTGACCTGGGGCCGGTGTCCCCACGTGACCCGCTGACCTGGGGCCGGGGTCCCCATGTGACCCGGTGACCTGGGGCCGGTGTCCCCACGTGACCCGGTCACCTGGGGCCGGTGTCCCCACGTGACCTGGGGTCCTGGTGCCGGGGTGGTCGTCGGAATATGGGAACCAGGCTGGGTACCAGACATGACCAGGTGACCTGGGTCCAGGGTCCCCACGTGACCCGCTGACCTGGGGCCGGTGTCCCCACGTGACCCGGGGTCCTGGTGCCGGGGTGGTAATCGGAACCTGGGAACCAGGCCGGGTACCCGATATGACCCGGGGACCTGGGGCTGGGGTCCCGACCTGCCTTGGTTACCTGGGGCCGGTGTCCCCACGTGACCCGCTGACCTGGGTCCGGTGTCCCCACGTGACCCGGTGACCTGGGGCCGGTGTCCCCACGTGACCCGGTCACCTGGGGCCGGTGTCCAGACGTGACCCAGGGTCCTGGTGCCGGGGTGGTCATCGGAACCTGGGAACCAGGCTGGGTACCAGACATGACCAGGTGACCTGGGTCCGGGGTCCCCACGTGACCCGCTGACCTGGGGCTGGTGTACCCACGTGACCCGTTGTCCTGGTGCCGGGGTGGTCATCGGAACCTGGGAACCAGGCCGGGTACCCGACATGACTAGGTGACCTGGGTCCAGGGTCCCCACATGACCCTCTGACCTTGTGCCGGGTTCCCCACGTGACCCGGGGTCCTGCTGCCGGGATGGTCACCGGAACCTGGGAACGAGGCCGGGTGCGCGACATGACCGGGTGACCTGGGGCTGGGTTATCGACCTGTCCAGGGGACCCGGGCCGGGGACCCGACAGGACCCGGTGATCTGCGGCTGGGATAAAAACCCGTCCCGGGGACCTGGGCTGGGTCCCGACCTGCCTTGGTTACCTGGGGCCGGTGTCCCCACGTGACCCGCTGACCTGGGGCCGGGGTCCCCACGTGACCCGGTGACCTGGGGCCGGTGTCCCCACGTGACCCGGGGTCCTGGTGCCGGGGTGGTCATCGTAACCTGGGAACCAGGCCGGTTACCCGACACGACCCGGTGACCCGGGGCTGTGGTGTCGATGGACTCGTAGACCTGGGTTCGGGGTCCCGACCTGACGCGGTGACCTGGGGCCGGTGTCCCCACGTGACCCTCTGACCTGGGGCCGGGGTCCCCACGTGACCCGCTGACTTGGGGCCGGGGTCCCCACGTGACCCGCTCACCTGGAGCTGGTGTCCCCACGTGACCCGGTCACCTGGGGTCGGTGTCCCCACGTGACACGGGGTCCTGGTGCCGGGGTGGTCATCGGAACCTGGGAACCAGGCTGGGTACCAGACATGACCAGGTGACCTGGGTCCGGGGTCCCCACGTGACCCGCTGACCTGGGGCAGGTGTACCCACGTGACCCGGGGTCCTGGTGCCGGGGTGGTCATCGGAACCTGGGAACCAGGCTGGGTACCAGACATGACCAGGTGACCTGGGTCCGGGGTCCCCACGTGACCCGCTGACCTGGGGCCTGTGTCCCCACGTGACCCGGTCACCTGGGGCCGGTGTCCCCACGTGACCCGGGGTCCTGGTGCCGGGGTGGTCATCGGAACCTGGGAACCAGGCCGGGTGCGCGACATGACCGGGTGACCTGGGGCCGGGTTATCGACCTCTCCACGGGACCCGGGCCGGGGACCCGACAGGACCCGGTGATCTGCGGCTGGGATAAAAACCCGTCCCGGGGACCCGGGCTGGGTCCCGACCTGCCTTGGTTACCTGGGGCCGGTGTCCCCACGTGACCCGCTGACCTGGGGCCGGTGTCCCCACGTGACCCGCTGACCTGGGGCCGGGGTCCCCATGTGACCCGGTGACCTGGGGCCGGTGTCCCCACGTGACCCGGTGACCTGGGGCCGGTGTCCCCACGTGACCTGGGGTCCTGGTGCCGGGGTGGTCGTCGGAATATGGGAACCAGGCTGGGTACCAGACATGACCAGGTGACCTGGGTCCGGGGTCCCCACGTGACCCGCTGACCTGGGGCCGGTGTCCCCACGTGACCCGGGGTCCTGGTGCCGGGGTGGTAATCGGAACCTGGGAACCAGGCCGGGTACCCGATATGACCCGGGGACCTGGGGCTGGGGTCCCGACCTGCCTTGGTTACCTGCGGCCGGTGTCCCCACGTGACCCGCTGACCTGGGTCCGGTGTCCCCACGTGACCCGGTGACCTGGGGCCGGTGTCCCCACGTGACCCGGTCACCTGGGGCCGGTGTCCAGACGTGACCCAGGGTCCTGGTGCCGGGGTGGTCATCAGAACCTGGGAACCAGGCTGGGTACCAGACATGACCAGGTGACCTGGGTCCGGGGTCCCCACGTGACCCGCTGACCTGGGGCCGGTGTACCCACGTGACCCGGGGTCCTGGTGCCGGGGTGGTCATCGGAACCTGGGAACAAGGCCGGGTACCCGACATGACTAGTTGACCTGGGTCCAGGGTCCCCACATGACCCTCTGACCTTGTGCCGGGTTCCCCACGTGACCCGGGGTCCTGCTGCCGGGATGGTCACCGGAACCTGGGAACGAGGCCGGGTACGCGACATGACCGGGTGACCTGGGGCTGGGTTATCGACCTGTCCAGGGGACCCGGGCCGGGGACCCGACAGGACCCGGTGATCTGCGGCTGGGATAAAAACCCGTCCCGGGGACCTGGGCTGGGTCCCGACCTGCCTTGGTTACCTGGGGCCGGTGTCCCCACATGACCCGCTGACCTGGGGCCGGGGTCCCCACGTGACCCGGTCACCTGGGGCCGGTGTCCCCATGTGACCCGGGGTCCTGGTGCCGGGGTGGTCATCGGAACCTGGGAACCAGGCCGGTTACCCGACACGACCCGGTGACCCGGGGCTGTGGTGTCGATGGACTCGTAGACCTGGGTTCGGGGTCCCGACCTGACGCGGTGACCTGGGGCCGGTGTCCCCACGTGACCCGCTGAACGGGGCCGGTGTCCCCACGTGACCCAGTCACCTGGGGCCGGTGTCCCCACGTGACCCGGGGTCCTGGTGCCGGGGTGGTCATCGGAACCTGGAAACCAGGCTGGGTACCTGACATGACCAGGTGACCTGGGTCCAGGGTCACCACGCGACCCGCTGACCTGGGGCCGGTGTCCCCACGTGACCCGCTGACCTGGGGCCGGGGTCCCCACGTGACCCGGTCACCTGGGACCGGTGTCCCCACGTGACCCAGGGACCTGGTGCCGGGGTGGTCATCGGAACCTGGGAACCAGGCTGGGTACCAGACATGAGTAGGTGACCTGGGTTCAGGGTCCCCACGTGACCCTCTGACCTGGGGCCGGTGTCCCCACGTGACCCGCTGACGTGGGGCCGGGGTCCCCACGTGACCCGGTGACCTGGGGCTGGTGTCCCCACGTGACCCGGTCACCTAGGGCCGGTGTCCCCACGTGACCCGGGGTCCTGGTGCCGGGGTGGTCATCGGAACCTGGGAACCAGGCTGGGTACCAGATGTGACCCGGTGACCTGGGTCCGGGGTCCCCACGTGACCCTCTGACCTGGGGCCGGGGTCCCCACGTGACCCGCTGAGCTGGGGCCGGTGTCCCCACGTGACCCGGTGACCTGGGGCCGGTGTCCCCACGTGACCCGGGGTCCTGGTGCCGGGGTGGTCACCGGAACCTGGGAACCAGGCCGGGTGCGCGACATGACCGGGTGACCTGGGGCCGGGTTATCGACCTGTCCCCGGGACCCGGGCCGGGGACCCGACAGGACCCGGTGATCTGCGGCTGGGGTAAAAACCCGTCCCGGGGACCCGGGCTGATTCCCGACCTGCCTTGGTTACCTGGGGCCGGGGTCCCCACGTGACCCGCTGACCTGGGGCCGGTGTCCACACGTGACCCGCTGACCTGGGGCCGGGGTCCCCACGTGACCCGGTGACCTAGGGCCGGTGTACCCACGTGACCCGGTCACCTGGGGCCGGTGTCCCCACGTGACCCGGTGTCCTGGTTCCAGGGTGGTCATCGGAACCTGGGAACAAGGCCGGGTACCCGACATGACCCGGGGACCTGGCGCTGGGGTCCCGACCTGCCTTAGTTACCTGGGGCCGGTGTCCCCACGTGACCCGCTTACCTGTGTCCGGGGTCCCCACGTGACCCTCTGACCTGGGGCCGGTGTCCCCACGTGACCCGGTGACCTGGGGCCGGTGTCCCCACGTGACACGGGGTCCTGGTGCCGGGGTGGTCATCGGAACCTGGGAACCAGGCTGGGTACCAGACATGACTAGGTGACCTGGGTCCGGGGTCCCCACGTGACCCTCTGACCTGGGGCCGGGGTCCCCACGTGACCCGCTGACCTGGGGCCGGTGTCCCCACGTGACCCGCTGACCTGGGGCCGGGATGGTCACCGGAACCTGGGAACCAGGCCGGGTAGCCGACATGACCCGGGGACCTGGGGCCGGGGTCCCGAGCTGACCCTGGTGCCCGGGCTGTGTACCCGACACGACCCGGTGACCCGGGGCTGTGGTGTCGACGGACTCGTGGACCTGGGTTCGGGGTTCCGACCTGACGCGGTGACCTGGGGCCGGTTTCCCTACGTGACCCGGGGTCCTGGTGCCGGGGTGGTCATCGGAACCTGGGAACCAGGCTGGGTACCAGACATGACTAGGTGACCTGGGTCCGGGGTCCCCACGTGACCCTCTGACCTGGGGCCGGGGTCCCCACGTGACCCGGTGACCTGGGGCCGGGGTCCCCATGTGACCCGGTCACCTGGGGCCGGTGTCCCCAAGTGACCCGGGGTCCTGGTGCCGGGGTGGTCATCGGAACCTGGGAACCAGGCTGGGTACCAGACATGACCAGGTGACCTGCGTCCGGGGTCCCCACGTGACCCGCTGACCTGGGGCCGGTGTCCCCACGTGACCCGGGGTCCTGGTTCCGGGGTGGTCATCGGAACCTGCGAACCAGGCCGGGTACCTGACATGACCCGGTGACCTGGGGCTGGGGTCCCGACCTGCCTTGTTTACCTGGGGCCGGTGTCCCCACGTGACCCGCTGACCTGGGGCCGGTGTCCTCACGTGACCCGCTGACCTGGGGCCGGTGTCCCCACGTGACCCGGTCACCTGGGGCCGGTGTCCCCACGTGACCCGGGGTCCTGGTGCCGGGGTGGTCATCGGAACCTGGGAACCAGGCTGGGTACCAGACATGACCAGGTGACCTGCGTCCGGGGTCCCCACGTGACCCGCTGACCTGGGGCCGGGGTCCCCACATGACCCGCTGACCTGGGGCCGGGGTCCCCACGTGACCCGCTGACCTGGGGCCGGGGTCCCCACGTGACCCGCTGACCTGGGGCCAGTGTCCCCACGGGACCCGGGGTCCTGGTGCCGGGATGGTCACCGGAACCTGGGAACCAGGCCGGGTGCGCGACATGACCGGGTGACCTGGGGCCGGGTTATCGACCTGTCCAGGGGACCCGGGCCGGGGACCCGACAGGACCCGGTGATCTGCGGCTGGGGTAAAAACCCGTCCCGGGGACTCGGGCTGGGTCCCGACCTGCCTTGGTTACCTGGGGCCGGTGTCCCCACGTGACCCGCTGACCAGGGGCAGGTGTCCCCACGTGACCCGCTGACCTGGGGCCGGGGTCCCCACGTGACCCGGTGACCTGGGGCCGGTGTCCCCATGTAACCCGGTCACCTGGGGCAGGTGTTCCCATGTGAACCAGGGTCCTGGTGCCGGGGTGGTCATCGGAACCTGGGAACCATGCTGGGTACCAGACATGACCAGGTGACCTGGGTCCGGGGTCCCCACGTGACCCGCTGACCTGGGGCCGGTGTCCCCACGTGACCCGGGGTCCTGGTGCCAGGGTGGTCATCGGAACCTGGGAACCAGGCCGGGTACCCGACATGACCCGGGGACCTGGGGCCGGGGTCCCGAGCTGACCCTGGTGCCCAGGATGTGTACCCGACACGAGCCCGTGACCCGGGGCTGTGGTGTCGACGGACTCGTGGACCTGGGTTCGGGGTCCCGACCTGACGCGGTGACCTGGGGCCGGTGTCCCCACGTGACCCTCTGACCTGGGTCCGGGGTCCCCACGTGACCCGCTGACCTGGGGCCGGTGTCCCTACGTGACCCGGTCACCTGGGGCCGGTGTCCCCACGTGACCCAGGGTCCTGGTGCCGGGGTGGTCATCGGAACCTGGGAACCAGGCTGGGTACCAGACATGACCAGGCGACCTGGGTCCGGGGTCCCCACGTGACCCGTTGACCTGGGGCCGGTGTCCCCACGTGACCCGCTGACGTGGGGCCGGGGTCCCCACGTGACCCGCTGACCTGGGGCCGGTGTCCCCACGTGACCCGGGGTCCTGGTGCCGGGGTGGTCATCGGAACCTGGGAACCAGGCTGGGTACCAGACATGACTAGGTGACCTGGGTCCGGGGTCCCCACGTGACCCTCTGACCTGGGTCCGGGGTCCCCACGTGACCCGCTGACCTGGGGCCGGGGTCCCCACGTGACCCGGTCACCTGGGGCCGGTGTCCCCACGTGACCCGGAGTCCTGGTGCCGGGGTGGTCATCGGAACCTGGGAACCAGGCTGGGTACCAGACATGACCAGGTGACCTGGGGCCGGTGTCCCCACGTGACCCGGTGACCTGGGGCCGGTGTCCCCACGTGACCCGGGGTCCTGGTGCCGGGGTGGTCATCGGAACCTGGGAACCATGACGGGTACCCGACATGACCCGGGGACCTTGGGCTGGGGTCCCGACCTGCCTTGGTTACCTGGGGCCGGGGTCCCCACGTGACCCGCTGACCTGGGGCCGGTGTCCCAACGTGACCCGGTGACCTGGGGCCGGTGTCCCCACGTGATACGGGGTCCTGGTGCCGGGGTGGTCATCGGAACCTGGGAACCAGGCTGGGTACCAGACATGACCAGGTGACCTGGGTCCGGGGTCCCCACGTGACCCGCTGACCTTGGGCCGGTGTCCCCACGTGACCCGGTGACCTGGGGCCGGGGTCCCCACGTGACCCGGGGTCCTGGTGCTGGGGTGGTCATCGGAACCTGGGAACCAGGCTGGGTACCAGACATGACCAGGTGACCTGGGTCCGGGGTCCCCACGTGACCCTCTGACCTGGGGCCGGGGTCCCCACGTGACCCGCTGACCTGGGGCTGGGGTCCCCACGTGACCCTGGGTCCTGGTGCCGGGATGGTCACCGGAACCTGGGAACCAGGCCGGGTGCGCGACATGACCGGGTGACCTGGGGCCGGGTTATCGACCTGTCCAGGGGACCCGGGCCGGGGACCCGACAGGACCCGGTGATCCTTCGCTGGTGTCCCGATGCAACCCGGGGACCCGGGCCCGGGACCCCACGTGATCCAGTGATCCGGTGCTTTTGTCCCGATGCAACCCGGGGACCCGGGCCGGGGACCCGGTATGACTCCGTCTCCCGGGGCCGGGGTGGTCACCTGACACTGGTACCCGGGACAGCGACCAGACATGACCCGGTGACCCGGGGCCGGGGTAACGACCTGTCCAGGGGACCCGACCCGGGTACCCGACAGGACCCGGTGATCTGCGGCTGGGGTAAAAACCCGTCCCGGGGACCCGGGCTGGGTCCCGACATGACCCGGTGACCTGGTTCCGGGGTGCCGACGTGACCCGGTGACCTGGGGCTGTGGTGTCGACCGGACTCGGGGACCTGGTCCGGTGTCCCGTCATGACCCGGGGACCTGGGGTCGGGGTGGTCACCAGACACTTGTACCCAGGCCGTTGACCCGACATGAACCTGTGACCCGGGGCCTGGGTAAAAATCCAACCCGGGGACCCGGGCATGGGACGTGACATGACCCGACCTGGGTCCGGGGTCCAGACCTGACCCGGTGACCTGGGTCCGGGGACCCGGTATGACCCGGTTACCTGGGGCCAGTGTCCCCACGTGACCCGCTGACCTGGGTCCGGGGTCCCCACGTGACCCGGTTACCTGGGGCCGGTGTCCCCACGTGACCCGGTCACCTGGGGCCGGCTTCCCCACGTGACCCAGGGTCCTGGTGCCGGGGTGGTCATCGGAACCTGGGAACCAGGCTGGGTACCAGACATGACCAGGCGACCTGGGTCCGGGGTCCCCACGTGACCCGCTGACCTGGGGCCGGTGTCCCCACGTGACCCGCTGACCTGGGGCCGGGGTCCCCACGTTACCCGGTCACCTGGGGCCGGTATCCCCACGTGACCCGGGGTCCTGGTGCCGGGGTGGTCATCGGAACCTGGGAACCAGGCTGGGTACCAGACATGACCAGGTGACCTGGGCCCGGTGTCCCCACGTGACCCTCTGACCTGGGGCCGGGGTCCCCACGTGACCCGGGGTCCTGGTGCCGGGATGGTCACCGGAACCTGGGAACCAGGCCGGGTGCGCGACATGACCGGGTGACCTGGGGCCGGGTTATCGACCTGTCCAGGGGACCCGGGCCGGGGACCCGACGGGACCCGGTGATCTGCGGCTGGGGTAAAAACCCGTCCCGGGGACCCGGGCTGGGTCCCGACCTGCCTTGGTTACCTGGGGCCGGTGTCCCCACGTGACCCGCTGACCTCGGGCCGGTGTCCCCACGTGACCCGGTGACCTGGGGCCGTTGTCCCCACGTGACCCGGTCACTTGGGGCCGGTGTCCCCACGTGACCCGGGGTCCTGGTGCCGGGGTGGTCATCGGAACCTGGGAAACAGGCTGGGTACCAGACATGACCAGGTGACCTGGGTCCGGGGTCCCCACGTGACCCGCTGACCTGGGGCCGGTGTCCCCACGTGACCCGGGGTCCAGGTGCCGGGGTGGTCATCGGAACCTGGGAACCAGGCCGGGTACCCGACATGACCCGGGGACCTGGGGCCGGGGTCCCGAGCTGACCCTGGTGCCCGGGCTGTTTACCCGACACGACCCGGTGACCCGGGGCTGTGGTGTCGACGGACTCGTGGACCTGGGTTCGGGGTCCCGACGTGACGCGGTGACCTGGGGCCGGTGTCCCCACGTGACCCTCTGACCTGGGGCCGGGGTCCCCACGTGACCCGCTGACCTGGGGCCGGTGTCCCCACGTGACCCGTGGTCCTGGTGCCGGGGTGCTCACCGGAACCTGGGAACCAGGCCGGGTGCGCGACTTGACCCGGTGAACTGGGGCCAGGTTAACGACCTGTCCAGGGGACCCGGGCCGGGGACCCGACAGGACCCGGTGATCCTTCGCTGGTGTCCCGATGCAACCCGGGGACCCGGGCCCGGGACCCCACGTGATCCAGTGATCCGGTGCTTTTGTCCCGATGCAACCCGGGGACCCGGGCCGGGGACCCGGTATGACTCCGTCTCCCGGGGCCGGGGTGATCACCTGACACTGGTACCCGGGACAGCGACCCGACATGACCCGGTGACCCGGGGCCGGGGTGCCGACCTGTCCAGGGGACCCGACCCGGGTACCCGACAGGACCCGGTGATCTGCGGCTGGGGTAAAAACCCGTCCCAGGGACCCGGGCTGGGTCCCGACATGACCCGGTGACCTGGTTCCGGGGTGCCGACGTGACCCGGTGACCTGGGGCTGTGGTGTCGACCGGACTCGGGGACCTGGTCCGGTGTCCCGTCATGACCCGGGGACCTGGGGTCGGGGTGGTCACCAGACCCTTGTACCCAGGCCGTTGACCCGACATGACCCTGTGACCCGGGGCCTGGGTAAAAATCCAACCCGGGGACCCGGGCATGGGACGTGACATGACCCGACCTGGGTCCGGGGTCCCGACCTGACCCGGTGACCTGGGTCCGGAGACCCGGTATGACCCGGTTACCTGGGGCCGGTGTCCCCACGTGACCCGCTGACCTGGGGCCGGTGTCCCCACGTGACCCGGGGTCCTGGTGCCGGCGTGGTCATCGGATCCTGGGAACCAGGCCGGGTACCCGACATGACCCGGGGACCTGGGGCCGGGGTCCCGAGCTGACCCTGGTGCCCGGACTGTGTACCCGACACGACCCGGTGACCCGGGGCTGTGGTGTCGACGGACTCGTGGACCTGGGTTCGGGGTCCCGACCTGACGCGGTGACCTGGGGCCGGTGTCCCCACGTGACCCTCTGACCTGGGGCCGGTGTCCCCACGTGACCCGGTGACCTGGGGCCGGGGTCCCCACGTGAGCCGGGGTCCTGGTGCCGGGGTGGTCATCGGAACCTGGGAACCAGGCTGGGTACCCGACATGACCAGGTGACCTGGGTCCGGGGTCCCCACGTGACCCTCTGACCTGGGGCTGGTGACCCCACGTGACCCTCTGACCTGGGCCAGGGTCCCCACATGACCCGGGATCCTGGTGCCGGGATGGTCACCGGAACCTGGGAACCAGGCCGGGTGCGCGACATGACCGGGTGACCTGGGGCCGGGTTATCGACCTGTAGAGGGGACCCGGGCCGGGGACCCGACAGGACCCGGTCATCTGTGGCTGGGGTAAAAACCCATCCCGGGGACCCGGGCTGGGTCCCGACCTGCCTTGGTTACCTGGGGCCGGTGTCCCCACGTGACCCTCTGACCTGGGGCCGGTGTCCCCACGTGACCCGCTGACCTGGGGCCGGGGTCCCCACGTGACCCGCTGACCTGGGGCCGGGGTCCCCACGTGACCCGGTCACCTGGGGCCGGTGTCCCCACGTGACCCGGGGTCCTGGTGCCGGGGTGGTCATCGGAACCTGGGAACCAGGCTGGGTACCAGACATGACCAGGTGACCTGGGTCCGGGGTCCCCACGTGACCCGCTGACCTGGGGCCGGTGTCCCCACGTGACCCGGGGTCCAGGTGCCGGGGTGGTCATCGGAACCTGGGAACCAGGCCGGGTACCCGACATGACCCGGGGAGCTGGGGCTGGGGTCCCGACCTGCCTTGGTTACCTGGGGCCGGTGTCCCCACGTGACCCGCTGACCTGGGGCCGGCATCCCCACGTAACCCGCTGACCTGGGGCCGGTGTCCCCACGTGACCCGGTCACCTGGGGCCGGTGTCCCCACGTGACCCAGGGTCCTGGTGCCGGGGTGGTCATCGGAACCTGGGAACCAGGCCGGGTACCCGACATGACCCGGGGACCTGGGGCCGGGGTCCCGAGCTGACCCTGGTGCCCGGGATGTGTACCCGACACGACCCGGTGACCCGGGGCTGTGGTGTCGACGGACTCGTGGACCTGGGTTCGGGGTCCCGACCTGACGCGGTGACCTGGGGCCGGTGTCCCCACGTGACCCTCTGACCTGGGGCCGGGGTCCCCACGTGACCCGCTGACCTGGGGCCGGTGTCCCCACGTGACCCGTGGTCCTGGTGCCGGGGTGCTCACCGGAACCTGGGAACCAGGCCGGGTGCGCGACTTGACCCGGTGACCTGGGGCCGGGTTAACGACCTGTCCAGGGGACCCGGGCCGGGGACCCGACAGGACCCGGTGATCCTTCGCTGGTGTCCCGATGCAACCCGGGGACCCGGGCCCGGGACCCCACGTGATCCAGTGATCCGGTGCTTTTGTCCCGATGCAACCCGGGGACCCGGGCCGGGGACCCGGTATGACTCCGTCTCCCGGGGCCGGGGTGATCACCTGACACTGGTACCCGGGACAGCGACCCGACATGACCCGGTGACCCGGGGCCGGGGTGCCGACCTGTCCAGGGGACCCGACCCGGGTACCCGACAGGACCCGGTGATCTGCGGCTGGGGTAAAAACCCATCCCAGGGACCCGGGCTGGGTCCCGACATGACCCGGTGACCTGGTTCCGGGGTGCCGACGTGACCCGGTGACCTGGGGCTGTGGTGTCGACCGGACTCGGGGACCTGGTCCGGTGTCCCGTCATCACCCGGGGACCTGGGGTCGGGGTGGTCACCAGACCCTTGTACCCAGGCCGTTGAGCCGACATGACCCTGTGACCCGGGGCCTGGGTAAAAATCCAACCCGGGGACCCGGGCATGGGACGTGACATGACCCGACCTGGGTCCGGGGTCCCGACCTGACCCGGTGACCTGGGTCCGGAGACCCGGTATGACCCGGTTACCTGGGGCCGGTGTCCCCACGTGACCCGCTGACCTGGGGCCGGTGTCCCCACGTGACCCGGGGTCCTGGTGCCGGCGTGGTCATCGGATCCTGGGAACCAGGCCGGGTACCCGACATGACCCGGGGACCTTGGGCCGGGGTCCCGAGCTGACCCTGGTGCCCGGACTGTGTACCCGACACGACCCGGTGACCCGGGGCTGTGGTGTCGACGGACTCGTGGACCTGGGTTCGGGGTCCCGACCTGACGCGGTGACCTGAGGCCGGTGTCCCCACGTGACCCTCTGACCTGGGGCCGGGGTCCCCACGTGACCCGCTGACCTGGGGCCGGTGACCCCACGTGACCCTCTGACCTGGGCCGGAGTCCCCACGTGACCCGGGGTCCTGGTGCCGGGATGGTCACCGGAACCTGGGAACCAGGCCGGGTGCGCGACATGACCGGGTGACCTGGGGCCGGGTTATCGACCTGTCCAGGGGACCCGGGCCGGGGACCCGACAGGACCCGGTGATCTGCGGCTGGGGTAAAAACCCATCCCGGGGACCCGGGCTGGGTCCCGACCTGCCTTGGTTACCTGGGGCCGGTGTCCCCACGTGACCCGCTGACCTGGGGCCGGGGTCCCCACGTGACCCGCTGACCTGGGGCCGGGGTCCCCACGTGACCCGGTCACCTGGGGCCGGTGTCCCCACGTGACCCGGGGTCCTGGTGCCGGGGTGGTCATCGGAACCTGGGAACCAGGCTGGGTACCAGACATGACCAGGTGACCTGGGTCCGGGGTCCCCACGTGACCCGCTGACCTGGGGCCGGTGTCCCCACGTGACCCGGGGTCCAGGTGCCGGGGTGGTCATCGGAACCTGGGAACCAGGCCGGGTACCCGACATGACCCGGGGACCTGGGGCTGGGGTCCCGACCTGCCTTGGTTACCTGGGGCCGGTGTCCCCACGTGACCCGCTGACCTGGGGCCGGCGTCCCCACGTAACCCGCTGACCTGGGGCCGGTGTCCCCACGTGACCCGGTCACCTGGGGCCGGTGTCCCCACGTGACCCAGGGTCCTGGTGCCGGGGTGGTCATCGGAACCTGGGAACCAGGCCGGGTACCTGACATGACCCGGGGACCTGGGGCCGGGGTCCCTAGCTGACCCTGGTGCCCGGGCTGTGTACCCGACACGACCGGTGACCCGGGGCTGTGGTGTCGACGGACTCGTGGACCTGGGTTCGGGGTCCCGACCTGACGCGGTGACCTAGGGCCGGTGTCCCCACGTGACCCTCTGACCTGGGGCCGGGGTCCCCACGTGACCCGCTGACCTGGGGCCGGGGTGGTCACCGGAACCTGGGAACCAGGCCGGGTGCGCGACATGACCCGGTGACCTGGGTCCGGGGACCCAGTATGACCCGGTTACCTGGGGCCGGGGAACCCACGTGACCCGCTGACCTGGGGCCAGTGTCCCCACGTGACCCGGGGTCCTGGTGCCGGGGTGGTCATCGGAACCTGGGAACCAGGCCGGGTACCCGACATGACCCGGGGACCTGGGGCCGGGGTCCCGAGCTGACCCTGGTGCCCGGACTGTGTACCCGACACGACCCGGTGACCCGGGGCTGTGGTGTCGACGGACTCGTGGACCTGGGTTCGGGGGTCCCGACGTGACGCGGTGACCTGGGGCCGGTGTCCCCACGTGACCCTCTGACCTGGGGCCGGGGTCCCCACGTGACCCGCTGACCTGGGGCCGGTGTCCCCACGTGAGCCGGGGTCCTGGTGCCGGGGTGGTCATCGGAACCTGGGAACCAGGCTGGGTACCCGACATGACCAGGTGACCTGGGTCCGGGGTCCCCACGTGACCCTCTGACCTGGGGCCGGTGACCCCACGTGACCCGCTGACGTGGGGCCGGGGTCCCCACGTGACCCGGTGACCTGGGGCCGGTGTCCCCACGTGACCCGGTCACCTGGGGCCGGTGTCCCCACGTGACCCGGGGTCCTGGTGTCGGGGTGGTCATCGGAACCTGGGAACCAGGCTGGGTACCCAACATGACCCGGGGACCTGGGTCTGTGGTCCCGACCTGCCTTGGTTACCTGGGGCCGGTGTCCCCACGTGACCCGCTGACCTGGGGCCGGTGTCCCCACGTAACCCGCTGACCTGGGGCCGGTGAACCCACGTGACCCGCTGACCTGGGGCCGGGGTCCCCACGTGACCCGGGGTCCTGGTGCCGGGATGGTCACCGGAACCTGGGAACCAGGCCGGGTGCGCGACATGACCGGGTGAACTGGGGCCGGGTTATCGACCTGTCCAGGGGACCCGGGCCGGGGACTCGACAGGACCCGGTGATCTGCGGCTGGGGTAAAAACCCGTCCCGGGGACCCGGGCTGGGTCCCGACCTGCCTTGTTTACCTGGGGCCGGTGTCCCCACGTGACCCGCTGACCTCGGGCCGGTGTCCCCACGTGACCCGGTGACCTGGGGCCGGTGTCCCCACGTGACCCGGTCACTTGGGGCCGGTATCCCCACGTGACCCGGGGTCCTGGTGCCGGGGTGGTCATCGGAACCTGGGAACCAGGCTGGGTACCAGACATGACCAGGTGACCTGGGTCCGGGGTCCCCACGTGACCCGCTGACCTGGGGCCGGTGTCCCCACGTGACCCGGGGTCCTGGTGTCGGGGTGGTCATCGGAACCTGGGAACCAGGCCGGGTACCCGACATGACCCGGGGACCTGGGGCTGGGGTCCCGACCTGCCTTGGTTACCTGGGGCCGGTGTCCCCACGTGACCCGCTGACCTGGGGCCGGTGTCCCCACGTAACCCGCTGACCTGGGGCCGGTGTCCCCACGTGACCTGGTCACCTGGGGCCGGTGTCCCCACGTGACCCACGGTCCTGGTGCCAGCGTGGTTCTCGGAACCTGGGAACCAGGCTGGGTACCAGACATGACCAGGTGACCTGGGTCCGGTGTCCCCACGTGACCCGGGGTCCTGGTGCCGGGGTGGTCATCGGAACCTGGGAACCAGGCCGGGTACCCGACACGACCCGGTGACCCGGGGCTGTGGTGTCGACGGACTCGTGGACCTGGGTTCGGGGTCCCGACCTGACGCGGTGACCTGGGGCCGGTGTCCCCACGTGACCCGCTGACCTGGGGCCGGGGTCCCCACGTGACCCGGGGTCCTGGTGCCGGGGTGGTCACCGGAACCTGGGAACCAGGCCGGGTGCGCGACATGACCCGGTGACCTGGGGCCGGGTTAACGACCTGTCCAGGGGACCTGGGCCGGCGACCCAACAGGACCCGGTGATCCTTCGCTGGTGTCCCGATGCAACCCGGGGACCCGGGCCCGGGACCCCACGTGATCCAGTGATCCGGTGCTTTTGTCCCGATGCAACCCGGGGACCCGGGCCGGGGACCCGGTATGACTCCGTCTCCCGGGGCCGGGGTGGTCACCTGACACTGGTACCCGGGACAGCGACCCGACATGACCCGGTGACCCGGGGCCGGGGTGCCGACCTGTCCAGGGGACCCGACCCGGGTACCCGACAGGACCCGGTGATCTGCGGCTGGGGTAAAAACCCGTCCCGGGGACCCGGGCTGGGTCCTGACATGACCCGGTGACCTGGTTCCGGGGTGCCGACGTGACCCGGTGACCTGGGGCTGTGGTGTCGACCGGACTCGGGGACCTGGTCCGGTGTCCCGTCATCACCCGGGGACCTGGGGTCGGGGTGGTCACCAGACCCTTGTACCCAGGCCATTGACCCGACATGACCCTGTGACCCGGGGCCTGGGTAAAAATCCAACCCGTGGACCCGGGCATGGGACGTGACATGACCCGACCTGGGTCCGGGGTCCCGACCTGACCCGGTGACCTGGGTCCGGGGACCCGGTATGACCCGGTTACCTGGGTCCGGTGTCCCCACGTGACCCGCTGACCTGGGGCCGGTGTCCCCACGTGACCCGGGGTCCTGGTGCCGGGGTGGTCATCGGAACCTGGGAACCAGGCTGGGTACCAGACATGACCAGGTGACCTGGGTCCGGGGTCCCCACGTGACCCGCTGACCTGGGGCCTGTGTCCCCATGTGACCCGGGGTCCTGGTGCTGGGGTGGTCATCGGAACCTGGGAACCAGGCCGGGTACCCGACATGACCCGGGGACCTGGGGCCGGGGTCCCGAGCTGACCCTGGTGCCCGGACTGTGTACCCGACACGACCCGGTGACCCGGGGCTGTGGTGTCGACGGACTCGTGGACCTGGGTTCGGGGTCCCGACCTGATGCAGTGACCTGGGGCCGGTGTCCCCACGTGACCCTCTGACCTGGGGCCGGGGTCCCCACGTGACCCGCTGACCTGGGGCCGGGGTCCCCACGTGACCCGGGGTCCTGGTGCCGGGGTGGTCATCGGAACCTGGGAACCAGGCTGGGTACCAGACATGACCAGGTGACCTGGGTCCGGGGTCCCCACGTGACCCTCTGACCTGGGGCCGGTGTCCCCAGGTGACCCTCTGACCTGGGGCCGGGGTCCCCACGTGACCCGGGGTCCTGGTGCCGGGGTGGTCATCGGAACCTGGGAACCAGGCCGGGTGCGCGACATGACCGGGTGACCTGGGGCCGGGTTATCGACCTGTAGAGGGGACCCGGGCCGGGGACCGACAGGACCCGGTGATCTGCGGCTGGGGTAAAAACCCGTCCCGGGGACACGGGCTGGGTCCCGACCTGCCTTGGTTACCTGGGGCCGGTGTCCCCACGTGACCCGCTGACCTGGGGCCGGTGTCCCCACGTAACCCGCTGACCTGGGGCCGGTGTCCCCACGTGACCCGCTGACCTGGGGCCGGTGTCCCCACGTGACCCGCTGACCTGGGGCCGGTGTCCCCACGTGACCCGGGTTCCTGGTGCCGGGGTGGTCATCGGAACCTGGGAACCAGGCCGGGTACCCGACATGACACGGGGACCTGGGGCCGGGGTCCCGAGCTGACCCTGGTGCCCGGGCTGTGTACCCGACACGACCCGGTGACCCGGGGCTTTGGTGTCGACGGACTCGTGGACCTGGGTTCGGGGTCCCGACCTGACGCGGTGACCTGGGGCCGGTGTCCCCACGTGACCGTCTGACCTGGGGCCGGGGTCCCCACGTGACCCGGGGTCCTGGTGCCGGGGTGGTCACCGGAACCTGGGAACCAGGCCGGGTGCGCGACATGACCCGGTGACCTGGGGCCGGGTTAACGACCTGTCCAGGGGACCCGGGCCGGGGACCCGACAGGACCCGGTGATCCTTCGCTGGTGTCCCGATGCAACCCGGGGACCCGGGCCCGGGACCCCACGTGATCCAGTGATCCGGTGCTTTTGTCCCGATGCAACCCGGGGACCCGGGCCGGGGACCCGGTATGACTCCGTCTCCCGGGGCCGGGGTGGTCACCTGACACTGGTACCCGGGACAGCGACCCGACATGACCCGGTGACCCGGGGCCGGGGTAACGACCTGTCCAGGGGACCCGACCCGGGTACCCGACAGGACCCGGTGATCTGCGGCTGGGGTAAAAACCCGTCCCGGGGACCCGGGCTGGGTCCCGACATGACCCGGTGACCTGGTTCCGGGGTGCCGACCTGACCCGGTGACCTGGGGCTGTGGTGTCGACTGGACTCGGGGACCTGGTCCGGTGTCCCGTCATCACCCGGGGACCTGGGGTCGGGGTGGTCACCAGACCCTTGTACCCAGGCCATTGACCCGACATGACCCTGTGACCCGGGGCCTGGGTAAAAATCCAACCCGGGGACCCGGGCATGGGACGTGACATGACCCGACCTGGGTCCGGGGTCCCGACCTGACCCGGTGACCCGGGTCCGGGGACCCGGTATGACCCGGTTACCTGGGGCCAGTGTCCCCACGTGACCCGCTGACCTGGGGCCAGTGTCCCCACGTGACCCGGGGTCCTGGTGCCGGGGTGGTCATCGGAACCTGGGAACCAGGCTGGGTACCAGACATGACCCGGTGACCTGGTTCCGGGGTCCCCACGTGACCCGCTGACCTGGGGCCGGGGTCCCCACGTGACCCGGGGTCCTGGTGCCGGGATGGTCACCGGAACGTGGGAACCAGGCCGGGTAGCCGACATGACCCGGGGACCTGGGGCCGGGTTATCGACCTGTCCAGGGGACCCGGGCCAGGGACCCGACAGGACCCGGTGATCTGCGGCTGGGGTAAAAACCCGTCCCGGGGACCCGGGCTGGGTCCCGACCTGCCTTGGTTACCTGGGACAGGTGACCCCACGTGCCCTGCTGACCTGGGGCCGGTGTCCCCACGTGAACCGCTGACCTGGGGCCAGGGTCCCCACGTAACCCGGTGACCTGGGGCCGGTGTCCCCACGTGACCCGCTGACCTGGGGCCGGTGTCCCCACGTGACCCGGGGTCCTGGTGCCGGGGTGGTCATCGGAACCTGGGAACCAGGCTGGGTACCAGACATGACCAGGTGACCTGGGTCCGGGGTCCCCACGTGACCCGCTGACCTGGGGCCGGTGTCCCCACGTGACCCGGGGTCCTGGTGCCGGGGTGGTCATCGGAACCTGGGAACCAGGCCGGGTACCCGACATGACCCGGGGACCTGGGGCTGTGGTGTCGACGGACTCGTGGACCTGGGTTCGGGGTCCCGACCTGACGCGGTGACCTGGGGCCGGTGTCCCCACGTAACCCTCTGACCTGGGGCCGGGGTCCCCACGTGACCCTCTGACCTGGGGCCGGGGTCCCCACGTGACCCGCTGACCTGGGGCCGGGGTCCCCACGTGACCCTGGGTCCTGGTGCCGGGGTGGTCACCGGAACCTGGGAACCAGGCCGGGTGCGCGACATGACCCGGTGACCTGGGGCCGGGTTAACGACCTGTCCAGGGGACCCGGGCCAGGGACCCGACAGGACCCGGTGATCCTTCGCTGGTGTCCCGATGCAACCCGGGGACCCGGGCCCGGGACCCCACGTGATCCAGTGATCCGGTGCTTTTGTCCCGATGCAACCCGGGGACCCGGGCCGGGGACCCGGTATGACTCCGTCTCCCGGGGCCGGGGTGGTCACCTGACACTGGTACCCGGGACAGCGACCCGACATGACCCGGTGACCCGGGGCCGGGGTAACGACCTGTCCAGGGGACCCGACCCGGGTACCCGACAGGACCCGGTGATCTGCGGCTGGGGTAAAAACCCATCCCGGGGACCCGGGCTGGGTCCCGACATGACCCGGTGACCTGGTTCCGGGGTGCCGACGTGACCCGGTGACCTGGGGCTGTGGTGTCGACCGGACTCGGGGACCTGGTCCGGTGTCCCGTCATGACCCGGGGACCTGGGGTCGGGGTGGTCACCAGACGATTGTACCCAGGCCGTTGACCCGACATGACCCTGTGAACCGGGGCCTGGGTAAAAATCCAACCCGGGGACCCGGGCATGGGACGTGACATGACCCGACCTGGGTCCGGGGTCCCGACCTGACCCGGTGACCTGGGTCCGGGGACCCGGTATGACCCGGTTACCTGGGGCCGCTGTCCCCACGTGACGCGCTGACCTGGGGCCGGGGTCCCCACGTGACCCGGTGACCTGGGGCCGGTGTCCCCACGTGACCCTGTCACCTGGGGCCGGTGTCCCCACGTGACCCGCTGACCTGGGGACGGGGTCCCCACGTGACCCGGTGACCTGGGGCCGGTGTACCCACGTGACCCGGTCACCTGGGGCCGGTGTCCCCACGTAACCCGGGGTCCTGGTGCCGGGGTGGTCATCGGAACCTGGGAACCAGGCCGGGTACCCGACATGACCCGGGGACCTGGGGCTGGGGTCCCGACCTGCCTTAGTTACCTGGGGCCGGTGTCCCCACGTGACCTGCTTACCTGGGTCCGGGGTCCCCACGTGACCCTCTGACCTGGGGCCGGTGTCCCCACGTGACCCGGTGACCTGGGGCCGGGGTCCCCACGTGACCCGGGGTCCTGGTGCCGGGGTGGTCATCGGAACCTGGGAACCAGGCTGGGTACCAGACATGACTAGGTGACCTGGGTCCGGGGTCCCCACGTGACCCTCTGACCTGGGGCCGGGGTCCCCACGTGACCCGCTGACCTGGGGCCGGTGTCCCCACGTGACCCGGGGTCCTGGGGCCGGGGTGGTCATCGGAACCTGGGAACCAGGCCGGGTAGCCGACATGACCCGGGGACCTGGGGCCGGGGTCCCGAGCTGACCCTGGTGCCCGGGCTGTGTACCCGACACGACCCGGTGACCCGGGGCTGTGGTGTCGACGGACTCGTGGACCTGGGTTCGGGGTCCCGACCTGACGCGGTGACCTGGGGCCGGTGTCTCCACGTGACCCGCTGACCTAAGGCCGGGGTCCCCACGTGACACGCTGACCTGGGGCCGGGGTCCCCACGTGACCCGGGGTCCTGGTGCCGGGGTGGTCACCGGAACCTGGGAACCAGGCTGGGTACCAGACATGATCAGGTGACCTGGGTCCGGAGTCCTTGCGTGACCCGCTGACCTGGGGCCTGCGTCCCCACGTGACCCGGGGTCTTGGTTCCGGGGTGGTCACCGGAACCTGGGAACCAGGCCGGGTGCGCGACATGACCCGGTGACCTGGGGCCTAGTTAACGACCTGTCCAGGGGACCCGGGCCGGGGACCCGACAGTACCCGGTGATCCTTCGCT
Organism: Somateria mollissima; assembly: GCA_951411735.1. Lineage (NCBI taxonomy): Eukaryota > Metazoa > Chordata > Aves > Anseriformes > Anatidae > Somateria > Somateria mollissima. Next base: position 87,089 of record CATOCB010000383.1, read on the forward strand.
GGTGTCCCGATGCAACCCGGGGACCCGGGCTTGGGACCCCACGTGATCCAGTGATCCGGTGCTTTTGTCCCGATGCAACCCGGGGACCCGGGCCGGGGACCCGGTATGACTCCGTCTCCCGGGGCCGGGGTGGTCACCTGACACTGGTACCCGGGACAGCGACCCGACATGACCCGGTGACCCGGGGCCGGGGTAACGACCTGTCCAGGGGACCCGACCCGGGTACCCGACAGGACCCGGTGATCTGCGGCTGGGGTAAAAACCCGTCCCAGGGACCCGGGCTGGGTCCCGACATGACCCGGTGACCTGGTTCCGGCGTGCCGACCTGACCCGGTGACCTGGGGCTGTAGTGTCGACCGGACTCGGGGACCTGGTCCGGTGTCCCGTCATGACCTGGGGACCTGGGGTCGGGGTGGTCACCAGACCCTTGTACCCAGGCCGTTGACCCGACATGACCCTGTGACCCGGGGCCTGGGTAAAAATCCAACCCGGGGACCCGGGCATGGGACGTGACATGACCCGACCTGGGTCCGGGGTCCCGACCTGACCCGGTGACCTGGGTCCGGGGACCCGGTATGACCCGGTTACCTGGGGCCGGTGTCCCCACGTGACCCGCAGACCTGGGTCCGGGGTCCCCACGTGACCCGCTGACCTGGGGCCAGTGTCCCCACGTGACCCGCTGACCTGGGTCCGGGGTCCCCACGTGACCCGGTGACCTGGGGCCGGTGTCCCCACGTGACCCGGTCACCTGGGGCCGGTGTCCCCACGTGACCCAGGGTCCTGGTGCTGGGGTGGTCATCGGAACCTGGGAACCAGGCTGGGTACCAGACATGACCAGGTGACCTGGGTCCGGGGTCCCCACGTGACCCGCTGACCTGGAGCCGGGGTCCCCACGTGACCCGGGGTCCTGGTGCCGGGGTGGTCATCGGAACCTGGGAACCAGGCCGGGTACCCGACATGACCCGGGGACCTGGGGCTGGGGTCCCGACCTGCCTTGGTTACCTGGGGCCGGTGTCCCCACGTAACCCGCTGACCTGGGGCCGGTGTCCCCACGTGACCCAGGGTCCTGGTGCCTGGGTGGTCATCGGAAACTGGGAACCAGGCTGGGTACCAGACATGACCAGGTGACCTGGGTCCGGGGTCCCCACGTGACCCGGTGACCTGGGGCCGGGGTCCCCACGTGACCCTGGGTCCTGGTGCCGGGGTGGTCACCGGAACCTGGGAACCAGGCCGGGTGCGCGACATGACCCGGGGACCTGGGGCTGGGGTCCCGAGCTGACCCGTGTACCCGGGCTGTGTACACGACACGACCCGGTGACCCGGGGCTGTGCTGTCGACGGACTCGTGGAACTGGGTTCGGGGTCCCGACCTGACGCGGTGACCTGGGGCCGGTGTCCCCACGTGACCCTCTGACCTGGGGCCGGGGTCCCCACGTGACCCTCTGACCTGGGGCCGGGGTCCCCACGTGACCCGCTGACCTGGGGCCGTAGTCCCCACGTGACCCGGGGTCCTGGTGCCGGGGTGGTCACCGGAACCTGGGAACCAGGCCGGGTGCGCGACATGACCCGGTGACCTGGGGCCGGGTTAACGACCTGTCCAGGGGACCCGGGCCGGGGACCCGACAGGACCCGGTGATCCTTCGCTGGTGTCCCGATGCAACCCGGGGACCCGGGCCCGGGACCCCACGTGATCCAGTGATCCGGTGCTTTTGTCCCGATGCAACCCGGGGACCCGGGCCGGGGACCCGGTATGACTCCGTCTCCCGGGGCCGGGGTGGTCACCTGACACTGGTACCCGGGACAGCAACCCGACATGACCCGGTGACCTGGGGCCGGGGTAACGACCTGTCCAGGGGACCCGGGCCGGGGACCCGACAGGACCCGGTGATCTGCGGCTGGGGTAAAAACCCGTCCCGGGGACCTGGGCTGGGTCCCGACATGACCCGGTGACCTGGTTCCGGGGTGCCGACCTGACCCGGTGACCTGGGGCTGTGGTGTCGACCGGACTCGGGGACCTGGTCCGGTGTCCCGTCATGACCCGGGGACCTGGGGTCGGGGTGGTCACCAGACCCTTGTACCCAGGCCGTTGACCCGAAATGACCCTGGGACACGGGACCTGGGTAAAAATCCAACCCGGGGACCCGGGCATGGGACGTGACATGACCCGACCTGGGTCCGGGGTCCGGACCTGACCCGGTGACCTGGGTCCGGGGACCCGGTATGACCCGGTTACCTGGGGCCGGTGTCCCCACGTGACGCGCTGACCTGGGTCCGGGGTACCCACGTGACGCGCTGACCTGGGGCCGGGGTCCCCACGTGACCCGGTCACCTGGGGCCGGTGTCCCCACGTGACCCGGGGTCCTGGTGCCGGGGTGGTCATCGGAACCTGGGAACCAGGCTGGGTACCAGATGTGACCCGGTGACCTGGGTCCGGGGTCCCCACGTGACCCTCTGACCTGGGGCCGGGGTCCCCACGTGACCCGCTGAGCTGGGGCCGGTGTCCCCACGTGACCCGGTCACCTGGGGCCGGTGTCCCCACGTGACCCGGGGTCCTGGTGCCGGGGTGGTCACCGGAACCTGGGAACCAGGCCGGGTGCGCGACATGACCGGGTGACCTGGGGCCGGGTTATCGACCTGTCCCCGGGACCCGGGCCGGGGACCCGACAGGACCCGGTGATCTGCGGCTGGGGTAAAAACCCGTCCCGGGGACCCGGGCTGATTCCCGACCTGCCTTGCTTACCTGGGGCCGGGGTCCCCACGTGACCCGCTGACCTGGGGCCGGTGTCCCCACGTGACCCGCTGACCTGGGGCCGGGGTCCCCACGTGACCCGGTGACCTAGGGCCGGTGTACCCACGTGACCCGGTCACCTGGGGCCGGTGTCCCCACGTGACCCGGTGTCCTGGTTCCAGGGTGGTCATCGGAACCTGGGAACCAGGCCGGGTACCCGACATGACCCGGGGACCTGGCGCTGGGGTCCCGACCTGCCTTAGTTTCCTGGGGCCGGTGTCCCCACGTGACCCGCTTACCTGTGTCCGGGGTCCCCACGTGACCCTCTGACCTGGGGCCGGTGTCCCCACGTGACCCGGTGACCTGGGGCCGGTGTCCCCACGTGACCCGGGGTCCTGGTGCCGGGGTGGTCATCGGAACCTGGGAACCAGGCTGGGTACCAGACATGACCCGGGGATCTGGGTCCGGGGTCCCCACGTGACCGCTGACCTGGGGCCGGTGTCCCCACGTGACCTGGTCACCTGGGGCCGGTGTCCCCACGTGACCCGTGGTCCTGGTGCCGGGGTGGTCATCGGAACCTGGGAACCAGGCTGGGTACCAGACATGACTAGGTGACCTGGGTCCGGGGTCCCCACGTGACCCTCTGACCTGGGGCCGGGGTCCCCACGTGACCCGCTGACCTGGGGCCGGTGTCCCCACGTGACCCGCTGACCTGGGGCCGGGATGGTCACCGGAACCTGGGAACCAGGCCGGGTAGCCGACATGACCCGGGGACCTGGGGCCGGGGTCCCGAGCTGACCCTGGTGCCCGGGCTGTGTACCCGACACGACCCGGTGACCCGGGGCTGTGGTGTCGATGGACTCGTGGACCTGGGTTCGGGGTTCCGACCTGACGCGGTGACCTGGGGCCGGTTTCCCTACGTGACCCGGGGTCCTGGTGCCGGGGTGGTCATCGGAACATGGGAACAAGGCTGGGTACCAGACATGACTAGGTGACCTGGGTCCGGGGTCCCCACGTGACCCTCTGACCTGGGGCCGGGGTCCCCACGTGACCCGCTGACCTGGGGCCGGGGTCCCCATGTGACCCGGTAACCTGGGGCCGGTGTCCCCAAGTGACCCGGGGTCCTGGTGCCGGGGTGGTCATCGGAACCTGGGAACCAGGCTGGGTACCAGACATGACCAGGTGACCTGCGTCCGGGGTCCCCACGTGACCCGCTGACCTGGGGCCGGTGTCCCCACGTGACCCGGGGTCCTGGTTCCGGGGTGGTCATCGGAACCTGCGAACCAGGCCGGGTACCTGACATGACTCGGTGACCTGGGGCTGGGGTCCCGACCTGCCTTGTTTACCTGGGGCCGGTGTCCCCACGTGACCCGCTGACCTGGGGCCGGTGTCCTCACGTGACCCGCTGACCTGGGGCCGGTGTCCCCACGTGACCCGGTCACCTGGGGCCGGTGTCCCCACGTGACCCGGGGTCCTGGTGCCGGGGTGGTCATCGGAACCTGGGAACCAGGCTGGGTACCAGACATGACCAGGTGACCTGCGTCCGGGGTCCCCACGTGACCCGCTGACCTGGGGCCGGGGTCCCCACATGACCCGCTGACCTGGGGCCGGGGTCCCCACGTGACCCGCTGACCTGGGGCCGGGGTCCCCACGTGACCCGCTGACCTGGGGCCGGTGTCCCCACGGGACCCGGGGTCCTGGTGCCGGGATGGTCACCGGAACCTGGGAACCAGGCCGGGTGCGCGACATGACCGGGTGACCTGGGGCCGGGTTATCGACCTGTCCAGGGGACCCGGGCCGGGGACCCGACAGGACCCGGTGATCTGCGGCTGGGGTAAAAACCCGTCCCGGGGACTCGGGCTGGGTCCCGACCTGCCTTGGTTACCTGGGGCCGGTGTCCCCACGTGACCCGCTGACCAGGGGCCGGTGTCCCCACGTGACCCGCTGACCTGGGGCCGGGGTCCCCACGTGACCCGGTGACCTAGGGCCGGTGTCCCCATGTAACCCGGTCACCTGGGGCAGGTGTTCCCATGTGAACCAGGGTCCTGGTGCCGGGGTGGTCATCGGAACCTGGGAACCAGGCTGGGTACCAGACATGACCAGGTGACCTGGGTCCGGGGTCCCCACGTGACCCGCTGACCTGGGGCCGGTGTCCCCACGTGACCCGGGGTCCTGGTGCCAGGGTGGTCATCGGAACCTGGGAACCAGGCCGGGTACCCGACATGACCCGGGGACCTGGGGCCGGGGTCCCGAGCTGACCCTGGTGCCCAGGATGTGTACCCGACACGAGCCCGTGACCCGGGGCTGTGGTGTCGACGGACTCGTGGACCTGGGTTCGGGGTCCCGACCTGACGCGGTGACCTGGGGCCGGTGTCCCCACGTGACCCTCTGACCTGGGTCCGGGGTCCCCACGTGACCCGCTGACCTGGGGCCGGTGTCCCTACGTGACCCGGTCACCTGGGGCCGGTGTCCCCACGTGACCCAGGGTCCTGGTGCCGGGGTGGTCATCGGAACCTGGGAACCAGGCTGGGTACCAGACATGACCAGGCGACCTGGGTCCGGGGTCCCCACGTGACCCGTTGACCTGGGGCCGGTGTCCCCACGTGACCCGCTGACGTGGGGCCGGGGTCCCCACGTGACCCGGTCACCTGGGGCCGGTGTCCCCACGTGACCCGGGGTCCTGGTGCCGGGGTGGTCATCGGAACCTGGGAACCAGGCTGGGTACCAGACATGACTAGGTGACCTGGGTCCGGGGTCCCCACGTGACCCTCTGACCTGGGTCCGGGGTCCCCACGTGACCCGCTGACCTGGGGCCGGGGTCCCCACGTGACCCGGTCACCTGGGGCCGGTGTCCCCACGTGACCCGGGGTCCTGGTGCCGGGGTGGTCATCGGAACCTGGGAACCAGGCTGGGTACCAGACATGACCAGGTGACCTGGGGCCGGTGTCCCCACGTGACCCGGTGACCTGGGGCCGGTGTCCCCACGTGACCCGGGGTCCTGGTGCCGGGGTGGTCATCGGAACCTGGGAACCATGCCGGGTACCCGACATGACCCGGGGACCTTGGGCTGGGGTCCCGACCTGCCTTGGTTACCTGGGGCCGGGGTCCCCACGTGACCCGCTGACCTGGGGCCGGTGTCCCCACGTGACCCGGTGACCTGGGGCCGGTGTCCCCACGTGATACGGGGTCCTGGTGCCGGGGTGGTCATCGGAACCTGGGAACCAGGCTGGGTACCAGACATGACCAGGTGACCTGGGTCCGGGGTCCCCACGTGACCCGCTGACCTTGGGCCGGTGTCCCCACGTGACCCGGTGACCTGGGGCCGGGGTCCCCACGTGACCCGGGGTCCTGGTGCCGGGGTGGTCATCGGAACCTGGGAACCAGGCTGGGTACCAGACATGACCAGGTGACCTGGGTCCGGGGTCCCCACGTGACCCTCTGACCTGGGGCCGGGGTCCCCACGTGACCCGCTGACCTGGGGCTGGGGTCCCCACGTGACCCGGGGTCCTGGTCCCGGGATGGTCACCGGAACCTGGAAACCAGGCCGGGTGCGCGACATGACCGGGTGACCTGGGGCCGGGTTATCGACCTGTCCAGGGGACCCGGGCCGGGGACCCGACAGGACCCGGTGATCCTTCGCTGGTGTCCCGATGCAACCCGGGGACCCGGGCCCGGGACCCCACGTGATCCAGTGATCCGGTGCTTTTGTCCCGATGCAACCCGGGGACCCGGGCCGGGGACCCGGTATGACTCCGTCTCCCGGGGCCGGGGTGGTCACCTGACACTGGTACCCGGGACAGCGACCCGACATGACCCCGTGACCCGGGGCCGGGGTGCCGACCTCTCCAGGGGACCCGACCCGGGTACCCGACAGGACCCGGTGATCTGCGGCTGGGGTAAAAACCCGTCCCGGGGACCCGGGCTGGGTCCCGACATGACCCGGTGACCTGGTTCCGGGGTGCCGACGTGACCCGGTGACCTGGGGCTGTGGTGTCGACCGGACTCGGGGACCTGGTCCGGTGTCCCGTCATGACCCGGGGACCTGGGGTCGGGGTGGTCACCAGACCCTTGTACCCAGGCCGTTGACCCGACATGAACCTGTGACCCGGGGCCTGGGTAAAAATCCAACCCGGGGACCCGGGCATGGGACGTGACATGACCCGAACTGGGTCCGGGGTCCAGACCTGACCCGGTGACCTGGGTCCGGGGACCCGGTATGACCCGGTTACCTGGGGCCAGTGTCCCCACGTGACCCGCTGACCTGGGTCCGGGGTCCCCACGTGACCCGGTTACCTGGGGCAGGTGTCCCCACGTGACCCGGTCACCTGGGGCCGGCTTCCCCACGTGACCCAGGGTCCTGGTGCCGGGGTGGTCATCGGAACCTGGGAACCAGGCTGGGTACCAGACATGACCAGGCGACCTGGGTCCGGGGTCCCCACGTGACCCGCTGACCTGGGGCCGGTGTCCCCACGTGACCCGCTGACCTGGGGCCGGGGTCCCCACGTGACCCAGTCACCTGGGGACGGTGTCCTCACGTGACCCGGGGTCCTGGTGCCGCGGTGGTCATCGGAACCTGGGAACCAGGCTGGGTACCAGACATGACTAGGTGACCTGGGTCCGGGGTCCCCACGTGACCCGCTGACCTGGGGCCGGTGTCCCCACGTTACCCGGTCACCTGGGGCCGGTATCCCCACGTGACCCGGGGTCCTGGTGCCGGGGTGGTCATCGGAACCTGGGAACCAGGCTGGGTACCAGACATGACCAGGTGACCTGGGCCCGGTGTCCCCACGTGACCCTCTGACCTGGGGCCGGGGTCCCCACGTGACCCGGGGTCCTGGTGCCGGGATGGTCACCGGAACCTGGGAACCAGGCCGGGTGCGCGACATGACCGGGTGACCTGGGGCCGGGTTATCGACCTGTCCAGGGGACCCGGGCCGGGGACCCGACGGGACCCGGTGATCTGCGGCTGGGGTAAAAACCCGTCCCAGGGACCCGGGCTGGGTCCCGACATGACCCAGTGACCTGGTTCCGGGGTGCCGACCTGACCCGGTGACCTGGGGCTGTGGTGTCGACCGGACTCGGGGACCTGGTCCGGTGTCCCGTCATCACCCGGGGACCTGGGGTCGGGGTGGTCACCAGACCCTTGTACCCAGGCCGTTGAGCCGACATGACCCTGTGACCCGGGGCCTGGGTAAAAATCCAACCCGGGGACCCGGGCATGGGACGTGACATGACCCGACCTGGGTCCGGGGTCCCGACCTGACCCGGTGACCTGGGTCCGGAGACCCGGTATGACCCGGTTACCTGGGGCCGGTGTCCCCACGTGACCCGCTGACCTGGGGCCGGTGTCCCCACGTGACCCGGGGTCCTGGTGCCGGCGTGGTCATCGGATCCTGGGAACCAGGCCGGGTACCCGACATGACCCGGGGACCTGGGGCCGGGGTCCCGAGCTGACCCTGGTGCCCGGACTGTGTACCCGACACGACCCGGTGACCCGGGGCTGTGGTGTCGACGGACTCGTGGACCTGGGTTCGGGGTCCCGACCTGACGCGGTGACCTGGGGCCGGTGTCCCCACGTGACCCTCTGACCTGGGGCCGGGGTCCCCACGTGACCCGCTGACCTGGGGCCGGGGTCCCCACGTGACCCGGGGTCCTGGTGCCGGGGTGGTCATCGGAACCTGGGAACCAGGCTGGGTACCCGACATGACCAGGTGACCTGGGTCCGGGGTCCCCACGTGACCCTCTGACCTGGGGCCGGTGTCCCCACGTGACCCGCTGACCTGGGGCCGGGGTCCCCACGTGACCCGGTGACCTGGGGCCGGGGTCCCCACGTGACCCGGTCACCTGGGGCCGGTGTCCCCACGTGACCCGGGGTCCTGGTGCCGGGGTGGTCATCGGAACCTGGGAAACAGGCTGGGTACCAGACATGACCAGGTGACCTGGGTCCGGGGTCCCCACGTGACCCGCTGACCTGGGGCCGGTGTCCCCACGTGACCCGGGGTCCAGGTGCCGGGGTGGTCATCGGAACCTGGGAACCAGGCCGGGTACCCGACATGACCCGGGGACCTGGGGCTGGGGTCCCGACCTGCCTTGGTTACCTGGGGCCGGTGTCCCCACGTGACCCGCTGACCTGGGGCCGGCGTCCCCACGTAACCCGCTGACCTGGGGCCGGTGTCCCCACGTGACCCGCTGACCTGGGGCCGGTGTCCCCACGTGACCCAGGGTCCTGGTGCCGGGGTGGTCATCGGAACCTGGGAACCAGGCCGGGTACCTGACATGACCCGGGGACCTGGGGCCGGGGTCCCGAGCTGACCCTGGTGCCCGGGCTGTGTACCCGACACGACCCGGTGACCCGGGGCTGTGGTGTCGATGGACTCGTGGACCTGGGTTCGGGGTCCCGACCTGACGCGGTGACCTAGGGCCGGTGTCCCCACGTGACCCTCTGACCTGGGGCCGGGGCCCCCACGTGACCCGCTGAACTGGGGCCGGGGTCCCCACGTGACCCGCTGACCTGGGGCCGGGGTGGTCACCGGAACCTGGGAACCAGGCCGGGTGCGCGACATGACCCGGTGACCTGGGGCCGGGTTAACGACCTGTCCAGGGGACCCGGGCCGGGGACCCGACAGGACCCGGTGATCCTTCGCTGGTGTCCCGATGCAACCCGGGGACCCGGGCCCGGGACCCCACGTGATCCAGTGATCCGGTGCTTTTGTCCCGATGCAACCCGGGGACCCGGGCCGGGGACCCGGTATGACTCCGTCTCCCGGGGCCGGGGTGGTCACCTGACACTGGTACCCGGTACAGCGACCCGACATGACCCGGTGACGCGGGGCCGGGGTGCTGACCTGTCCAGGGGACCCGACCCGGGTACCCGACAGGACCCGGTGATCTGCGGCTGGGGTAAAAACCCGTCCCGGGGACCCGGGCTGGATCCCGACATGACCCGGTGTCCTGGTTCCGGGGTGCCGACCTGACCCGGTGACCTGGGGCTGTGGTGTCGACCGGACTCGGCGACCTGGTCCGGTGTCCCGTCATGACCCGGGGACCTGGGGTCGGGGTGGTCACCAGACCCTTGTACCCAGGCCATTGACCGACATGACCCTGTGACCCGGGGCCTGGGTAAAAATCCAACCCGGGGACCCGGGCATGGGACGTGACATGACCCGACCTGGGTCCGGGGTCCCGACCTGACCCGGTGACCTGGGTCCGGGGACCCAGTATGACCCGGTTACCTGGGGCCGGGGAACCCATGTGACCCGCTGACCTGGGGCCGGTGGCCCCACGTGACCCGGGGTCCTGGTGCCGGGGTGGTCATCGGAACCTGGGAACCAGGCCGGGTACCCGACATGACCCGGGGACCTGGGGCCGGGGTCCCGAGCTGACCCTGGTGCCCGGACTGTGTACCCGACCCGACCCGGTGACCCGGGGCTGTGGTGTCGACGGACTCGTGGACCTGGGTTCGGGGTCCCGACGTGACGCGGTGACCTGGGGCCGGTGTCCCCACGTGACCCTCTGACCTGGGGCCGGGGTCCCCACGTGACCCGCTGACCTGGGGCCGGTGTCCCCACGTGACCCGGGGTCCTGGTGCCGGGGTGGTCATCGGAACCTGGGAACCAGGCTGGGTACCAGACATGACCAGGTGACCTGGGTCCGGGGTCCCCACGTGACCCTCTGACCTGGGGCCGGTGACCCCACGTGACCCTCTGACCTGGGTCCGGGGTCCCCACGTGACCCGGTGACCTGGGGCCGGTGTCCCCACGTGACCCGGTCACCTGGGGCCGGTGTCCCCACGTGACCCGGGGTCCTGGTGCCGGGGTGGTCATCGGAACCTGGGAACCAGGCTGGGTACCAGACATGACCAGGTGACCTGGGTCCGGGGTCCCCACGTGACCCGCTGACCTGGGGCCGTTGTCCCCACGTGACCAGGGGTCCTGGTTCCGGGGTGGTCTTCGGAACCTGGGAACCAGGCCGGGTACCCTACATGACCCGGGGACCTGGGGCTGGGGTCCCGACCTGCCTTGGTTACCTGGGGCCGGTGTCCCCACGTGACCCGCTGACCTGGGGCCGGTGTCCCCACGTAACCCGCTGACCTGGGGCCGGTGAACCCACGTGACCCTCTGACCTGGGGCCGGGGTCCCCACGTGACCCGGGGTCCTGGTGCCGGGATGGTCACCGGAACCTGGGAACCAGGCCGGGTGCGCGACATAACCGGGTGAACTGGGGCCGGGTTATCGACCTGTCCAGGGGACCCGGGCCGGGGACTCGACAGGACCCGGTGATCTGCGGCTGGGGTAAAAACCCGTCCCGGGGACCCGGGCTGGGTCCCGACCTGCCTTGTTTACCTGGGGCCGGTGTCCCCACGTGACCCGCTGACCTGGGGCCGGTGTCCCCACGTGACCCGGTGACCTGGGGCCGGTGTCCCCACGTGACCCGGTCACTTGGGGCCGGTGTCCCCACGTGACCCGGGGTCCTGGTGCCGGGGTGGTCATCGGAACCTGGGAACCAGGCTGGGTACCAGACATGACCAGGTGACCTGGGTCCGGGGTCCCCACGTGACCCGCTGACCTGGGGCCGGTGTCCCCACGTGACCCGGGGTCCTGGTGTCGGGGTGGTCATCGGAACCTGGGAACCAGGCCGGGTACCCGACATGACCCGGGGACCTGGGGTTGGGGTCCCGACCTGCCTTGGTTACCTGGGGCCGGTGTCCCCACGTGACCCGCTGACCTGGGGCCGGTGTCCCCACGTAACCCGCTGACCTGGGGCCGGTGTCCCCACGTGACCCGGTCACCTGGGGCCGGTGTCCCCACGTGACCCACGGTCCTGGTGCCGGGGTGGTTCTCGGAACCTGGGAACCAGGCTGGGTACCAGACATGACCAGGTGACCCGGGGCTGTGGTGTCGACGGACTCGTGGACCTGGGTTCGGGGTCCCGACCTGACGCGGTGACCTGGGGCCGGTGTCCCCACGTGACCCGCTGACCTGGGGCCGGGGTCCCCACGTGACCCGCTGACCTGGGGCCGGTGTCCCCACGTGACCCGGGGTCCTGGTGCCGGGGTGGTCATCGGAACCTGGGAACCAGGCTGGGTACCAGACATGACCAGGTGACCTGGGTCCGGGGTCCCCACGTGACCCTCTGACCTGGGGCCGGTGACCCCACGTGACCCTCTGACCTGGGGCCGGGGTCCCCACGTGACCCGGGGTCCTGGTGCCGGGATGGTCATCGGAACCTGGGAACCAGGCCGGGTGCGCGACATGACCGGGTGACCTGGGGCCGGGTTATCGACCTGTAGAGGGGACCCGGGCCGGGGACCCGACAGGACCCGGTGATCTGCGGCTGGGGTAAAAACCCGTCCCGGGGACCCGGGCTGGGTCCCGACCTGCCTTGGTTACCTGGGGCCGGTGTCCCCACGTGACTCGGGGTCCAGGTGCCGGGGTGGTCATCGGAACCTGGGAACCAGGCCGGGTACCCGACATGACCCGGGGACCTGGGGCTGGGGTCCCGACCTGCCTTGGTTACCTGGGGCCGGTGTCCCCACGTGACCCGCTGACCTGGGGCCGGTGTCCCCACGTAACCCGGTGACCTGGGGCCGGTGTCCCCACGTGACCCGGTCACCTGGGGCCGGTGTCCCCACGTGACCCGGGGTCCTGGTGCCGGGGTGGTCATCGGAACCTGGGAACCAGGCTGGGTACCAGACATGACCAGGTGACCTGGGTCCGGGGTCCCCACGTGACCCGCTGACCTGGGGCCGGTGTCCCCACGTGACCCGGGGTCCAGGTGCCGGGGTGGTCATCGGAACCTGGGAACCAGGCCGGGTACCCGACATGACACGGGGACCTGGGGCCGGGGTCCCGAGCTGACCCTGGTGCCCGGGCTGTGTACCCGACACGACCCGGTGACCCGGGGCTGTGGTGTCGACGGACTCGTGGACCTGGGTTCGGGGTCCCGACCTGACGCGGTAACCTGGGGCCGGTGTCCCCACGTGACCCGCTGACCTGGGGCCGGTGTCCCCACGTGACCCGGTCACCTGGGGCCGGTGTCCCCACGTGACCCACGGTCCTGGTGCCGGGGTGGTTCTCGGAACCTGGGAACCAGGCTGGGTACCAGACATGACCAGGTGACCTGGGTCCGGTGTCACCACGTGACCCGGGGTCCTGGTGCCGGGGTGGTCATCGGAACCTGGGAACCAGGCTGGGTACCAGACATGACCAGGTGACCTGGGTCCGAGGTCCCCGCGTGACCCGCTGACCTGGGGCCGGTGTCCCCACGTGACCCGGGGTCCTGGTGCCGGGGTGGTCATCGGAACCTGGGAACCAGGCCGGGTACCCGACACGACCCGGTGACCCGGGGCTGTGGTGTCGACGGACTCGTGGACCTGGGTTCGGGGTCCCGACCTGACGCGGTGACCTGGGGCCGGTGTCCCCACGTGACCCTCTGACCTGGGGCCGGGGTCCCCACGTGACCCGGGGTCCTGGTGCCGGGGTGGTCACCGGAACCTGGGAACCAGGCCGGGTGCGCGACATGACCCGGTGACCTGGGGCCGGGTTAACGACCTGTCCAGGGGACCCGGGCCGGGGACCCGACAGGACCCGGTGATCCTTCGCTGGTGTCCCGATGCAACCCGGGGACCCGGGCCCGGGACCCCACGTGATCCAGTGATCCGGTGCTTTTGTCCCGATGCAAGCCGGGGACCCGGGCCGGGGACCCGGTATGACTCCGTCTCCCGGGGCCGGGGTGGTCACCTGACACTGGTACCCGGGACAGCGACCCGACATGACCCGGTGACCCGGGGCCGGGGTGCCGACCTGTCCAGGGGACCCGACCCGGGTACCCGACAGGACCCGGTGATCTGCGGCTGGGGTAAAAACCCGTCCCGGGGACCCGGGCTGGGTCCCGACATGACCCGGTGACCTGGTTCCGGGGTGCCGACGTGACCCGGTGACCTGGGGCTGTGGTGTCGACCGGACTCGGGGACCTGGTCCGGTGTCCCGTCATGACCCGGGGACCTGGGGTCGGGGTGGTCACCAGACCCTTGTACCCAGGCCATTGACCCAACATGACCCTGTGACCCGGGGCCTGGGTAAAAATCCAACCCGTGGACCCGGGCATGGGACGTGACATGACCTGACCTGGGTCCGGGGTCCCGACCTGACCCGGTGACCTGGGTCCGGGGACCCGGTATGACCCGGTTACCTGGGGCCGGTGTCCCCACGTGACCCGCTGACCTGGGGCCGGTGTCCCCACGTGACCCGGGGTCCTGGTGCCGGGGTGGTCATCGGAACCTGGGAACCAGGCTGGGTACCAGACATGACCAGGTGACCTGGGTCCGGGGTCCCCACGTGACCCGCTGACCTGGGGCCTGTGTCCCCATGTGACCCGGGGTCCTGGTGCCGGGGTGGTCATCGGAACCTGGGAACCAGGCCGGGTACCCGACATGACCCGGGGACCTGGGGCCGGGGTCCCGAGCTGACCCTGGTGCCCGGACTGTGTACCCGACACGACCCGGTGACCCGGGGCTGTGGTGTCGACGGACTCGTGGACCTGGGTTCGGGGTCCCGACCTGACGCGGTGACCTGGGGCCGGTGTCCCCACGTGACCCTCTGACCTGGGGCCGGGGTCCCCACTTGACCCGCTGACCTGGGGCCGGTGTCCCCACGTGACCCGGGGTCCTGGTGCCAGGGTGGTCATCGGAACCTGGGAACCAGGCCGGGTACCAGACATGACCAGGTGACCTGGGTCCGGGGTCCCCACGTGACCCTCTGACCTGGGGCCGGTGACCCCACGTGACCCTCTGACCTGGGGCCGGGGTCCCCACGTGACCCGGGGTCCTGGTGTCGGGATGGTCATCGGAACCTGGGAACCAGGCCGGGTGCGCGACATGACCGGGTGACCTGGGGCCGGGTTATCGACCTGTAGAGGGGACCCGGGCCGGGGACCCGACAGGACCCGGTGATCTGCGGCTGGGGTAAAAACCCGTCCCGGGGACCCGGGCTGGGTCCCGACCTGCCTTGGTTACCTGGGGCCGGTGTCCCCACGTGACCCGCTGACCTGGGGCCGGTGTCCCCACGTAACCCGCTGACCTGGGGCCGGTGTCCCCACGTGACCCGGTCACCTGGTGCCGGTGTCCCCACGTGACCCGGGGTCCTGGTGCCGGGGTGGTCATCGGAACCTGGGAACCAGGCTGGGTACCAGACATGACCAGGTGACCTGGGTCCGGGGTCCCCACGTGACCCGCTGACCTGGGGCCGGTGTCCCCACGTGACCCGGGTTCCTGGTGCCGGGGTGGTCATCGGAACCTGGGAACCAGGCCGGGTACCCGACATGACCAGGGGACCTGGGGCCGGGGTCCCGAGCTGACCCTGGTGCCCGGGCTGTGTACCCGACACGACCCGGTGACCAGGGGCTGTGGTGTCGACGGACTCGTGGACCT
Source organism: Somateria mollissima (assembly GCA_951411735.1). Lineage (NCBI taxonomy): Eukaryota > Metazoa > Chordata > Aves > Anseriformes > Anatidae > Somateria > Somateria mollissima. The sequence goes on from CATOCB010000383.1 coordinate 102,243, forward strand.
GGGTTCGGGGTCCCGACCTGACGCGGTGACCTAGGGCCGGTGTCCCCACGTGACCCGGTCACCTGGGGCCGGGGTCCCCACGTGACCCGCTGACCTGGGGCCGGGGTCCCCACGTGACCCGGGGTCCTGGTGCCGGGGTGGTCATCGGAACCTGGGAACCAGGCCGGGTGCACGACATGACCCGGTGACCTGGGGCCGGGTTAACGACCTGTCCTGGGGACCCGGGCCGGGGATCCGACAGGACCCGGTGATCCTTCGCTGGTGTCCCGATGCAACCCGGGGACCCGGGCCCGGGACCCCACGTGATCCAGTGATCTGGTGCTTTTGTCCCGATGCAAGCCGGGGACCCGGGCCGGGGACCCGGTATGACTCCGTCTCCCGGGGCCGGGGTGGTCACCTGACACTGGTACCCGGGACAGCGATCCGACATGACCCGGTGACCCGGGGCCGGGGTGCCGACCTGTCCAGGGGACCCGACCCGGGTACCCGACAGGACCCGGTGATCTGCGGCTGGGGTAAAAACCCGTCCCGGGGACCCGGGCTGGGTCCCGACATGACCCGGTGACCTGGTTCCGGGGTGCCGACGTGACCCGGTGACCTGGGGCTGTGGTGTCGACCGGACTCGGGGACCTGGTCTGGTGTCCCGTCATGACACGGGGACCTGGGGTCGGGGTGGTCACCAGACACTTGTACCCAGGCCGTTGACCCGACATGACCCTGTGACCCGGGGCCTGGGTAAAAATCCAACCCGGGGACCCGGGCATGGGACGTGACATGACCCGACTTGGGCCCGGGGACCCGGTATGACCCGGTGACCTGGGGCCGGTGTCCCCACGTGACACACTGACCTGGGTCCGGAGTCCCCACGTGACCCGCTGACCTGGGGCCGGTGTCCCCACGTGACCCGGTTACCTGGGGCCGGTGTCCCCACGTGACCCAGGGTCCTGGTGCCGGGGTGGTCATCGGAACCTGGGAACCAGGCTGGGTACCAGACATGACCAGGCGACCTGGGTCCGGGGTCCCCACGTGACCCGCTGACCTGGGGCCGGGGTCCCCACGTGACCCGGTCACCTGGGGCCGGTGTCCCCACGTGTCCCGGGGTCCTGGGGCCGGGTTGGTCATCGGAACCTGGGAACCAGGCTGGGTACCAGACATGACTAGGTGACCTGGGTCCAAGGTCCCCACGTGACCCTCTGACCTGGGTCCGGGGTCCCCACGTGACCCGCTGACCTGGGGCCGGGGTCCCCACGTGACCCCGTCACCTGGGGCCGGTGTCCCCACGTGTCCCGGGGTCCTGGGGCCGGGGTGGTCATCGGAACCTGGGAACCAGGCTGGGTACCAGACATGACAAGGTGACCTGGGGCTGGGGTCACGACCTGCCTTGGTTACCTGGGGCCGGGGTCCCCACGTAACCCGCTGACCTGGGTCCGGGGTCCCCACGTGACCCGGTGACCTGGGGCCGGTGTCCCCACGTGACCCGGGGACCTGGTGCCGGGGTGGTCATCGGAACCTGGGAACCAGGCCGGGTACCCGACATGACCTGGGTACCTGGGGCCGGGGTCTCGACCTGCCTTGGTTACCTGGGGCCGGTGTCCCCACGTGACCCGCTGACCTGGGGCCGGTGTCCCCACGTGACCCGGTGACCTGGGGCCGGTGTCCCCACGTGACCCAGTCACCTCGGGCCGGTATCCCCACGTGACCCGGGGTCCTGGTGCCGGGGTGGTCATCGGAACCTGGGAACCAGGCCGGGTACCCGACATGACCCAGGGACCTGGGGCCGGGGACCCGAGAGACCCTGGTGCCTGGGCTGTGTACCCGACACGACCCGGTGACCCGGGGCTGTGGTGTCGACAGACTCGTGGACCTGGGTTCGGGGTCCCGACCTGACGCGGTGACCTGGGGCCTAGTTAACGACCTGTCCAGGGGACCCGGGCCGGGGACCCGACAGGACCCGGTGATCCTTCGCTGGTGTCCCGATGCAACCCGGGGACCCGGGCCCGGGACCCCACGTGATCCAGTGGTCCGGTGCTTTTGTCCCGATGCAACCCGGGGACCCGGGCCGGGGACCCGATATGACTCCGTCTCCCGGGGCCGGGGTGGTCACCTGACACTGGTACCCGGGACAGCGACCCGACATGACCCGGTGACCCGGGGCCGGGGTGCCGACGTGACCCGGTGACCTGGGGCTGTGGTGTCGACCGGACTCGGGGACCTGGTCCGGTGTCCCGTCATGACCCGGGGACCTGGGGTCGGGGTGGTCACCAGACCCTTGTACCCAGGCCGTTGACCCGACATGACCCTGTGACCCGGGGCCTGGGTAAAAATCCAACCCGGGGACCCGGGCATGGGACGTGACATGACCCGACCTGGGGCCGGTGTCCCCACGTGACCCGCTGACCTGGGTCCGGGGTCCCCACGTGACCCGGTTACCTGGGGCCGGTGTCCCCACGTGACCCGGTCACCTGGGTTCGGTGTCCCCACGTGACCCGCTGACCTGGGGCCAGTGTCCCCACGTGACCCGGGGTCCTGGTGCCGGGGTGGTCATCGGAACCTGGGAACCAGGCTGGGTACCAGACATGACCAGGTGACCTGGGTCCGGGGTCCCCACGTGACCCGCTGACCTGGGGCCTGTGTCCCCATGTGACCCGGGGTCCTGGTGCCGGGGTGGTCATCGGAACCTGGGAACCAGGCCGGGTACCCGACATGATCCGGGGACCTGGGGCCGGGGTCCCGAGCTGACCCTGGTGCCCGGACTGTGTACCCGACACGACCCGGTGACCCGGGGCTGTGGTGTCGACGGACTCGTGGACCTGGGTTCGGGGTCCCGACCTGACGCGGTGACCTGGGGCCGGTGTCCCCACGTGACCCTCTGACCTGGGGCCGGGGTCCCCACGTGACCCGCTGACCTGGGGCCGGTGTCCCCACGTGACCCGGGGTCCTGGTGCCGGGGTGGTCATCGGAACCTGGGAACCAGGCTGGGTACCAGACATGACCAGGTGACCTGGGTCCGGTGTCCCCACGTGACCCTCTGACCTGGGGCCGGTGACCCCACGTGACCCTCTGACCTGGGGCCGGTGTCCCCACGTGACCCGGGTCCTGGTGCCGGGATGGTCATCGGAACCTGGGAACCAGGCCGGGTGCGCGACATGACCGGGTGACCTGGGGCCGGGTTATCGACCTGTAGAGGGGACCCGGGCCGGGGACCCGACAGGACCCGGTGATCTGCGGCTGGGGTAAAAACCAGTCCCGGGGACCCGGGCTGGGTCCCGACCTGCCTTGGTTACCTGGGGCCGGTGTCCCCACGTGACCCGCTGACCTGGGGCCGGTGTCCCCACGTGACCCGCTGACCTGGGGCCGGGGTCCCCACGTGACCCGGTGACCTGGGGCCGGTGTCCCCACGTGACCCGGTCACCTGGGGCCGGTGTCCCCACGTGACCCGGGGTCCTGGTGCCGGGGTGGTCATCGGAACCTGGGAACCAGGCTGGGTACCAGACATGACCAGGTGACCTGGGTCCGGGGTCCCCACATGACCCGCTGACCTGGGGCCGGTGTCCCCACGTGACCCGGGGTCCAGGTGCCGGGGTGGTCATCGGAACCTGGGAACCAGGCCGGGTACCCGACATGACCTGGGTACCTGGGGCCGGGGTCTCGACCTGCCTTGGTTACCTGGGGCCGGTGTCCCCACGTGACCCGCTGACCTGGGGCCGGTGTCCCCACGTGACCCGGTGACCTGGGGCCGGTGTCCCCACGTGACCCAGTCACCTCGGGCCGGTATCCCCACGTGACCCGGGGTCCTGGTGCCGGGGTGGTCATCGGAACCTGGGAACCAGGCCGGGTACCCGACATGACCCAGGGACCTGGGGCCGGGGACCCGAGAGATCCTGGTGCCTGGGCTGTGTACCCGACACGACCCGGTGACCCGGGGCTGTGGTGTCGACAGACTCGTGGACCTGGGTTCGGGGTCCCGACCTGACGCGGTGACCTGGGGCTGGTGTCCCCACGTGACCCTCTGACCTGGGGCCGGTGTCCCCACGTGACCCGGTGACCTGGGTCCGGGGTCCCCACATGACCCGGGGTCCTGGTGCCGGGGTGGTCACCGGAACCTGGAAACCAGGCCGGGTGCGCGACATGACCCGGTGACCTGGGGCCTAGTTAACGACCTGTCCAGGGGACCCGGGCCGGGGACCCGACAGGACCCGGTGATCCTTCGCTGGTGTCCCGATGCAACCCGGGGACCCGGGCCCGGGACCCCACGTGATCCAGTGGTCCGGTGCTTTTGTCCCGATGCAACCCGGGGACCCGGGCCAGGGACCCGATATGACTCCGTCTCCCGGGGCCGGGGTGGTCACCTGACACTGGTACCCGGGACAGCGACCCGACATGACCCGGTGACCCGGGGCCGGGGTGCCGACGTGACCCGGTGACCTGGGGCTGTGGTGTCGACCGGACTCGGGGACCTGGTCCGGTGTCCCGTCATGACCCGGGGACCTGGGGTCGGGGTGGTCACCAGACCCTTGTACCCAGGCCGTTGACCCGACATGACCCTGTGACCCGGGGCCTGGGTAAAAATCCAACCCGGGGACCCGGGCATGGGACGTGACATGACCCGACCTGGGGCCGGTGTCCCCACGTGACCCGCTGACCTGGGTCCGGGGTCCCCACGTGACCCGGTTACCTGGGGCCGGTGTCCCCACGTGACCCGGTCACCTGGGTTCGGTGTCCCCACGTGACCCGCTGACCTGGGGCCAGTGTCCCCACGTGACCCGGGGTCCTGGTGCCGGGGTGGTCATCGGAACCTGGGAACCAGGCTGGGTACCAGACATGACCAGGTGACCTGGGTCCGGGGTCCCCACGTGACCCGCTGACCTGGGGCCTGTGTCCCCATGTGACCCGGGGTCCTGGTGCCGGGGTGGTCATCGGAACCTGGGAACCAGGCCGGGTACCCGACATGATCCGGGGACCTGGGGCCGGGGTCCCGAGCTGACCCTGGTGCCCGGACTGTGTACCCGACACGACCCGGTGACCCGGGGCTGTGGTGTCGACGGACTCGTGGACCTGGGTTCGGGGTCCCGACCTGACGCGGTGACCTGGGGCCGGTGTCCCCACGTGACCCTCTGACCTGGGGCCGGGGTCCCCACGTGACCCGCTGACCTGGGGCCGGTGTCCCCACGTGACCCGGGGTCCTGGTGCCGGGGTGGTCATCGGAACCTGGGAACCAGGCTGGGTACCAGACATGACCAGGTGACCTGGGTCCGGGGTCCCCACGTGACCCTCTGACCTGGGGCCGGTGACCCCACGTGACCCTCTGACCTGGGGCCGGGGTCCCCACGTGACCCGGGGTCCTGGTGCCGGGATGGTCATCGGAACCTGGGAACCAGGCCGGGTGCGCGACATGACCGGGTGACCTGGGGCCGGGTTATCGACCTGTAGAGGGGACCCGGGCCGGGGACCCGACAGGACCCGGTGATCTGCGGCTGGGGTAAAAACCAGTCCCAGGGACCCGGGCTGGGTCCCGACCTGCCTTGGTTACCTGGGGCCGGTGTCCCCACGTGACCCGCTGACCTGGGGCCGGTGTCCCCACGTGACCCGCTGACCTGGGGCCGGGGTCCCCACGTGACCCGCTGACCTGGGGCCGGTGTCCCCACGTGACCCGGTCACCTGGGGCCGGTGTCCCCACGTGACCCGGGGTCCTGGTGCCGGGGTGGTCATCGGAACCTGGGAACCAGGCTGGGTACCAGACATGACCAGGTGACCTGGGTCCGGGGTCCCCACATGACCCGCTGACCTGGGGCCGGTGTCCCCACGTGACCCGGGGTCCAGGTGCCGGGGTGGTCATCGGAACCTGGGAACCAGGCCGGGTACCCGACATGAATCGGGGACCTGGGGCTGGGGTCCCGACCTGCCTTGGTTACCTGGGGCCGGTGTCCCCACGTGACCCGCTGACCTGGGGCCGGTGTCCCCACGTAACCCGGTGACCTGGGGCCGGTGTCCCCACGTGACCCGGTCACCTGGGGCCGGTGTCCCCACGTGACCCGGGGTCCTGGTGCCAGGGTGGTCATCGGAACCTGGGAACCAGGCTGGGTACCAGACATGACCAGGTGACCTGGGGCCGGGGTCCCCACGTGACCCGGTCACCTGGGGCCGGTGTCCCCACATGACCCTGGGTCCTGGTGCCGGGGTGGTCATCGGAACCTGGGAACCAGGCCGGGTACCCGACATGACCCGGGGACCTGGGGCCGGGGTCCCGAGCTGACCCTGGTGCCCGGGCTGTGTACCCGACACGACCCGGTGACCCGGGGCTGTGGTGTCGACGGACTCGTGGACCTGGGTTCGGGGTCCCGACGTGACGCGGTGACCTGGGGCCGGTGTCCCCACGTGACCCGCTGACCTGGGGCCGGGGTCCCCACATGACCCGGGGTCCTGGTGCCGGGGTGGTCATCGGAACCTGGGAACCAGGCCGGGTGCGCGACATGACCCGGTGACCTGGGGCCGGGTTAACGACCTGTCCTGGGGACCCGGGCCGGGGATCCGACAGGACCCGGTGATCCTTCGCTGGTGTCCCGATGCAACCCGGGGACCCGGGCCCGGGACCCCACGTGATCCAGTGATCCGGTGCTTTTGTCCCGATGCAAGCCGGGGACCCGGGCCGGGGACCCGGTATGACTCCGTCTCCCGGGGCCGGGGTGGTCACCTGACACTGGTACCCGGGACAGCGACCCGACATGACCCCGTGACCCGGGGCCGGGGTGCCGACCTGTCCAGGGGACCCGACCCGGGTACCCGACAGGACCCGGTGATCTGCGGCTGGGGTAAAAACCCGTCCCGGGGACCCGGGCTGGGTCCCGACATGACCCGGTGACCTGGTTCCGGGGTGCCGACGTGACCCGGTGACCTGGGGCTGTGGTGTCGACCGGACTCGGGGACCTGGTCCGGTGTCCCGTCATGACCCGGGGACCTGGGGTCGGGGTGGTCACCAGACCCTTGTATCCAGGCTGTTGACCCGACATGACCCTGTGACCCGGGGCCTGGGTAAAAATCCAACCCGGGGACCCGGGCATGGGACGTGACATGACCCGACTTGGGTCCGGGGACCCGGTATGACCCGGTGACCTGGGGCCGTGTCCCCACGTGACCCACTGACCTGGGTCCGGGGTCCCCACGTGACCCGCTGACCTGGGGCCGGGGTCCCCACGTGACCCGCTGACCTGGGGCCGGTGTCCCCACGTGACCCACGGTCCTGGTGCCGGGGTGGTCATCGGAACCTGGGAACCAGGCTGGGTACCAGACATGACCAGGCGACCTGGGTCCGGGGTCCCCACGTGACCCGCTGACCTGGGGCCGGGGTCCCCACGTGACCCGCTGACCTGGGGCCGGGGTCCCCACGTGACCCGGTCACCTGGAGCCGGTGTCCCCACGTGTCCCGGGGTCCTGGGGCCGGGGTGGTCATCGGAACCTGGGAACCAGGCTGGGTACCAGACATGACTAGGTGACCTGGGTCCAAGGTCCCCACGTGACCCTCTGACCTGGGTCCGGGGTCCCCACGTGACCCGCTGACCTGGGGCCGGGGTCCCCACGTGACCCGCTGACATTTGTCCGGGGTCCCCACGTGACCCGGTGACTTGGGTCCGGTGTCCCCATGTGACCCGGTCACCTGGGGCCGGTGTCCCCACGTGACCCGGGGTCCTGGTGCCGGGGTGGTCATCGGAACCTGGGAACCAGGCTGGGTACCAGACATGACCAGGTGACCTGGGGCTGGGGTCCCGACCTGCCTTGGTTACCTGGGGCCGGTGTCCCCACGTGACCCGCTGACCTGGGGCCGGGGTCCCCATGTGACCCGCTGACCTGGGGCCGGTGTCCCCACGTGACCCGGGGTCCTGGTGCCGGGATGGTCACCGGAACCTGGGAACCAGGCTGGGTACCAGACATGACCAGGTGATCTGGGTCCGGGGTCCCCACGTGACCCGCTGACCTGGGGCCGGTGTCCCCACGTGACCCGGTCACCTGGGGCTGGTGTCCCCACGTGACCCGGGGTCCTGGTGCCGGGGTGGTCATCGGAACCTGGGAACCAGGCTGGGTACCAGACATGACCAGGTGACCTGGGTCCGGGGTCCCCACGTGACCCGCTGACCTGGGGCCGGTGTCCCCACGTGACCCGGGGTCCTGGTGCCGGGGTGGTCATCGGAACCTGGGAACCAGGCTGGGTACCAGACATGACCAGGTGACCTGGGTCCGGGGTCCCCACGTGACCCGCTGACCTGGGGCCGGTGTCCCCACGTGACCCGGGGTACTGGTGCCGGGGTGGTCATCGGAACCTGGGAACCAGGCCGGGTACCCGACATGACCTGGGTACCTGGGGCCGGGGTCTCGACCTGCCTTGGTTACCTGGGGCCGGTGTCCCCACGTGACCCGCTGACCTGGGGCCGGTGTCCCCACGTGACCCTCTGACCTGGGGCCGGGGTCCCCACGTGACCCGGTCACCTCGGGCCGGTATCCCCACGTGACCCGGGGTCCTGGTGCCGGGGTGGTCATCGGAACCTGGGAACCAGGCCGGGTACCCGACATGACCCAGGGACCTGGGGCCGGGGTCCCGAGAAACCCTGGTGCCTGGGCTGTGTACCCGACACGACCCGGTGAGCCGGGGCTGTGGTGTCGACAGACTCGTGGACCTGGGTTCGGGGTCCCGACCTGATGCGGTGACCTGGGGCTGGTGTCCCCACGTGACCCTCTGACCTGGGGCCGGTGTCCCCACGTGACCCGCTGACCTGGGTCCGGGGTCCCCACGTTACCCGGGGTCCTGGTGCCGGGGTGGTCACCGGAACCTGGAAACCAGGCCGGGTGCGCGACATGACCCGGTGACCTGGGGCCTAGTTAACGACCTGTCCAGGGGACCCGGGCCGGGGACCCGACAGGACCCGGTGATCCTTCGCTGGTGTCCCGATGCAACCCGGGGACCCGGGCCCGGGACCCCACGTGATCCAGTGGTCCGGTGCTTTTGTCCCGATGCAACCCGGGGACCCGGGCCGGGGACCCGGTATGACTCCGTCTCCCGGGGCCGGGGTGGTCACCTGACACTGGTACCCGGGACAGCGACCCGACATGTCCCGGTGACCCGGGGCCGGGGTGCCGACGTGACCCGGTGACCTGGGGCTGTGGTGTCGACCGGACTCGGGGACCTGGTCCGGTGTCCCGTCATGACCCGGGGACCTGGGGTCGGGGTGGTCACCAGACCCTTGTACCCAGGCCGTTGACCCGACATGACCCTGTGACCCGGGGCCTGGGTAAAAATCCAACCCGGGGACCCGGGCATGGGACGTGACATGACCCGACCTGGGTCCGGGGTCCCGACCAGACCCGGTGACCTGGGTCCGGGGACCCGGTATGACCCGGTTACCTGGGGCCGGTGTCCCCACGTGACCCGCTGACCTGGGTCCGGGGTCCCCACGTGACCCGGTTACCTGGGGCCGGTGTCCCCACGTGACCCGGTCACCTGGGGCCGGTGTCCCCACGTGACCCGGGGTCCTGGAGCCGGGGTGGTCATCGGAACCTGGGAACCAGGCTGGGTACCAGACATGACGCGGTGACCTGGGTCCGGGGTCCCCACGTGACCCTCTGACCTGGGCCCGTGACCCTACGTGACCCTCTGACCTGGGGCCGAGGTCCCCACGTGACCCGGGGTCCTGGTGCCGGGATGGTCACCGGAACCTGGGAACCAGGCCGGGTGCGCGACATGACCGGGTGACTTGAGGCCGGGTTATCGACCTGTCCAGGGGACCCGGGCCGGGGACCCGACATGACCCGGTGATCTGCGGCTGGGGTAAAAACCCGTCCCGGGGACTCGGGCTGGGTCCCGACCTGCCTTGGTTACCTGGGGCCGGTGTCCCCACGTGACCCGCTGACCTGGGGCCGGTGTCCCCACGTGACCCGCTGACCTGGGGCCGGGGTCCCCACGTGACCCGGTGACCTGGGGCCGGTGTCCCCACGTGACCCGGTCACCTGGGGCCGGTGTCTCCACGTGACCCGTGGTCCTGGTGCCGGGGTGGTCATCGGACCCTGGAAACCAGGCTGGATACCAGACATGACCAGGTGACCTGGGTCCGGGGTCCCCACGTGACCCAATAACCTGGGGCCGGTGTCCCCACGTGACCCGGGGTCCTGGTGCCGGGGTGGTCATCGGAACCTGGGAACCAGGCCGGGTACCCGACATGACCAGGTGACCTGGGTCCGGGGTCCCCACGTGACCCGCTGACCTGGGGCCGGTGTCCCCACGTGACCCGCTGACCTGGGTCCGGGGTCCCCACGTGACCCGCTGACCTGGGGCCGGTGTCCCCACGTGACCCGGGGTCCTGGTGCCGGGGTGGTCATCGGAACCTGGGAACCAGGCTGGGTACCAGACATGACCAGGTGACCTGGGTCCGGGGTCCCCACGTGACCCGCTGACCTGGGGCCGGTGTCCCCACGTGACCCGGTCACCTGGGGCAGGTGTCCCCACGTGATATGGGGTCCCGGTGCCGGGGTGGTCATCGGAACCTGGGAACCAGGCTGGGTACCAGACATGACTAGGTGACCTGGGTCCGGGGTCCCCACGTGACCCTCTGACCTGGGGCCGGTGTCCCCACGTGACCCGCTGACCTGGGGCCGGTGTCCCCACGTGACCCGGTCACCTGGGGCCGGTGTCCCCACGTGACCCGGGGTCCTGGTGCCGGGGTGGTCATCGGAACCTGGGAACCAGGCCGGGTACCCGACATGACCCGGGGACCTGGGGCCGGGGTCCCGAGCTGACCCTGGTGCCCGGGCTGTGTACCCGACACGACCCGGTGACCCGGGGCTGTGGTGTCGACGGACTCGTGGACCTGGGTTCGGGGTCCCGACCTGACGCGGTGACCTGGGGCCGGTGTCCCCACGTGACCCTCTGACCTGGGGCCGGGGTCCCCACGTGACCCGCTGACCTGGGGCCGGGGTCCCCACATGACCCGGGGTCCTGGTGCCGGGGTGGTCACCGGAACCTGGGAACCAGGCCGGGTGCACGACATGACCCGGTGACCTGGGGCCGGGTTAACGACCTGTCCAGGGGACCCGGGCCGGGGACCCGACAGGACCCGGTGATCCTTCGCTGGTGTCTTGATGCAACCCGGGGACCCGGGCCCGGGACCCCACGTGATCCAGTGATCCGGTGCTTTTGTCCCGATGCAACCCGGGGACCCGGGCCGGGGACCCGGTATGACTCCGTCTCCCGGGGCCGGGGTGGTCACCTGACACTGGTACCCGGGACAGCGACCCGACATGACCCGGTGACCCGGGGCCGGGGTGCCGACCTGTCCAGGGGACCCGACCCGGGTACCCGACAGGACCCGGTGATCTGCGGCTGGGGTAAAAACCCGTCCCGGGAACCCGGGCTGGGTCCCGACATGACCCGGTGACCTGGTTCCGGGGTGCCGACCTGACCCGGTGACCTGGGTCCGGGGACCCGGTATGACCCGGTTACCTGGGGCCGGTGTCCCCACGTGACCCGCTGACCTGGGGCCGGTGTCCCCACGTGACCCGGGGTCCTGGTGCCGGGGTGGTCATCGGAACCTGGGAACCAGGCAGGGTACCAGACATGACCAGGTGACCTGGGGCTGGGGTCCCGACCTGCCTTGGTTACCTGGGGCCGGGGTCCCCACGTGACCCGCTGACCTGGGGCCAGGGTCCCACGTGACCCACTGACCTGGGGCCGGTGTCCCCACGTGACCCGGTCACCTGGGGCCGGTGTCCCCACGTGACCCGGGGTCCTGGTGCCGGGGTGGTCATCGGAACCTGGGAACCAGGCTGGGTACCAGACATGACCAGGTGACCTGGGTCCGGGGTCCCCACGTGACCCGCTGACCTGGGGCCGGTGTCCCCACGTGACCCGGTCACCTGGGGCAGGTGTCCCAACGTGACCCGGGGTCCTGGTGCCAAGGTGGTCATCGGAACCTGGGAACCAGGCTGGGTACCAGACATGACCAGGTGACCTGGGGCCGGGGTCCCCACGTGACCCGGTGACCTGGGGCCGGTGTCCCCACGTGACCCGGTCACCTGGGGCCGGGGTCCCCACGTGACCCGGGGTCCTGCTGCCGGGATGGTCACCGGAACCTGGGAACCAGGCCGGGTGCGCGACATGACCGGGTGACCTGGGGCCGGGTTATCGACCTGTCCAGGGGACCCGGGCCGGGGACCCGACAGGACCCGGTGATCTGTGGCTGGGGTAAAAACCCGTCCCGGGGACCCGGGCTGGGTCCAGACCTGCCTTGGTTACCTGGGGCCGGTGTCCCCACGTGACCCGCAGACCTGGGGCCGGGGTCCCCACGTGACCCGTTGACCTGGGGCCGGTGTCCCCACGTGACCCGGGGTCCTGGTGCCGGGGTGGTCATCGGAACCTGGGAACCAGGCCGGGTACCCGACATGACCAGGGGACCTGGGGCCGGGGTCCCGAGCTGACCCTGGTGCCCGGGCTGTGTACCCGACACGACCCGGTGATCCGGGGCTGTGGTGTCGACGGACTCGTGGACCTGGGTTCGGGGTCCCGACGTGACGCGGTGACCTGGGGCCGGTGTCCCCACGTGACCCTCTGACCTGGGGCCGGGGTCCCCACGTGACCCGCTGACCTGGGGCCGGTGTCCCCACGTGACCCGGGGTCCTGGTGCCGGGGTGGTCATCGGAACCTGGGAACCAGGCTGGGTACCAGACATGACCAGGTGACCTGGGTCCGGGGTCCCGACCTGCCTTGGTTACCTGGGGCCGGGGTCCCCACGTGACCCGGTCACCTGGGGCCGGTGTCCCCACGTGACCCGGGGTCCTGGTGCCGGGGTGGTCATCGGAACCTGGGAACCAGGCTGGGTACCAGACATGACCAGGTGATCTGGGTCCGGGGTCCCCACGTGACCCGCTGACCTGGGGCCGGAGTCCCGACGTGACCCGGTCACCTGGGGCCGGTGTCCCCACGTGACCCGGGGTCCTGGTGGCGGGGTGGTCATCGGAACCTGGGAACCAGGCTGGGTACCAGACATGACTAGGTGACCTGGGGCCGGTGTCCCCACGTGACCCGCTGACCTGGGGCCGGGGTCCCCACGTGACCCGGGGTCCTGCTGCCGGGATGGTCACCGGAACCTGGGAACCAGGCCGGGTGAGCGACATGACCGGGTGACCTGGGGCCGGGTTATCGAACTGTCCAGGGGACCCGGGCCGGAGACCCGACAGGACACGGCGATCTGCTGCTGGGGTAAAGACCCGTCCCGGGGACCCGGGCTGGGTCCCGACCTGCCTTGGTTACCTGGGGCCGGTGTCCCCACGTGATCCGCTGACCTGGGGCCGGTGTCCCCACGTGACCCGCTGACCTGGGGCCGGGGTCCCCACGTGACCCGCTGACCTGGGGCCGGTGTCCCCACGTTACCCGGTCACCTGGGGCCGGTGTCCCCACGTGACCCGGGGTCCTGGTGCCGGGGTGGTCATCGGAACCTGGGAACCAGGCTGGGTACCAGACATGACCAGGTGACCTGGGTCCGGGGTCCCCACGTGACCCGCTGACCTGGGGCCGGTGTCCCCACGTGACCCGGTGTCTTGGTGCCGGGGTGGTCATCGGAACCTGGGAACCAGGCCGGGTACCGGACATGACCCGGGGACCTGGGGCCGGGGTCCCGAGCTGACCCTGGTGCCCGGGCTGTGTACCCGACACGACCCGGTGACCCGGGGCTGTGGTGTCGACGGACTCGTGGACCTGGGTTCGGGGTCCCGACGTGACGCGGTGACCTGGGGCCGGTGTCCCCACGTGACCCTCTGACCTGGGGCCGGGGTCCCACGTGACCCGCTGACCTGGGGCCGGGGTCCCCACATGACCCGGGGTCCTGGTGCCGGGGTGGTCATCGGAACCTGGGAACCAGGCCGGGTACCCGACATGACCCGGTGACCTGGTTCCGGGGTGCCGACCTGACCCGGTGACCTGGGGCTGTGGTGTCGACCGGACTTGGGGACCTGGTCCGGTGTCCCGTCATGACCCGGGGACCTGGGGTCGGGGTTGTCACCAGACCCTTGTACCCAGGCCGTTGACCCGACATGACCCTGTGACCCGGGGCCTGGGTAAAAATCCAACCCGGGGACCCGGGCATGGGACGTGACATGACCCGACCTGGGTCCGGGGTCCCGACCTGACCCGGTGACCTGGGTCCGGGGACCCGGTATGACCCGGTTACCTGGGGCCGGTGTCCCCACGTGACCCGATGACCTGGGGCCGGGATACCCACGTGACCCGCTGACCTGGGGCCGGGGTGGTCATCGGAACCTGGGAACCAGGCTGGGTACCAGACATGACCAGGTGACCTGGGGCCGGGGTCCCCACGTGACCCGGTCACCTGGGGCCGGTGTCCCCACGTGACCCGGGGTCCTGGTGCCGGGGTGGTCATCGGAACCTGGGAACCAGGCTGGGTACCAGACATGACCAGGTGACCTGGGTCCGGGGTCCCCACGTGACCCGGTTACCTGGGGCCGGTGTCCCCACGTGACCCGGTCACCTGGGGCCGGTGTCCCCACGTGACCCGGGGTCCTGGAGCCGGGGTGGTCATCGGAACCTGGGAACCAGGCTGGGTACCAGACATGACGCGGTGACCTGGGTCCGGGGTCCCCACGTGACCCTCTGACCTGGGCCCGTGACCCTACGTGACCCTCTGACCTGGGGCCAAGGTCCCCACGTGACCCGGGGTCCTGGTGCCGGGATGGTCACCGGAACCTGGGAACCAGGCCGGGTGCGCGACATGACCGGGTGACTTGAGGCCGGGTTATCGACCTGTCCAGGGGACCCGGGCCGGGGACCCGACATGACCCGGTGATCTGCGGCTGGGGTAAAAACCCGTCCCGGGGACTCGGGCTGGGTCCCGACCTGCCTTGGTTACCTGGGGCCGGTGTCCCCACGTGACCCGCTGACCTGGGGCCGGTGTCCCCACGTGACCCGCTGACCTGGGGCCGGGGTCCCCACGTGACCCGGTGACCTGGGGCCGGTGTCCCCACGTGACCCGGTCACCTGGGGCCGGTGTCTCCACGTGACCCGTGGTCCTGGTGCCGGGGTGGTCATCGGACCCTGGAAACCAGGCTGGATACCAGACATGACCAGGTGACCTGGGTCCGGGGTCCCCACGTGACCCAATAACCTGGGGCCGGTGTCCCCACGTGACCCGGTGTCTTGGTGCCGGGGTGGTCATCGGAACCTGGGAACCAGGCCGGGTACCCGACATGACCAGGTGACCTGGGTCCGGGGTCCCCACGTGACCCGCTGACCTGGGGCCGGTGTCCCCACGTGACCCGCTGACCTGGGTCCGGGGTCCCCACGTGACCCGCTGACCTGGGGCCGGTGTCCCCACGTGACCCGGGGTCCTGGTGCCGGGGTGGTCATCGGAACCTGGGAACCAGGCTGGGTACCAGACATGACCAGGTGACCTGGGTCCGGGGTCCCCACGTGACCCGCTGACCTGGGGCCGGTGTCCCCACGTGACCCGGTCACCTGGGGCAGGTGTCCCCACATGATATGGGGTCCCGGTGCCGGGGTGGTCATCGGAACCTGGGAACCAGGCTGGGTACCAGACATGACTAGGTGACCTGGGTCCGGGGTCCCCACGTGACCCTCTGACCTGGGGCCGGTGTCCCCACGTGACCCGCTGACCTGGGGCCGGTGTCCCCACGTGACCCGGTCACCTGGGGCCGGTGTCCCCACGTGACCCGGGGTCCTGGTGCCGGGGTGGTCATCGGAACCTGGGAACCAGGCCGGGTACCCGACATGACCCGGGGACCTGGGGCCGGGGTCCCGAGCTGACCCTGGTGCCCGGGCTGTGTACCCGACACGACCCGGTGACCCGGGGCTGTGGTGTCGACGGACTCGTGGACCTGGGTTCGGGGTCCCGACCTGACGCGGTGACCTGGGGCCGGTGTCCCCACGTGACCCTCTGACCTGGGGCCGGGGTCCCCACGTGACCCGCTGACCTGGGGCCGGGGTCCCCACATGACCCGGGGTCCTGGTGCCGGGGTGGTCACCGGAACCTGGGAACCAGGCCGGGTGCACGACATGACCCGGTGACCTGGGGCCGGGTTAACGACCTGTCCAGGGGACCCGGGCCGGGGACCCGACAGGACCCGGTGATCCTTCGCTGGTGTCTTGATGCAACCCGGGGACCCGGGCCCGGGACCCCACGTGATCCAGTGATCCGGTGCTTTTGTCCCGATGCAACCCGGGGACCCGGGCCGGGGACCCGGTATGACTCCGTCTCCCGGGGCCGGGGTGGTCACCTGACACTGGTACCCGGGACAGCGACCCGACATGACCCGGTGACCCGGGGCCGGGGTGCCGACCTGTCCAGGGGACCCGACCCGGGTACCCGACAGGACCCGGTGATCTGCGGCTGGGGTAAAAACCCGTCCCGGGGACCCGGGCTGGGTCCCGACATGACCCGGTGACCTGGTTCCGGGGTGCCGACCTGACCCGGTGACCTGGGTCCGGGGACCTGGTATGACCCGGTTACCTGGGGCCGGTGTCCCCACGTGACCCGCTGACCTGGGGCCGGTGTCCCCACGTGACCCGGGGTCCTGGTGCCGGGGTGGTCATCGGAACCTGGGAACCAGGCAGGGTACCAGACATGACCAGGTGACCTGGGGCTGGGGTCCCGACCTGCCTTGGTTACCTGGGGCCGGGGTCCCCACGTGACCCGCTGACCTGGGGCCAGGGTCCCACGTGACCCACTGACCTGGGGCCGGTGTCCCCACGTGACCCGCTGACCTGGGGCCGGTGTCCCCACGTGACCCGGGGTCCTGGTGCCGGGGTGGTCATCGGAACCTGGGAACCAGGCTGGGTACCAGACATGACCAGGTGACCTGGGTCCGGGGTCCCCACGTGACCCGCTGACCTGGGGCCGGTGTCCCCACGTGACCCGGTCACCTGGGGCAGGTGTCCCCACGTGACCCGGGGTCCTGGTGCCAAGGTGGTCATCGGAACCTGGGAACCAGGCTGGGTACCAGACATGACCAGGTGACCTGGGGCCGGGGTCCCCACGTGACCCGGTGACCTGGGGCCGGTGTCCCCACGTGACCCGGTCACCTGGGGCCGGGGTCCCCACGTGACCCGGGGTCCTGCTGCCGGGATGGTCACCGGAACCTGGGAACCAGGCCGGGTGCGCGACATGACCGGGTGACCTGGGGCCGGGTTATCGACCTGTCCAGGGGACCCGGGCCGGGGACCCGACAGGACCCGGTGATCTGTGGCTGGGGTAAAAACACGTCCCGGGGACCCGGGCTGGGTCCAGACCTGCCTTGGTTACCTGGGGCCGGTGTCCCCACATGACCCGCAGACCTGGGGCCGGGGTCCCCACGTGACCCGTTGACCTGGGGCCGGTGTCCCCACGTGACCCGGGGTCCTGGTGCCGGGGTGGTCATCGGAACCTGGGAACCAGGCCGGGTACCCGACATGACCCGGGGACCTGGGGCCGGGGTCCCGAGCTGACCCTGGTGCCCGGGCTGTGTACCCGACACGACCCGGTGATCCGGGGCTGTGGTGTCGACGGACTCGTGGACCTGGGTTCGGGGTCCCGACCTGACGCGGTGACCTGGGGCCGGTGTCCCCACGTGACCCTCTGACCTGGGGCCGGGGTCCCCACGTGACCCGCTGACCTGGGGCCGGTGTCCCCACGTGACCCGGGGTCCTGGTGCCGGGGTGGTCATCGGAACCTGGGAACCAGGCTGGGTACCAGACATGACCAGGTGACCTGGGTCCGGGGTCCCGACCTGCCTTGGTTACCTGGGGCCGGGGTCCCCACGTGACCCGGTCACCTGGGGCCGGTGTCCCCACGTGACCCGGGGTCCTGGTGCCGGGGTGGTCATCGGAACCTGGGAACCAGGCT
Organism: Somateria mollissima; assembly: GCA_951411735.1. Taxonomy (NCBI): domain Eukaryota; kingdom Metazoa; phylum Chordata; class Aves; order Anseriformes; family Anatidae; genus Somateria; species Somateria mollissima. The sequence continues at coordinate 120,131 of CATOCB010000383.1, forward strand.
GGGTACCAGACATGACCAGGTGATCTGGGTCCGGGGTCCCCACGTGACCCGCTGACCTGGGGCCGGAGTCCCGACGTGACCCGGTCACCTGGGGCCGGTGTCCCCACGTGACCCGGGGTCCTGGTGGCGGGGTGGTCATCGGAACCTGGGAACCAGGCTGGGTACCAGACATGACTAGGTGACCTGGGGCCGGTGTCCCCACGTGACCCGCTGACCTGGGGCCGGGGTCCCCACGTGACCCGGGGTCCTGCTGCCGGGATGGTCACCGGAACCTGGGAACCAGGCCGGGTGAGCGACATGACCGGGTGACCTGGGGCCGGGTTATCGAACTGTCCAGGGGACCCGGGCCGGAGACCCGACAGGACACGGCGATCTGCTGCTGGGGTAAAGACCCGTCCCGGGGACCCGGGCTGGGTCCCGACCTGCCTTGGTTACCTGGGGCCGGTGTCCCCACGTGATCCGCTGACCTGGGGCCGGTGTCCCCACGTGACCCGCTGACCTGGGGCCGGGGTCCCCACGTGACCCGCTGACCTGGGGCCGGTGTCCCCACGTTACCCGGTCACCTGGGGCCGGTGTCCCCACGTGACCCGGGGTCCTGGTGCCGGGGTGGTCATCGGAACCTGGGAACCAGGCTGGGTACCAGACATGACCAGGTGACCTGGGTCCGGGGTCCCCACGTGACCCGCTGACCTGGGGCCGGTGTCCCCACGTGACCCGGTGTCTTGGTGCCGGGGTGGTCATCGGAACCTGGGAACCAGGCCGGGTACCGGACATGACCCGGGGACCTGGGGCCGGGGTCCCGAGCTGACCCTGGTGCCCGGGCTGTGTACCCGACACGACCCGGTGACCCGGGGCTGTGGTGTCGACGGACTCGTGGACCTGGGTTCGGGGTCCCGACGTGACGCGGTGACCTGGGGCCGGTGTCCCCACGTGACCCTCTGACCTGGGGCCGGGGTCCCACGTGACCCGCTGACCTGGGGCCGGGGTCCCCACATGACCCGGGGTCCTGGTGCCGGGGTGGTCATCGGAACCTGGGAACCAGGCCGGGTACCCGACATGACCCGGTGACCTGGTTCCGGGGTGCCGACCTGACCCGGTGACCTGGGGCTGTGGTGTCGACCGGACTTGGGGACCTGGTCCGGTGTCCCGTCATGACCCGGGGACCTGGGGTCGGGGTTGTCACCAGACCCTTGTACCCAGGCCGTTGACCCGACATGACCCTGTGACCCGGGGCCTGGGTAAAAATCCAACCCGGGGACCCGGGCATGGGACGTGACATGACCCGACCTGGGTCCGGGGTCCCGACCTGACCCGGTGACCTGGGTCCGGGGACCCGGTATGACCCGGTTACCTGGGGCCGGTGTCCCCACGTGACCCGATGACCTGGGGCCGGGATACCCACGTGACCCGCTGACCTGGGGCCGGGGTGGTCATCGGAACCTGGGAACCAGGCTGGGTACCAGACATGACCAGGTGACCTGGGGCCGGGGTCCCCACGTGACCCGGTCTCCTGGGTCCGGTGTCCCCACGTGACCCGGGGTCCTGGTGCCGGGGTGGTCATCGGAACCTGGGAACCAGGCTGGGTACCAGACATGACCAGGTGACCTGGGTCCGGGGTCCCCACGTGACCCGCTGACCTGGGGCCGGTGTCCCCACGTGACCCGGTCACCTGGGGCCGGTGTCCCCACGTGACCCGGGGTCCTGGTGCCGGGGTGGTCATCGGAACCTGGGAACCAGGCTGGGTACCAGACATGACCGGGTACCTGGGGCCGGGGTCCCCACGTGACCCGGTGACCTGGGGCCGGTGTCCCCACGTGACCCGGTCACCTGGGGCCGGGGTCCCCACGTGACCCGGGGTCCTGCTGCCGGGATGGTCACCGGAACCTGGGAACCAGGCCGGGTGCGCGACATGACCGGGTGACCTGGGGCCGGGTTATCGACCTGTCCAGGGGACCCGGGCCGGGGACCCGACAGGACCCGGTGATCTGTGGCTGGGGTAAAAACCCGTCCCGGGGACCCGGGCTGGGTCCAGACCTGCCTTGGTTACCTGGGGCCGGTGTCCCCACGTGACCCGCAGACCTGGGGCCGGGGTCCCCACGTGACCCGTTGACCTGGGGCCGGTGTCCCCACGTGACCCGGGGTCCTGGTGCCGGGGTGGTCATCGGAACCTGGGAACCAGGCCGGGTACCCGACATGACCCGGGGACCTGGGGCCGGGGTCCCGAGCTGACCCTGGTGCCCGGGCTGTGTACCCGACACGACCCGGTGATCCGGGGCTGTGGTGTCGACGGACTCGTGGACCTGGGTTCGGGGTCCCGACGTGACGCGGTGACCTGGGGCCGGTGTCCCCACGTGACCCTCTGACCTGGGGCCGGGGTCCCCACGTGACCCGCTGACCTGGGGCCGGTGTCCCCACGTGACCCGGGGTCCTGGTGCCGGGGTGGTCATCGGAACCTGGGAACCAGGCTGGGTACCAGACATGACCAGGTGACCTGGGTCCGGGGTCCCGACCTGCCTTGGTTACCTGGGGCCGGGGTCCCCACGTGACCCGGTCACCTGGGGCCGGTGTCCCCACGTGACCCGGGGTCCTGGTGCCGGGGTGGTCATCGGAACCTGGGAACCAGGCTGGGTACCAGACATGACCAGGTGACCTGGGTCCGGGGTCCCCACGTGACCCTCTGACCTGGGGCCGGAGTCCCGACGTGACCCGGTCACCTGGGGCCGGTGTCCCCACGTGACCCGGGGTCCTGGTGGCGGGGTGGTCATCGGAACCTGGGAACCAGGCTGGGTACCAGACATGACTAGGTGACCTGGGGCCGGTGTCCCCACGTGACCCGCTGACCTGGGGCCGGGGTCCCCACGTGACCCGGGGTCCTGCTGCCGGGATGGTCACCGGAACCTGGGAACCAGGCCGGGTGAGCGACATGACCGGGTGACCTGGGGCCGGGTTATCGACCTGTCCAGGGGACCCGGGCCGGAGACCCGACAGGACCCGGCGATCTGCTGCTGGGGTAAAGACCCGTCCCGGGGACCCGGGCTGGGTCCCAACCTGCCTTGGTTACCTGGGGCCGGTGTCCCCATGTGATCCGCTGACCTGGGGCCGGTGTCCCCACGTGACCCGCTGACCTGGGGCCGGGGTCCCCACGTTACCCGGTCACCTGGGGCCGGTGTCCCCACGTGACCCGGGGTCCTGGTGCCGGGGTGGTCATCGGAACCTGGGAACCAGGCTGGGTACCAGACATGACCAGGTGACCTGGGTCCGGGGTCCCCACGTGACCCGCTGACCTGGGGCCGGTGTCCCCACGTGACCCGGTGTCTTGGTGCCGGGGTGGTCATCGGAACCTGGGAACCAGGCCGGGTACCAGACATGATCAGGTGACCTGGGTCCGGGGTCCCCACGTGACCCGCTGACCTGGGGCCGGTGTCCCCACGTGACCCGGGGTCCTGGTGCCGGGGTGGTCATCGGAACCTGGGAACCAGGCTGGGTACCAGACATGACCAGGTGACCTGGGTCCGGGGTCCCCACGTGACCCGCTGACCTGGGGCCGGTGTCCCCACGTGACCCGGTGTCTTGGTGCTGGGGTGGTCATCGGAACCTGGGAACCAGGCCGGGTACCGGACATGACCCGGGGACCTGGGGCCGGGGTCCCGAGCTGACCCTGGTGCCCGGGCTGTGTACCCGACACGACCCGGTGACCCGGGGCTGTGGTGTCGACGGACTCGTGGACCTGGGTTCGGGGTCCCGACCTGACGCGGTGACCTGGGGCCGGTGTCCCCACGTGACCCTCTGACCTGGGGCCGGGGTCCCCACGTGACCCGCTGACCTGGGACCGGGGTCCCCACATGACCCGGGGTCCTGGTGCCGGGGTGGTCATCGGAACCTGGGAACCAGGCCGGGTACCCGACATGACCCGGTGACCTGGTTCCGGGGTGCCGACCTGACCCGGTGACCTGGGGCTGTGGTGTCGACCGGACTCGGGGACCTGGTCCGGTGTCCCGTCATGACCCGGGGACCTGGGGTCGGGGTTGTCACCAGACCCTTGTACCCAGGCCGTTGACCCGACATGACCCTGTGACCCGGGGCCTGGGTAAAAATCCAACCCGGGGACCCGGGCATGGGACGTGACATGACCCGACCTGGGTCCGGGGTCCCGACCTGACCCGGTGACCTGGGGCCGGGGTCCCGGTATGACCCGGTGACCTGGGGCCGGTGTCCCGACGTGACCCGATGACCTGGGGCCGGGATACCCACGTGACCCGCTGACCTGGGGCCGGGGTGGTCATCGGAACCTGGGAACCAGGCTGGGTACCAGACATGACCAGGTGACCTGGGGCCGGGGTCCCCACGTGACCCGGTCACCTGGGGCAGGTGTCCCCACGTGACCCGGGGTCCTGGTGCCGGGGTGGTCATCGGAACCTGGGAACCAGGCTGGGTATCAGACATGACCAGGCAACCTGGGTCCGGGGTCCCCACGTGACCCGCTGACCTGGGGCCGGGGTCCCCACGTGACCCGGTCACCTGGGGCCGGTGTCCCCACGTGACCCGGGGTCCTGGTGCCGGGGTGGTCATCGGACCCTGGGAACCAGGCTGGGTACCAGACATGACCAGGTGACCTGGGTCCGGGGTCCCCACGTGACCCGGTGACCTGGGGCCGGTGTCCCCACGTGACCCGGTCACCTGGGGCCGGGGTCCCCACGTGACCCGGGGTCCTGGTGCCGGGGTGGTCATCGGAACCTGGGAACCAGGCTGGGTACCAGACATGACCAGGTGACGTGGGTCCGGGGTCCCCACGTGACCCGGTCACCTGGGACCGGTGTCCCCACGTGACCCGGGGTCCTGGTGCCGGGGTGGTCATCGGAACCTGGGAACCAGGCTGGGTACCAGACATGACCAGGTGACCTGGGTCCGGGGTCCCCACGTGACCCGCTGACCTGGGGCCGGTGTCCCCACGTGACCCGGGGTCCTGGTGCCGGGGTGGTCATCGGAACCTGGGAACCAGGCTGGGTACCAGACATGACCAGGTGACCTGGGTCCGGGGTCCCCACGTGACCCGCTGACCTGGGGCCGGTGTCCCCACGTGACCCGGGGTACTGGTGCCGGGGTGGTCATCGGAACCTGGGAACCAGGCCGGGTACCCGACATGACCTGGGTACCTGGGGCCGGGGTCTCGACCTGCCTTGGTTACCTGGGGCCGGTGTCCCCACGTGACCCGCTGACCTGGGGCCGGTGTCCCCACGTGACCCGGTGACCTGGGGCCGGTGTCCCCACGTGACCCGGTCACCTCGGGCCGGTATCCCCACGTGACCCGGGGTCCTGGTGCCGGGGTGGTCATCGGAACCTGGGAACCAGGCCGGGTACCCGACATGACCCAGGGACCTGGGGCCGGGGTCCCGAGAAACCCTGGTGCCTGGGCTGTGTACCCGACACGACCCGGTGAGCCGGGGCTGTGGTGTCGACAGACTCGTGGACCTGGGTTCGGGGTCCCGACCTGACGCGGTGACCTGGGGCTGGTGTCCCCACGTGACCCTCTGACCTGGGGCCGGTGTCCCCACGTGACCCGCTGACCTGGGTCCGGGGTCCCCACGTTACCCGGGGTCCTGGTGCCGGGGTGGTCACCGGAACCTGGAAACCAGGCCGGGTGCGCGACATGACCCGGTGACCTGGGGCCGGGTTAACGACCTGTCCAGGGGACCCGGGCCGGGGACCCGACAGTACCCGGTGATCCTTCGCTGGTGTCCCGATGCAACCCGGGGACCCGGGCCCGGGACCCCACGTGATCCAGTGGTCCGGTGCTTTTGTCCCGATGCAACCCGGGGACCCGGGCCGGGGACCCGGTATGACTCCGTCTCCCGGGGCCGGGGTGGTCACCTGACACTGGTACCCGGGACAGCGACCCGACATGACCCGGTTACCCGGGGCCGGGGTGCCGACGTGACCCGGTGACCTGGGGCTGTGGTGTCGACCGGACTCGGGGACCTGGTCCGGTGTCCCGTCATGACCCGGGGACCTGGGGTCGGGGTGGTCACCAGACCCTTGTACCCAGGACGTTGACCCGACATGACCCTGTGACCCGGGGCCTGGGTAAAAATCCAACCCGGGGACCCGGGCATGGGACGTGACATGACCCGACCTGGGTCCGGGGTCCCGACCTGACCCGGTGACCTGGGTCCGGGGACCCGGTATGACCCGGTTACCTGGGTCCGGTGTCCCCACGTGACCCGCTGACCTGGGTCCGGGGTCCCCACGTGACCCGGTGACCTGGGACCGGTGTCCCCACGTGACCCGGTCACCTGGGTTCGGTGTCCCCACGTGACCCGGGGTCCTGGTGCCGGGGTGGTCATCGGAACCTGGGAACCAGGCTGGGTACCAGACATGACCAGGTGACCTGGGGCCGGGGTCCCCACGTGACCCTCTGACCTGGGCCCGTGACCCCACGTGACCCTCTGACCTGGGGCCGAGGTCCCCACGTGACCCGGGGTCCTGGTGCCGGGATGGTCACCGGAACCTGGGAACCAGGCCGGGTGCGCGACATGACCGGGTGACTTGAGGCCGGGTTATCGACCTGTCCAGGGGACCCGGGCCGGGGACCCGACATGACCCGGTGATCTGCGGCTGGGGTAAAAACCCGTCCCGGGGACTCGGGCTGGGTCCCGACCTGCCTTGGTTACCTGGGGCCGGTGTCCCCACGTGACCCGCTGACCTGGGGCCGGTGTCCCCACGTGACCCGCTGACCTGGGGCCGGGGTCCCCACGTGACCCGGTGACCTGGGGCCGGTGTCCCCACGTGACCCGGTCACCTGGGGCCGGTGTCTCCACGTGACCCGTGGTCCTGGTGCCGGGGTGGTCATCGGACCCTGGAAACCAGGCTGGATACCAGACATGACCAGGTGACCTGGGTCCGGGGTCCCCACGTGACCCAATAACCTGGGGCCGGTGTCCCCACGTGACCCGGGGTCCTGCTGCCGGGGTGGTCATCGGAACCTGGGAACCAGGCCGGGTACCCGACATGACCAGGTGACCTGGGTCCGGGGTCCCCACGTGACCCGCTGACCTGGGGCCGGTGTCCCCACGTGACCCGCTGACCTGGGGCCGGGGTCCCCACGTGACCCGCTGACCTGGGGCCGGTGTCCCCACGTGACCCGGGGTCCTGGTGCCGGGGTGGTCATCGGAACCTGGGAACCAGGCTGGGTACCAGACATGACTAGGTGACCTGGGTCCGGGGTCCCCACGTGACCCGCTGACCTGGGGCCGGTGTCCCCACGTGACCCGGTCACCTGGGGCAGGTGTCCCCACGTGATATGGGGTCCCGGTGCCGGGGTGGTCATCGGAACCTGGGAACCAGGCTGGGTACCAGACATGACTAGGTGACCTGGGTCCGGGGTCCCCACGTGAACCTCTGACCTGGGGCCGGTGTCCCCACGTGACCCGCTGACCTGGGGCCGGTGTCCCCACGTGACCCGGTCACCTGGGGCCGGTGTCCCCACGTGACCCGGGGTCCTGGTGCCGGGGTGGTCATCGGAACCTGGGAACCAGGCCGGGTACCCGACATGACCCGGGGACCTGGGGCCGGGGTCCCGAGCTGACCCTGGTGCCCGGGCTGTGTACCCGACACGACCCGGTGACCCGGGGCTGTGGTGTCGACGGACTCGTGGACCTGGGTTCGGGGTCCCGACCTGACGCGGTGACCTGGGGCCGGTGTCCCCACGTGACCCTCTGACCTGGGGCCGGGGTCCCCACGTGACCCGCTGACCTGGGGCCGGGGTCCCCACATGACCCGGGGTCCTGGTGCCGGGGTGGTCACCGGAACCTGGGAACCAGTCCGGGTGCACGACATGACCCGGTGACCTGGGGCCGGGTTAACGACCTGTCCAGGGGACCCGGGCCGGGGACCCGACAGGACCCGGTGATCCTTCGCTGGTGTCTTGATGCAACCCGGGGACCCGGGCCCGGGACCCCACGTGATCCAGTGATCCGGTGCTTTTGTCCCGATGCAACCCGGGGACCCGGGCCGGGGACCCGGTATGACTCCGTCTCCCGGGGCCGGGGTGGTCACCTGACACTGGTACCCGGGACAGCGACCCGACATGACCCGGTGACCCGGGGCCGGGGTGCCGACCTGTCCAGGGGACCCGACCCGGGTACCCGACAGGACCTGGTGATCTGCGGCTGGGGTAAAAACCCGTCCCGGGGACCCGGGCTGGGTCCCGACATGACCCGGTGACCTGGTTCCGGGGTGCCGACCTGACCCGGTGACCTGGGTCCGGGGACCCGGTATGACCCGGTTACCTGGGGCCGGTGTCCCCACGTGACCCGCTGACCTGGGGCCGGTGTCCCCACGTGACCCGGGGTCCTGGTGCCGGGGTGGTCATCGGAACCTGGGAACCAGGCAGGGTACCAGACATGACCAGGTGACCTGGGGCTGGGGTCCCGACCTGCCTTGGTTACCTGGGGCCGGGGTCCCCACGTGACCCGCTGACCTGGGGCCAGGGTCCCACGTGACCCACTGACCTGGGGCCGGTGTCCCCACGTGACCCGGTCACCTGGGGCCGGTGTCCCCACGTGACCCGGGGTCCTGGTGCCGGGGTGGTCATCGGAACCTGGGAACCAGGCTGGGTACCAGACATGACCCGCTGACGTGGGGCCGGGGTCCCCACGTGACCCGGTGACCTGGGTCCGGTGTCCCCACGTGACCCGGTCACCTGGGGCCGGTGTCCCCACGTGACCCGGGGTCCTGGTGCCGGGGTGGTCATCGGAACCTGGGAACCAGGCTGGGTACCAGACATGACCAGGTGACCTGGGTCCGGGGTCCCGACCTGCCTTGGTTACCTGGGGCCGGGGTCCCCACGTGACCCGCTGACCTGGGGCCGGGGTTCCCACGTGACCCGGTCACCTGGGGCCGGTGTCCCCACGTGACCCGGGGTCCTGGTGCCGGGGTGGTCATCGGAACCTGGGAACCAGGCTGGGTACCAGACATGACCAGGTGACCTGGGTCCGGGGTCCCCACGTGACCCGCTGACCTGGGGCCGGAGTCCCGACGTGACCCGGTCACCTGGGGCCGGTGTCCCCACGTGACCCGGGGTCCTGGTGGCGGGGTGGTCATCGGAACATGGGAACCAGGCTGGGTACCAGACATGACTAGGTGACCTGGGGCCGGTGTCCCCACGTGACCCGCTGACCTGGGGCCGGGGTCCCCACGTGACCCGGGGTCCTGCTGCCGGGATGGTCACCGGAACCTGGGAACCAGGCCGGGTGCGCGACATGACCGGGTGACCTGGGGCCGGGTTATCGACCTGTCCAGGGGACCCGGGCCGGAGACCCGACAGGACCCGGCGATCTGCTGCTGGGGTAAAGACCCGTCCCGGGGACCCGGGCTGGGTCCCGACCTGCCTTGGTTACCTGGGGCCGGTGTCCCCACGTGATCCGCTGACCTGGGGCCGGTGTCCCCACGTGACCCGCTGACCTGGGGCCGGGGTCCCCACGTGACCCGCTGACCTGGGGCCGGTGTCCCCACGTTACCCGGTCACCTGGGGCCGGTGTCCCCACGTGACCCGGGGTCCTGGTGCCGGGGTGGTCATCGGAACCTGGGAACCAGGCTGGGTACCAGACATGACCAGGTGACCTGGGTCCGGGGTCCCCACGTGACCCAATAACCTGGGGCCGGTGTCCCCACGTGACCCGGTGTCTTGGTGCCGGGGTGGTCATCGGAACCTGGGAACCAGGCCGGGTACCGGACATGACCCGGGGACCTGGGGCCGGGGTCCCGAGCTGACCCTGGTGCCCGGGCTGTGTACCCGACACGACCCGGTGACCCGGGGCTGTGGTGTCGACGGACTCGTGGACCTGGGTTCGGGGTCCCGACCTGACGCGGTGACCTGGGGCCGGTGTCCCCACGTGACCCTCTGACCTGGGGCCGGGGTCCCCACGTGACCCGCTGACCTGGGGCCGGGGTCCCCACATGACCCGGGGTCCTGGTGCCGGGGTGGTCATCGGAACCTGGGAACCAGGCCGGGTACCCGACATGACCCGGTGACCTGGTTCCGGGGTGCCGACCTGACCCGGTGACCTGGGGCTGTGGTGTCGACCGGACTCGGGGACCTGGTCCGGTGTCCCGTCATGACCCGGGGACCTGGGATCGGGGTTGTCACCAGACCCTTGTACCCAGGCCGTTGACCCGACATGACCCTGTGAACCGGGGCCTGGGTAAAAATCCAACCCGGGGACCCGGGCATGGGACGTGACATGACCCGACCTGGGTCCGGGGTCCCGACCTGACCCGGTGACCTGGGTCCGGGGACCCGGTATGACCCGGTTACCTGGGGCCGGTGTCCCCACGTGACCCGATGACCTGGGGCCGGGGTACCCACGTGACCCGCTGACAGGGGCCGGGGTGGTCATCGGAACCTGGGAACCAGGCTGGGTACCAGACATGACCAGGTGACCTGGGGCCGGGGTCCCCACGTGACCCGGTCACCTGGGGCAGGTGTCCCCACGTGACCCGGGGTCCTGGTGCCGGGGTGGTCATCGGAACCTGGGAACCAGGCTGGGTACCAGACATGACCAGGTGACCTGGGTCCGGGGTCCCCACGTGACCCGGGGTCCTGGTGCCGGTGTCCCCACGTGACCCGGGGTTCTGGTGCCGGGGTAGTCATCGGAACCTCGGAACCAGGCCGGGTACCCGACACGACCCGGTGACCCGGGGCTGTGGTGTCGACGGAATCACGCACCTGGGTTCGGGGTCCCGACCTGACCCGCTGACCTGGGGCCGGGGTCCCCACTTGACCCGGGGTCCTGGTGCCGGGGTGGTCACCGGAACCTGGGAACCAGGCCGGGTGCGCGACATGACCCCGTGACCTGGGGCCGGGTTAACGACCTGTCCAGGGGACCCGGGCCGGGGACCCGACAGGACCCGGTGATCCTTCGCTGGTGTCCCGATGCAACCCGGGGACCCGGGCCCGGGACCCCACGTGATCCAGTGATCCGGTGCTTTTGTCCCGATGCAACCCGGGGACCCGGGCCGGGGACCCGGTATGGCTCCGTCTCCCGGGGCCGGGGTGGTCAACTGACACTGGTACCCGGGACAGCGACCCGACATGACCCGGTGACCCGGGGCCGGGGTGCCGACCTCTCCAGGGGACCCGACCCGGATACCCGACAGGACCTGGTGATCTGCGGCTGGGGTAAAAACCCGTCCCGGGGACCCGGGCTGGGTCCCGACATGACCCGGTGACCTGGTTCCGGGGTGCCGACGTGACCCGGTGACCTGGGGCTGTGGTGTCGACCGGACTCGGGGACCTGGTCCGGTGTCCCGTCATGACCCGGGGACCTGGTGCCGGGGTCGTCATCGGAACCTGGGAACCAGGCTGGGTACCAGACATGACTACGTGACCTGGGTCCAAGGTCCCCACGTGACCCTCTGACCTGGGGCCGGGGTCCCCACGTGACCCGCTGACCTGGGGCCGGGGTCCCCACGTGACCCGGTGACCTGGGTCCGGTGTCCCCATGTGACCCGGTCACCTGGGTCCGGTGTCCCCACGTGACCCTGGGTCATAGTGCCGGGGTGGTCATCGGAACCTGGGAACCAGGCTGGGTACCAGACATGACCAGGTGACCTGGGGCTGGGGTCCCGACCTGCCTTGGTTACGTGGGGCCGGGGTCCCCACGTGACCCGGTCACCTGGGGCCGGTGTCCCCACGTGACCCGGGGTCCTGGTGCCGGGATGGTCACCGGAACCTGGGAACCAGGCTGGGTACCAGACATGACCAGGTGATCTGTGTCCGGGGTCCCCACGTGACCCGCTGACCTGGGGCCGGTGTCCCCACGTGACCCGGTCACCTGGGGCCGGTGTCCCCACGTGACCCGGGGTCCTGGTGCCGGGGTGGTCATCGGAACCTGGGAACCAGGCTGGGTACCAGACATGACCAGGTGACCTGGGTCCGGGGTCCCCACGTGACCCGGTCACCTGGGACCGGTGTCCCCACGTGACCCGGGGTCCTGGTGCCGGGGTGGTCATCGGAACCTGGGAACCAGGCTGGGTACCAGACATGACCAGGTGACCTGGGTCCGGGGTCCCCACGTGACCCGCTGACCTGGGGCCGGTGTCCCCACGTGACCCGGGGTCCTGGTGCCGGGGTGGTCATCGGAACCTGGGAACCAGGCTGGGTACCAGACATGACCAGGTGACCTGGGTCCGGGGTCCCCACGTGACCCGCTGACCTGGGGCCGGTGTCCCCACGTGACCCGGTGACCTGGGGCCGGTGTCCCCACATGACCCGGTCACCTCGGGCCGGTATTCCCACATGACCCGGGGTCCTGGTGCCGGGGTGGTCATCGGAACCTGGGAACCAGGCCGGGTACCCGACATGACCCAGGGACCTGGGGCCGGGGTCCCGAGAGACCCTGGTGCCTGGGCTGTGTACCCGACACGACCCGGTGATCCTTCGCTGGTGTCCCGATGCAACCCGGGGACCCGGGCTTGGGACCCCACGTGATCCAGTGGTCCGGTGCTTTTGTCCCGATGCAACCCGGGGACCCGGGCCGGGGACCCGGTATGACTCCGTCTCCCGGGGCCGGGGTGGTCACCTGACACTGGTACCCGGGACAGCGACTCGACATGACCCGTTGACCCGGGGCCGGGGTGCCGACCTGACCCGGTGACCTGGGGCTGTGGTGTCGACCGGACTCGGGGACCTGGTCCGGTGTCCCGTCATGACCCGGGGACCTGGGGTCGGGGTGGTCACCAGACCCTTGTACCCAGGCCGTTGACCCGACATGACCCTGTGACCCGGGGCCTGGGTAAAAATCCAACCCGGGGACCCGGGCATGGGACGTGACATGACCCGACCTGGGTCCGGGGTCCCGACCTGACCCGGTGACCTGGGTCCGGGGACCCGGTATGACCCGGTTACCTGGGGCCGGTGTCCCCACGTGACCCGGGGTCCTGGTGCCGGGGTGGTCACCGGAACCTGGGAACCAGGCCGGGTGCGCGACATGACCGGGTGACCTGGGGCCGGGTTATCGACCTGTCCAGGGGACCCGGGCCGGGGACCCGACAGTACCCGGTGATCTGCGGCTGGGGTAAAAACCTTTCCCGGGGACCCGGGCTGGGTCCCGACCTGCCTTGCTTACCTGGGGCCGGTGTCCCCACGTGACCCGCTGACCTGGGGCCGGTGTCCCCACGTGACCCTCTGACCTGGGGCCGTGGTAGCGTGACCCGCTGACCTGGGGCCGGTGTCCCCACGTGACCCGGTCACCTGGGGCCGGGGTGGTCACCGGAACCTGGGAACCAGGCCGGGTGCGCGACATGACCCGGTGACCTGGGGCCGGGTTAACGACCTGTCCAGGGGACCCGGGCCGGGGACCCAACAGGACCCGGTGATCCTTCGCTGGTGTCCCGATGCAACCCGGGGACCCGGGCCCGGGACCCCACGTGATCCAGTGATCCGGTGCTTTTGTCCCGATGCAACCCGGGGACCCGGGCCGGGGACCCGGTATGACTCCGTCTCCCGGGGCTGGGGTGGTCACCTGACACTGGTACCCGGGACAGCGACCCGACATGACCCGGTGACCCGGGGCCGGGGTGCCGACCTGTCCAGGGGACCCGACCCGGGTACCCGACAGGACCCGGTGATCTGCGGCTGGGGTAAAAACCCGTCCCGGGGACGCGGGCTGGGTCCCGACATGACCCGGTGACCTGGTTCCGGGGTGCCGACGTGACCCGGTGACCTGGGGCTGTGGTGTCGACCGGACTCGGGGACCTGGTCCGGTGTCCCGTCATGACCCGGGGACCTGGGGTCGGGGTGGTCAGCAGACCCTTGTACCCAGGCCGTGGACCCGACATGACCCTGTGACCCGGGGCCTGGGTAAAAATCCAACCCGGGGACCCGGGCATGGGACGTGACATGACCCGACCTGGGTCCGGGGTCCCGACCTGACCCGGTTACCTGGGGCCGGTGTCCCCAAGTGACCCGGTGACCTGGGGCCGGGGTCCCCACGTGACCCTCTGACCTGGGTCCGGTGTCCCCACGTGACCCGGGGTCCTGGTGCCGGGGTGGTCATCGGAACCTGGGAACCAGGCTGGGTACCAGACATGACCAGGTGACCTGGGTCCGAGGTCCCCGCGTGACCCGCTGACCTGGGGCCGGTGTCCCCACGTGACCCGGGGTCCTGGTGCCGGGGTGGTCATCGGAACCTGGGAACCAGGCCGGGTACCCGACACGACCCGGTGACCCGGGGCTGTGGTGTCGACGGACTCGTGGACCTGGGTTCGGGGTCCCGACCTGACGCGGTGACCTGGGGCCGGTGTCCCCACGTGACCCTCTGACCTGGGGCCGGGGTCCCCACGTGACCCGGAGTCCTGGTGCCGGGGTGGTCACCGGAACCTGGGAACCAGGCCGGGTGCGCGACATGACCCGGTGACCTGGGGCCGGGGTAACGACCTGTCCAGGGGACCCGGGCCGGGGACCCGACAGGACCCGGTGATCTGCGGCTGGGGTAAAAACCCGTCCCGGGGACCCGGGCTGGGTCCCGACATGACCCGGTGACCTGGTTCCGGGGTGCCGACGTGACCCGGTGACCTGGGGCTGTGGTGTCGACCGGACTCGGGGACCTGGTCCGGTGTCCCGTCATGACCCGGGGACCTGGGGTCGGGGTGGTCACCAGACCCTTGTACCCAGGCCGTTGACCCGACATGACCCTGTGACCCGGGGCCTGGGTAAAAATCCAACCCGGGGACCCGGGCATGGGACATGACATGACCCGACCTGGGTCCGGGGTCCTGACCTGACCCGGTGACCTGGGTCCGGGGACCTGGTATGACCCTGTTACCTGGGGCCGGTGTCCCCACGTGACCCGCTGACCTGGGTCCGGGGTCCCGACGTGACCCGGTGACCTGGGGCCGGTGTCCCCACGTGACCCTGTCACCTGGGGCCGGTGTCCCCACGTGACCCGGGGTCCTGGTGCCGGGGTGGTCATCGGAACCTGGGAACCAGGCTGGGTACCAGACATGACCAGGTGACCTGGGTCCGGGGTCCCCACGTGACCCGGGGTCCTGGTGCCGGTGTCCCCACGTGACCCGGGGTCCTGGTGCCGGGGTAGTCATCGGAACCTGGGAACCAGGCCGGGTACCCGACACGACCCGGTGAACCGGGGCTGTGGTGTCGACGGAATCACGCACCTGGGTTCGGGGTCCCGACCTGACCCGCTGACCTGGGGCCGGGGTCCCCACGTGACCCGGGGTCCTGGTGCCGGGGTGGTCACCGGAACCTGGGAACCAGGCCGGGTACCCGACATGACCCGGGGACCTGGGGCCGGGGTCCCGAGCTGACCCTGGTGCCCGGGCTGTGTACCCGACACGACCCGGTGACCCGGGGCTGTGGTGTCGACGGACTCGTGGACCTGGGTTCGGGGTCCCGACCTGACGCGGTGACCTGGGGCCGGTGTCCCCACGTGACCCTCTGACCTTGGGCCGGGGTCCCCACGTGACCCGGAGTCCTGGTGCCGGGGTGGTCACCGGAACCTGGGAACCAGGCCGGGTGCGCGACATGACCCGGTGACCTGGGGCCGGGTTAACGACCTGTCCAGGGGACCCGGGCCGGGTACCCGACAGGACCCGGTGATCTGCGGCTGGGGTAAAAACCCGTCCCGGGGACCCGGGCTGGGTCCCGACATGACCCGGTGACCTGGTTCCGGGGTGCCGACGTGACCCGGTGACCTGGGGCTGTGGTGTCGACCGGACTCGGGGACCTGGTCCGGTGTCCCGTCATGACCCGGGGACCTGGGGTCGGGGTGGTCACCAGACCCTTGTACCCAGGCCGTTGACCCGACATGACCCTGTGACCCAGGGCCTGGGTAAAAATCCAACCCGGGGACCCGGGCATGGGACATGACATGACCCGACCTGGGTCCGGGGTCCCGACCTGACCCGGTGACCTGGGTCCGGGGACCCGGTATGACCCGGTTACCTGGGGCCGGTGTCCTTACGTGACCCGCTGACCTGGGTCCGGTGTCCCGACGTGACCCGGTGACCTGGGGCCGGTGTCCCCACGTGACCCTGTCACCTGGGGCCGGTGTCCCCACGTGACCCGGGGTCCTGGTGCCGGGGTGGTCATCGGAACCTGGGAACAAGGCTGGGTACCAGACATGACTAGGTGACCTGGGTCCGGGGTCCCCACGTGACCCGCTGACCTGGGGCCGGTGTCCCCACGTGACCCGCTGACCTGGGGCCGGGGTCCCCACGTGACCCGGTGACCTGGGTCCGGTGTCCCCACGTGACCCGGGGTCCTGGTGCCGGGGTGGTCATCAGAACCTGGGAACCAGGCTGGGAACCAGACATGACTAGGTGACCTGGGTCCGGGGTCCCCACGTGACCCTCTGACCTGGGGCCGGTGATCCCACATGACCCTCTGACCCGGTGCCGGGGTCCCCACGTGACCCGGGGTCCTGGTGCCGGGATGGTCATCGGAACCTGGGAACCAGGCTGGGTACCAGACATGACCAGGTGACCTGGGGCCGCTGTCCCCACGTGACCTGCTGACCTGGGGCCGGGGTCCCCACGTGACCCGGTGTCCTGGGTCCGGTGTCCCCACGTGACCCGGTCACCTGGGGCCGGTGTCCCCACGTGACCCGGGGTCCTGGTGCCGGGGTGGTCATCGGAACCTGGGAACCAGGCTGGGTACCAGACATGACGAGGTGACCTGGGTCCGGGGTCCCCACGTGACCCGCTGACCTGGGGCCGGTGTACCCACGTGACCCGGGGTCCTGGTGCCGGGGTGGTCATCGGAACCTGGGAACCAGGCCGGGTACCCGACATGACCCGGGGACCTGGGGCTGGGGTCCCGACCTGCCTTGGATACCTGGGGCCGGGTTCCCCACGTGACCCGCTGACCTGGGGCCGGGGTCCCCACGTGACCCGGTGACCTAGGGCCGGGGTCCCCACGTGACCCTGTCACCTGGGTCCGGTGTCCCCACGTGACCCGGGGTCCTGGTGCCGGGGTGGTCATCGGAACCTGGGAACCAGGCTGGGTACCAGACATGACCAGGTGACCTGGGTCCGTGGTCCCCACGTGACACGCTGACCTGGGGCCGGTGTCCCCACGTGACCCGGGGTCCTGGTGCCGGGGTGGTCATCGGAACCTGGGAACCAGGCCGGGTACCCGACATGACCCGGGGACCTGGGTCCGGGGTGCCGACCTGCCTTGGTTACCTGGGACCGGTGTCCCCACGTGACCCGCTGACCTGGGGCCGGTGTCCCCACGTGACCCGCTGACCTGGGTCCGGGGTCCCCACGTGACCCAGGGTCCTGGTGCCGGGGTGGTCATCGGAACCTGGGAACCAGGCTGGGTACCAGACATGACCAGGTGACCTGGGTCCGGGGTCCCCACGTGACACGCTGACCTGGGGCCGGTGTCCCCACGTGACCCGGGGTCCTGGTGCCGGGGTGGTCATCGGAACCTGGGAACCAGGCCGGGTACCCGACATGACCCGGGGACCTGGGGCCGGGGTCCCGAGCTGACCCTGGTGCCCGGGCTGTGTACCCGACACGACCCGGTGACCCGGGGCTGTGGTGTCGACGGACTCGTGGACCTGGGTTCGGGGTCCCGACCTGACGCGGTGACCTGGGGCCGGTGTCCCCACGTGACCCTCTGACCTGGGGCCGGGGTCCCCACGTGACCCGCTGACGTGGGGCCGGGGTGCCCACGTGACCCGCTGACCTTGGGCCGGGGTCCCCACGTGACCCGGTGACCTGGGGCCGGTGTCCCCACGTGACCCAATAACCTGGGGCCGGTGTCCCCACGTGACCCGGGGTCCTGGTGCCGGGGTGGTCATCGGAACCTAGGAACCAGGCTGGGTACCAGACATGACCAGGTGACCTGGGTCCGGGGTCCCCACGTGACCCGCTGACCTGGGGCTGGTGTCCCCACGTGACCCGCTGACCTGGGGCCGGGGTCCCCACGTGACCCGGTGACCTGGGTCCGGTGTCCCCACGTGACCCAGGGTCCTGGCGCCGGGGTGGTCATAGGAACCTGGGAACCAGGCCGGGTACCAGACATGACTAGGTGACCTGGGTTCGGGGTCCCCACGTGACCCTCTGACCTGGGGCCGGTGTCCCCACGTGACCCGCTGACGTGGGGCCGGGGTCCCCACGTGACCCGGTGACCTGGGTCCGGTGTCCCCACGTGACCCGGTCACCTGGGGCCGGTGTCCCCACGTGACCCGGGGTCCTGGTGCCGGGGTGGTCATCGGAACCTGGGAACCAGGCTGGGTACCAGACATGACCAGGTGACCTGGGTCCGGGGTCCCCACGTGACCCGCTGACCTGGGGCCGGTGTACCCACGTGACCCGGGGTCCTGGTGCCGGGGTGGTCATCGGAACCTGGGAACCAGGCCGGGTACCCGACATGACCCGGGGACCTGGGGCTGGGGTCCCGACCTGCCTTGGATACCTGGGGCCGGGTTCCCCACGTGACCCGGTGACCTGGGGCCGGGGTCCCCACGTGACCCGGTCACCTGGGGCCGGTGTCCCCACGTGACCCGGGGTCCTGGTGCCGGGGTGGTCATCGGAACCTGGGAACCAGGCTGGGTACCAGACATGACCAGGTGACCTGGGTCCGGGGTCCCCACGTGACCCGCTGACCTGGGGCAGGTGTCCCCACGTGACCCGGGGTCCTGGTGCCGGGGTGGTCATCGGAACCTGGGAACCAGGCCGGGTACCCGACATGACCCGGGGACCTGGGGCCGGGGTGCCGACCTGCCTTGGTTACCTGGGGCCGGTGTCCCCACGTGACCCGCTGACCTGGGGCCGGTGTCCCCATGTGACCCGGTGACCTGGGGCCGGTGTCCCCACGTGACCCGCTGACCTGGGGCTGGGGTCCCCACGTGACCCAGGGTCCTGGTGCCGGGGTGGTCATCGGAACCTGGGAACCAGGCTGGGTACCAGACATGACCAGGTGACCTGGGTCCGGGGTCCCCACGTGACCCTCTGAGCTGGGGCCGGTGTCCCCACGTGACCCGGGGTCCTGGTGCCTGGGTGGTCATCGGAACCTGGGAACCAGGCCGGGTACCCGACATGACCCGGGGACCTGGGGCCGGGGTCCCGAGCTGACCCTGGTGCCCGGGCTGTGTACCCGACACGACCCGGTGACCCGGGGCTGTGGTGTCGACGGACTCGTGGACCTGGGTTCGGGGTCCCAACCTGACGCGGTGACCTGGGGCCGGTGTCCCCACGTGACCCGCTGACCTGGGTCCGGTGTCCCGACGTGACCCGGTGACCTGGGGCCGGTGTCCCCACGTGACCCTGTCACCTGGGGCCGGTGTCCCCACGTGACCCGGGGTCCTGGTGCCGGGGTGGTCATCGGAACCTGGGAACAAGGCTGGGTACCAGACATGACTAGGTGACCTGGGTCCGGGGTCCCCACGTGACCCGCTGACCTGGGGCCGGTGTCCCCACGTGACCCGCTGACCTGGGGCCGGGGTCCCCACGTGACCCGGTGACCTGGGTCCGGTGTCCCCACGTGACCCGGGGTCCTGGTGCCGGGGTGGTCATCAGAACCTGGGAACCAGGCTGGGTACCAGACATGACTAGGTGACCTGGGTCCGGGGTCCCCACGTGACCCTCTGACCTGGGGCCGGTGATCCCACATGACCCTCTGACCCGGTGCCGGGGTCCCCACGTGACCCGGGGTCCTGGTGCCGGGATGGTCATCGGAACCTGGGAACCAGGCTGGGTACCAGACATGACCCGCTGCCCTGGGTCCGGGGTCCCCACGTGACCCGCTGACCTGGGGCAGGTGTCCCCACGTGACCCGGTCACCTGGGGCCGGTGTCCCCACGTGACCCGGGGTCCTGGTGCCGGGGTGGTCATCGGAACCTGGGAACCAGGCTGGGTACCAGACATGACCCGCTGACCTGGGTCCGGGGTCCCCACGTGACCCGCTGACCTGGGGCTGGTGTCCCCACGTGACCCGGGGTCCTGGTGCCGGGGTGGTCATCGGAACCTGGGAACCAGGCCGGGTACCCGACATGAACCGGGGACCTGGGGCCGGGGTGCCGACCTGCCTTGGTTACCTGGGGCCGGTGTCCCCACGTGACCCGCTGACCTGGGGCCGGTGTCCCCACGTGACCCGCTGACCTGGGGCCGGGGTCCCCACGTGACCCAGGGTCCTGGTGCCGGGGTGGTCATCGGACCTGGGAACCAGGCTGGGTACCAGACATGACCAGGTGACCTGGGTCCGGGGTCCCCACGTGACACGCTGACCTGGGGCCGGTGTCCCCACGTGACCCGGGGTCCTGGTGCCGGGGTGGTCATCGGAACCTGGGAACCAGGCCGGGTACCCGACATGACCCGGGGACCTGGGGCCGGGGTCCCGAGCTGACCCTGGTGCCCGGGCTGTGTACCCGACATGACCCGGTGACCCGGGGCTGTGGTGTCGACGGACTCGTGGACCTGGGTTCGGGGTCCCGACCTGACGCGGTGACCTGGGGCCGGTGTCCCCACGTGACCCGCTGACCTGGGGCCGGGGTCCCCACGTGACCCGGGGTCCTGGTGCCGGGGTGGTCACCGGAACCTGGAAACCAGGCCGGGTGCGCGACATGACCCGGTGACCTGGGGCCGGGTTAACGACCTGTCCAGGGGACCCGGGCCGGGGACCCGACAGGACCCGGTGATCCTTCGCTGGTGTCTTGATGCAACCCGGGGACCCGGGCCCGGGACCCCACGTGATCCAGTGATCCGGTGCTTTTGTCCTGATGCAACCCGGGGACCCGGGCCGGGGACCCGGTATGACTCCGTCTCCCGGGGCCGGGGTGGTCACCTGACACTGGTACCCGGGACAGCGACCCGACATGACCCCGTGACCCGGGGCCGGGGTGCCGACCTGTCCAGGGGACCCGACCCGGGTACCCGACAGGACCCGGTGATCTGCGGCTGGGGTAAAAACCCATCCCGGGGACCCGGGCTGGGTCTCGACATGACCCGGTGACCTGGTTCCGGGGTGCCGACGTGACCCGGTGACCTGGGGCTGTGGTGTCGACCGGACTCGGGGACCTGGTCCGGTGTCCCGTCATGACCCGGGGACCTGGGGTCGGGGTGGTCACCAGACCCTTGTACCCAGGCCGTGGACCCGACATGACCCTGTGACCCGGGGCCTGGGTAAAAATCCAACCCGGGGACCCGGGCATGAGACGTGACATGACCCGACCTGGGTCAGGGGTCCCGACCTGACCCGGTGACCTGGGTCCGGGGACCCGGTATGACCCGGTTACCTGGGGCCGGTGTCCCCACGTGACCCGCTGACCTGGGTCCGGGGTCCCCACGTGACCCGCTGACCTGGGGCCGGTGTCCCCACGTGACCCGGTCACCTGGGGCCGGTGTCCCCACGTGACCCAGGGTCCTGGTGCCGGGGTGGTCATCGGAACCTGGGAACCAGGCTGGGTACCAGACATGACCAGGTGACCTGGGTCCGGGGTCCCCACGTGACCCGCTGACCTGGGGCCGGTGTCCCCACGTGACCCAGTCACCTGGGGCCGGTGTCCCCACGTGACCCGGTCACCTGGGGCCGGTGTCCCCACGTGACCCGGGGTCCTGGTGCCGGGGTGGTCATCGGAACCTGGGAACCAGGCCGGGTACCGACATGACCCGGTGACCTGGGGCCGGTGTCCCCACGTGACCCAATAACCTGGAGCCGGTGTCCCCACGTGACCCGGGGTCCTGGTGCCGGGGTGGTCATCGGAACCTGGGAACCAGGCTGGGTACCAGACATGACTAGGTGACCTGGGTCCGGGGTCCCCACGTGACCCTCTGACCTGGGGCCGGTGTCCCCACGTGACCCGCTGACGTGGGGCCGGGGTCCCCACGTGACCCGCTGACCTGGGGCCGGTGTCCCCACGTGACCCGGTCACCTGGGGCCGGTGTCCCCACGTGACCCGGGGTCCTTGTGCCGGGGTGGTCATCGGAACCTGGGAACCAGGCTGGGTACCAGACATGACCAGGTGACCTGGGTCTGGGGTCCCCACGTGACCCGCTGACCTGGGGCCGGTGTACCCACGTGACCCGGGGTCCTGGTGCCGGGGTGGTCATCGGAACCTGGGAACCTGGCCGGGTACCCGACATGACCCGGGGACCTGGGGCTGGGGTCCCGACCTACCTTGGATACCTGGGGCCGGGTTCCCCAAGTGACCCGCTGACCTGGGTCCGGGGTCCCCACGTGACCCGCTGACCTGGGTCCGGTGTCCCCACGTGACCCGGTCACCTGGGGCCGGTGTCCCCACATGACCCAGGGTCCTGGTGCCGGGGTGGTCATCGGAACCTGGGAACCAGGCTGGGTACCAGAAATGACCCGGTGACCTGGGTCCGGGGTCCCCACGTGACCCGGTGACCTGGGGCCGGTGTCCCCACGTGACCCGGGGTCCTGGTGCCGGGGTGGTCATCGGAACCTGGGAACCAGGCCGGGTACCCGACATGACCCGGGGACCTGGGGCCGGGATCCCGAGCTGACCCTGGTGCCCGGGCTGTGTACCCGACAAAACCCGGTGACCCGGGGCTGTGGTGTCGACGGACTCGTGGACCTGGGTTCGGGGTCCCGACCTGACGCGGTGACCTGGGGCCGGTGTCCCCACGTGACCCTCTGACCTGGGGCTGGGGTCCCCACGTGACCCGCTGACGTGGGGCCGGGGTCCCCACGTGACCCGCTGACCTGGGGCTGGTGTCCCCACGTGACCCGGTCACCTGGGGCCGGTGTCCCCACGTGACCCGGGGTCCTGGTGCCGGGGTGGTCATCGGAACCTGGGAACCAGGCTGGGTACCAGACATGACCAGGTGACCTGGGTCCGGGGTCCCCACGTGACCCGCTGACCTGGGGCAGGTGTACCCACGTGACCCGGGGTCCTGGGGCCGGGGTGGTCATCGGAACCTGGGAACCAGGCTGGGTACCAGACATGACCAGGTGACCTGGGTCCGGGGTCCCCACGTGACCCGGTGACCTGGGGCCGGTGTCCCCACGTGACCCGGAGTCCTGGTGCCGGGGTGGTCATCGGAACCTGGGAACCAGACCCGGTACCCGACATGACCAGGGGACCTGGGTCCGGGGTGCCGACCTGCCTTGGTTACCTGGGGCCGGTGTCCCCACGTAACCCGCTGACCTGGGGCCGGTGTCCCCACGTGACCCGCTGACCTGGGGCCGGTGTCCCCACGTGACCCGGTCACCTGGGGCCGGTGTCCCCACGTGACCCCGGGGCCTGGTGCCGGGGTGGTCATCGGAACCTGGGAACCAGGCTGGGTACCAGACATGACCAGGTAACCTGGGGCCGGGGTCCCGACGTGACCCGCTGACCTGGGGCCTGTGTCCCCACGTGACCTGGGGTCCTGGTGCCGGGGTGGTCATCGGAACCTGGGAACCAGGCTGGGTACCAGACATGACCAGGTGACCTGGGTCCGGGGTCCCCACGTGACCCGCTGACCTGGGGCCGGTGTCCCCACGTGACCCGGTCACCTGGGGCCGGTGTCCCCACGTGACCCGGGGTCCTGGTGCCGGGGTGGTCATCGGAACCTGGGAACCAGGCCGGGTGCGCGACATGACCGGGTGACCTGGGGCCGTGTTATCGACCTGTCCAGGGGACCCGGGCCGGGGACCCGACAGGACCCGGTGATCTGCGGCTTGGGTAAAAACCCGTCCCGGGGACCCGGGCTGGGTCCCGACCTGCCTTGGTTACCTGGGGCCGGTGTCCCCACGTGACCCGCTGACCAGGGGCCGGTGTCCCCACGTGACCCGGTGACCTGGGTCCGGTGTCCCCACGTGACCCGGGGTCCTGGTGCCGGGGTGGTCATTGGAACCTGGGAACCAGGCTGGGTACCAGACATGACCAGGTGACCTGGGTCCGGGGTCCCCACGTGACCCGCTGACCTGGGGCCGGTGTACCCACGTGACCCGGGGTCCTGGTGCCGGGGTGGTCATCGGAACCTGGGAACCAGGCCGGGTACCCGACATGACCCGGGGACCGGGGGCTGGGGTCCCGACCTGCCTTGGATACCTGGGGCCGGGTTCCCCAGGTGACCCTCTGAACTGGGGCCGGGGTCCCCACGTGACCCGGTGACCTGGGGCCGGGGTCCCCACGTGACCCGGTCACCTGGGGCCGGTGTCCCCACGTGACCCGGGGTCCTGGTGCCGGGGTGGTCATCGGAACCTGGGAACCAGGCTGGGTACCAGACATGACCAGGTGACCTGGGTCCGGGGTCCCCACGTGACCCGCTGACCTGGGGCAGGTGTCCCCATGTGACCCGGGGTCCTGGTGCCGGGGTGGTCATCGGAACCTGGGAACCAGGCCGGGTACCCGACATGACCCGGGGACCTGGGGCCGGGGTGCCGACCTGCCTTGGTTACCTGGGGCCGGTGTCCCCACGTGACCCGCTGACCTGGGGCCGGTGTCCCCACGTGACCCTCTGACCTGGGGCCGGTGTCCCCACGTGACCCGCTGACCTGGGGCCGGGGTCCCCACGTGACCCAGGGTCCTGGTGCCGGGGTGGTCATCGGAACCTGGGAACCAGGCTGGGTACCAGACATGACCAGGTGACCTGGGTCCGGGGTCCCCACGTGACACGCTGACCTGGGGCCGGTGTCCCCACGTGACCCGGGGTCCTGGTGCCGGGGTGGTCATCGGAACCTGGGAACCAGGCCGGGTACCCGACATGACCCGGGGACCTGGGGCCGGGGTCCCGAGCTGACCCTGGTGCCCGGGCTGTGTACCCGACACGACCCGGTGACCCGGGGCTGTGGTGTCGACGGACTCGTGGACCTGGGTTCGGGGTCCCGACCTGACGCGGTGACCTGGGGCCGGTGTCCCCACGTGACCCTCTGACCTGGGGCCGGGGTCCCCACGTGACCCGCTGACGTGGGGCCGGGGTCCCCACGTGACCCGCTGACCTGGGGCCGGGGTCCCCACGTGACCCGGTGACCTGGGGCCGGTGTCCCCACGTGACCCAATAACCTGGGGCCGGTGTCCCCACGTGACCCGGGGTCCTGGTGCCGGGGTGGTCATCGGAACCTAGGAACCAGGCTGGGTACCAGACATGACCAGGTGACCTGGGTCCGGGGTCCCCACGTGACCCGCTGACCTGGGGCTGGTGTCCCCACGTGACCCGGGGTCCTGGTGCCGGGGTGGTCATCGGAACCTGGGAACCAGGCCGGGTACCCGACATGACCCGGGGACCTGGGGCCGGGGTGCCGACCTGCCTTGGTTACCTGGGGCCGGTGTCCTCACGTGACCCGCTGACCTGGGGCCGGTGTCCCCACGTGACCCACTGACCTAGGGCCGGTGTCCCCACGTGACCCGCTGACCTGGGGCCGGGGTCCCCACGTGACCCAGGGTCCTGGTGCCGGGGTGGTCATCGGAACCTGGGAACCAGGCTGGGTACCAGACATGACCAGGTGACCTGGGTCCGGGGTCCCCACGTGACACGCTGACCTGGGGCCGGTGTCCCCACGTGACCCGGGGTCCTGGTGCCGGGGTGGTCATCGGAACCTGGGAACCAGGCCGGGTACCCGACATGACCCGGGGACCTGGGGCCGGGGTCCCGAGCTGACCCTGGTGCCCGGGCTGTGTACCCGACACGACCCGGTGACCCGGGGCTGTGGTGTCGACGGACTCGTGGACCTGGGTTCGGGGTCCCGACCTGACGCGGTGACCTGGGGCCGGTGTCCCCACGTGACCCGGTCACCTGGGGCCGGGGTCCCCACGTGACCCGCTGACGTGGGGCCGGGGTCCCCACGTGACCCGCTGACCTGGGGCCGGGGTCCCCACGTGACCCGCTGACCTGGGTCCGGGGTCCCCACGTGACCCGGTGACCTGGGGCCGGTGTCCCCACGTGACCCGGGGTCCTGGTGCCGGGGTGGTCATCGGAACCTAGGAACCAGGCTGGGTACCAGACATGACCAGGTGACCTGGGTCCGGGGTCCCCACGTGACCCGCTGACCTGGGGCTGATGTCCCCACGTGACCCGCTGACCTGGGGCCGGGGTCCCCACGTGACCCGGTGACCTGGGGCCGGTGTCCCCACGTGACCCAGGGTCCTGGTGCCGGGGTGGTCATCGGAACCTGGGAACCAGGCTGGGTACCAGACATGACTAGGTGACCTGGGTCCGGGGTCCCCACGTGACCCTCTGACCTGGGGCCGGTGTCCCCACGTGACCCGCTGACGTGGGGCCGGGGTCCCCACGTGACCCGGTGACCTGGGGCTGGTGTCCCGTCATGACCCGGTCACCTGGGGCCGGTGTCCCCACGTGACCCGGGGTCCTGGTGCCGGGGTGGTCATCGGAACCTGGGAACCAGGCTGGGTACCAGACATGACCAGGTGACCTGGGGCCGGGGTTCCCACGTGACCCGCTGACCTGGGGCCGGTGTCCCCACGTGACCCGGGGTCCTGGTGCCGGGGTGGTCATCGGAACCTGGGAACCAGGCTGGGTACTAGACATGACCAGGTGACCTGGGGCCGGGGTCCCCACGTGACCCGCTGACCTGGGGCCGGTGTACCCACGTGACCCGGGGTCCTGGTGCCGGGGTGGTCATCGGAACCTGGGAACCAGGCCGGGTACCCGACATGACCAGGTGACCTGGGTCCGGGGTCCCCACGTGACCCGCTGACCTGGGGCCGGTGTCCCCACGTGACCCAGGGTCCTGGTGCCGGGGTGGTCATCGGAACCTGGGAACCAGGCTGGGTACCAGACATGACCAGGTGACCTGGGTCCGGGGTCCCCACGTGACCCGCTGACCTGGGGCCGGTGTCCCCACGTGACCCGGTCACCTGGGTCCGGTGTCCCCACGTGACCCGGGGTCCTGGTGCCGGGGTGGTCATCGGAACCTGGGAACCAGGCCGGGTACCGACATGACCCGGTGACCTGGGGCCGGTGTCCCCACGTGACCCAATAACCTGGGGCCGGTGTCCCCACGTGACCCGGGGTCCTGGTGCCGGGGTGGTCATCGGAACCTAGGAACCAGGCTGGGTACCAGACATGACCAGGTGACCTGGGTCCGGGGTCCCCACGTGACCCGCTGACCTGGGGCTGGTGTCCCCACGTGACCCGCTGACCTGGGGCCGGGGTCCCCACGTGACCCGGTCACCTGGGGCCGGGGTCCCCACGTGACCCAGGGTCCTGGTGCCAGGGTGGTCATCGGAACCTGGGAACCAGGCTGGGTACCAGACATGACTAGGTGACCTGGGTCCGGGGTCCCCACGTGACCCTCTGACATCGGGGCCGGTTACCCCCCGTGACCCGCTGACGTGGGGCCGGGGTCCCCACGTGACCCGGTGACCTGGGGCCGGTGTCCCCACGTGACCCGGTCACCTGGGGCCGGGGTCCCCACGTGACCCGGGGTCCTGGTGCCGGGGTGGTCATCGGAACCTGGGAACCAGGCTGGGTACCAGACATGACCAGGTGACCTGGGTCCGGGGTCCCCACGTGACCCGCTGACCTGGGGCCGGTGTACCCACGTGACCCGGGGTCCTGGTGCCGGGGTGGTCATCGGAACCTGGGAACCTGGCCGGGTACCCGACATGACCCGGGGACCTGGGGTTGGGGTCCCGACCTGCCTAGGATACCTGGGGCCGGGTTCCCCACGTGACCCGCTGACCTGGGGCCGGGGTCCCCACGTGACCCGCTGACCTGGGGCCGGGGTCCCCACGTGACCCGGTCACCTGGGGCGGTGTCCCCACGTGACCCGGGGTCCTGGTGCCCGGGTGGTCATTGGAACCTGGGAACCAGGCTGGGTACCAGACATGACCAGGTGACCTGGGTCCGGGGTCCCCACGTGACCCGGTGACCTGGGGCCGGTGTCCCCACGTGACCCGGGGTCCTGGTGCCGGGGTGGTCATCGGAACCTGGGAACCAGGCTGGGTACCAGACATGACCAGGTGACCTGGGTCCGGGGTCCCCACGTGACCCGCTGACCTGGGGCCGGTGTCCCCACGTGACCCGGTCACCTGGGGCAGGTGTCCCCACGTGACCCGGGGTCCTGGTGCCGGGGTGGTCATCGGAACCTGGGAACCAGGCCGGGTGCGCGACATGACCGGGTGACCTGGGGCCGGGGTGCCGACCTGCCTTGGTTACCTGGGGCCGGTGTCCCCACGTGACCTGCTGACCTGGGGCCGGGGTCCCCACGTGACCCGCTGACCTGGGGCCGGTGTCCCCACGTGACCCGCTGACCTGGGGCCGGGGTCCCCACGTGACCCAGGGTCCTGGTGCCGGGGTGGTCATCGGAACCTGGGAACCAGGCTGGGTACCAGACATGACCAGGTGACCTGGGTCCGGGGTCCCCACGTGACACGCTGACCTGGGGCCGGTGTCCCCACGTGACCCGGTGTCCTGGTGCCGGGGTGGTCATCGGAACCTGGGAACCAGGCCGGGTACCCGACATGACCCGGGGACCTGGGGCCGGGGTCCCGAGCTGACCCTGGTGCCCGGGCTGTGTACCCGACACGACCCGGTGACCCGGGGCTGTGGTGTCGACGGACTCGTGGACCTGGGTTCGGGGTCCCGACCTGACGCGGTGACCTGGGGCCGGTGTCCCCACGTGACCCTCTGACCTGGGGCCGGGGTCCCCACGTGACCCGCTGACGTGGGGCCGGGGTCCCCACGTGACCCGCTGACCTGGGGCCGGGGTCCCCACGTGACCCGGTGACCTGGGGCCGGTGTCCCCACGTGACCCAATAACCTGGGTCCGGTGTCCCCACGTGACCCGGGGTCCTGGTGCCGGGGTGGTCATCGGAACCTAGGAACCAGGCTGGGTACCAGACATGACCAGGTGACCTGGGTCCGGGGTCCCCACGTGACCCGCTGACCTGGGGCCGGTGTCCCCACGTGACCCGCTGACCTGGGGCCGGGGTCCCCACGTGACCCGGTCACCTGGGGCCGGTGTCCCCACGTGACCCAGGGTCCTGGTGCCGGGGTGGTCATCGGAACCTGGGAACCAGGCTGGGTACCAGACATGACCAGGTGACCTGGGTCCGGGGTCCCCACGTGACCCTCTGACCTGGGGCCGGTGTCTCCACGTGACCCGCTGACGTGGGGCCGGGGTCCCCACGTGACCCGGTGACCTGGGGCCGGTGTCCCCACGTGACCCGGTCACCTGGGGCCGGTGTCCCCACGTGACCCGGGGTCCTGGTGCCGGGGTGGTCATCGGAACCTGGGAACCAGGCTGGGTACCAGACATGACCAGGTGACCTGGGTCCGGGGTCCCCACGTGACCCGCTGACCTGGGGCCGGTGTCCCCACGTGACCCAGGGTCCTGGTGCCGGGGTGGTCATCGGAACCTGGGAACCAGGCCGGGTACCCGACATGACCCGGGGACCTGGGGCTGGGGTCCCGACCTGCCTTGGATACCTGGGGCCGGGTTCCCCACGTGACCCGCTGACCTGGGGCCGGGGTCCCCACGTGACCCGCTGACCTGGGGCCGGGGTCCCCACGTGACCCGGTCACCTGGGGCCGGTGTCCCCACGTGACCCGGGGTCCTGGTGCCGGGGTGGTCATCGGAACCTGGGAACCAGGCTGGGTACGACACATGACCAGGTGACCTGGGTCCGGGGTCCCCACGTGACCCGGTGACCTGGGGCAGGTGTCCCCACGTGACCCGGGGTCCTGGTGCCGGGGTGGTCATCGGAACCTGGGAACCAGGCTGGGTACCAGACATGACCAGGTGACCTGGGGCCGGGGTCCCCACGTGACCCGCTGACCTGGGGCCGGTGTACCCACGTGACCCGGGGTCCTGGTGCCGGGGTGGTCATCGGAACCTGGGAACCAGGCTGGGTACTAGACATGACCAGGTGACCTGGGGCCGGGGTCCCCACGTGACCCGCTGACCTGGGGCCGGTGTACCCACGTGACCCGGGGTCCTGGTGCCGGGGTGGTCATCGGAACCTGGGAACCAGGCCGGGTACCCGACATGACCAGGTGACCTGGGTCCGGGGTCCCCACGTGACCCGCTGACCTGGGGCCGGTGTCCCCACGTGACCCAGGGTCCTGGTGCCGGGGTGGTCATCGGAACCTGGGAACCAGGCTGGGTACCAGACATGACCAGGTGACCTGGGTCCGGGGTCCCCACGTGACCCGCTGACCTGGGGCCGGTGTCCCCACGTGACCCGGTCACCTGGGTCCGGTGTCCCCACGTGACCCGGGGTCCTGGTGCCGGGGTGGTCATCGGAACCTGGGAACCAGGCCGGGTACCGACATGACCCGGTGACCTGGGGCCGGTGTCCCCACGTGACCCAATAACCTGGGGCCGGTGTCCCCACGTGACCCGGGGTCCTGGTGCCGGGGTGGTCATCGGAACCTAGGAACCAGGCTGGGTACCAGACATGACCAGGTGACCTGGGTCCGGGGTCCCCACGTGACCCGCTGACCTGGGGCTGGTGTCCCCACGTGACCCGCTGACCTGGGGCCGGGGTCCCCACGTGACCCGGTCACCTGGGGCCGGGGTCCCCACGTGACCCAGGGTCCTGGTGCCAGGGTGGTCATCGGAACCTGGGAACCAGGCTGGGTACCAGACATGACTAGGTGACCTGGGTCCGGGGTCCCCACGTGACCCTCTGACATCGGGGCCGGTTACCCCCCGTGACCCGCTGACGTGGGGCCGGGGTCCCCACGTGACCCGGTGACCTGGGGCCGGTGTCCCCACGTGACCCGGTCACCTGGGGCCGGGGTCCCCACGTGACCCGGGGTCCTGGTGCCGGGGTGGTCATCGGAACCTGGGAACCAGGCTGGGTACCAGACATGACCAGGTGACCTGGGTCCGGGGTCCCCACGTGACCCGCTGACCTGGGGCCGGTGTACCCACGTGACCCGGGGTCCTGGTGCCGGGGTGGTCATCGGAACCTGGGAACCTGGCCGGGTACCCGACATGACCCGGGGACCTGGGGCTGGGGTCCCGACCTGCCTAGGATACCTGGGGCCGGGTTCCCCACGTGACCCGCTGACCTGGGGCCGGGGTCCCCACGTGACCCGCTGACCTGGGGCCGGGGTCCCCACGTGACCCGGTCACCTGGGGCGGTGTCCCCACGTGACCCGGGGTCCTGGTGCCCGGGTGGTCATTGGAACCTGGGAACCAGGCTGGGTACCAGACATGACCAGGTGACCTGGGTCCGGGGTCCCCACGTGACCCGGTGACCTGGGGCCGGTGTCCCCACGTGACCCGGGGTCCTGGTGCCGGGGTGGTCATCGGAACCTGGGAACCAGGCTGGGTACCAGACATGACCAGGTGACCTGGGTCCGGGGTCCCCACGTGACCCGCTGACCTGGGGCCGGTGTCCCCACGTGACCCGGTCACCTGGGGCAGGTGTCCCCACGTGACCCGGGGTCCTGGTGCCGGGGTGGTCATCGGAACCTGGGAACCAGGCCGGGTGCGCGACATGACCGGGTGACCTGGGGCCGGGGTGCCGACCTGCCTTGGTTACCTGGGGCCGGTGTCCCCACGTGACCTGCTGACCTGGGGCCGGGGTCCCCACGTGACCCGCTGACCTGGGGCCGGTGTCCCCACGTGACCCGCTGACCTGGGGCCGGGGTCCCCACGTGACCCAGGGTCCTGGTGCCGGGGTGGTCATCGGAACCTGGGAACCAGGCTGGGTACCAGACATGACCAGGTGACCTGGGTCCGGGGTCCCCACGTGACACGCTGACCTGGGGCCGGTGTCCCCACGTGACCCGGTGTCCTGGTGCCGGGGTGGTCATCGGAACCTGGGAACCAG
Organism: Somateria mollissima; assembly: GCA_951411735.1. Taxonomy (NCBI): domain Eukaryota; kingdom Metazoa; phylum Chordata; class Aves; order Anseriformes; family Anatidae; genus Somateria; species Somateria mollissima. The sequence continues at coordinate 151,849 of CATOCB010000383.1, forward strand.
GCCGGGTACCCGACATGACCCGGGGACCTGGGGCCGGGGTCCCGAGCTGACCCTGGTGCCCGGGCTGTGTACCCGACACGACCCGGTGACCCGGGGCTGTGGTGTCGACGGACTCGTGGACCTGGGTTCGGGGTCCCGACCTGACGCGGTGACCTGGGGCCGGTGTCCCCACGTGACCCTCTGACCTGGGGCCGGGGTCCCCACGTGACCCGCTGACGTGGGGCCGGGGTCCCCACGTGACCCGCTGACCTGGGGCCGGGGTCCCCACGTGACCCGGTGACCTGGGGCCGGTGTCCCCACGTGACCCAATAACCTGGGTCCGGTGTCCCCACGTGACCCGGGGTCCTGGTGCCGGGGTGGTCATCGGAACCTAGGAACCAGGCTGGGTACCAGACATGACCAGGTGACCTGGGTCCGGGGTCCCCACGTGACCCGCTGACCTGGGGCCGGTGTCCCCACGTGACCCGCTGACCTGGGGCCGGGGTCCCCACGTGACCCGGTCACCTGGGGCCGGTGTCCCCACGTGACCCAGGGTCCTGGTGCCGGGGTGGTCATCGGAACCTGGGAACCAGGCTGGGTACCAGACATGACCAGGTGACCTGGGTCCGGGGTCCCCACGTGACCCTCTGACCTGGGGCCGGTGTCTCCACGTGACCCGCTGACCTGGGGCCGGGGTCCCCACGTGACCCGCTGACCTGGGGCCGGGGTCCCCACGTGACCCGGTCACCTGGGGCCGGTGTCCCCACGTGACCCGGGGTCCTGGTGCCGGGGTGGTCATCGGAACCTGGGAACCAGGCTGGGTACGACACATGACCAGGTGACCTGGGTCCGGGGTCCCCACGTGACCCGGTGACCTGGGGCAGGTGTCCCCACGTGACCCGGGGTCCTGGTGCCGGGGTGGTCATCGGAACCTGGGAACCAGGCCGAGTGCGCGACATGACCGGGTGACCTGGGGCCGGGTTATCGACCTCTCCAGGGGACCCGGGCCGGGGACCCGACAGGACCCGGTGATCTGCGGCTTGGGTAAAAACCCGTCCCGGGGACCCGGTCTGGGTCCCGACCTGCCTTGGTTACCTGGGGCCGGTGTCCCCACGTGACCCGCTGACCTGGGGCCGGTGTCCCCACGTGACCCGCTGAACTGGGGCCGGGGTCCCCACGTGACCCGGTCACCTGGGGCCGGTGTCCCCACGTGACCTGGGGTCCTGGTGCCGGGGTGGTCATCGGAACCTGGGAACCAGGCCGGGTACCAGACATGACCAGGTGACCTGGGTCCAGGGTCCCCACGTGACCCGCTGACCTGGGGCCGGTGTCCCCACATGACCCGGGGTCCTGGTGCCGGGGTGGTCATCGGAACCTGGGAACCAGGCCGGGTACCCGACATGACCCGGGGACCTGGGGCTGGGGTCCCGACCTGCCTTGGTTACCTGGGGCCGGGGTCCCCACGGGACCCGCTGACCTGGGTCCGGGGTCCCCACGTGACCCGGTGACCTGGGGCCGGTGTCCCCACGTGACCCGGTCACCTGGGGCCGGTGTCCCCACGTGACCCAGGGTCCTGGTGCCGGGGTGGTCATCGGAACCTGGGAACCAGGCTGGGTACCAGACATGACCAGGTGACCTGGGTCCGGGGTCCCCACGTGACCCGCTGACCTGGGGCTGGTGTCCTCACGTGACCCGGTCACCTGGGGCCGGTGTCCCCACGTGACCCGGTCACCTGGGGCCGGTGTCCCCACGTGACCCGGGGTCCTGGTGCCGGGGTGGTCATCAAAACCTGGGAACCAGGCCGGGTGCGCGACATGACCGGGTGACCTGGGTCCGGGGTCCCCACGTGACCCGCTGACCTGGGGATGGTGTCCTCACGTGACCCGGTCACCTGGGGCCGGTGTCCCCACGTGACCCGGTCACCTGGGGCCGGTGTCCCCACGTGACCCAGGGTCCTGGTGCCGGGGTGGTCATCGGAACCTAGGAACCAGGCTGGGTACCAGACATGACCAGGTGACCTGGGTCCGGGGTCCCCACGTGACCCGCTGACCTGGGGATGGTGTCCCCACGTGACCCGCTGACCTGGGTCCGGGGTCCCCACATGACCCGGGGTCCTGGTGCCGGGGTGGTCATCGGAACCTGGGAACCAGGCCGGGTACCCGACATGACCCGGGGACCTGGGGCTGGGGTCCCGACCTGCCTTGGTTACCTGGGGCCGGGGTCCCCACGGGACCCGCTGACCTGGGTCCGGGGTCCCCACGTGACCCGGTGACCTGGGGCCGGTGTCCCCACGTGACCCGGTCACCTGGGGCCGGTGTCCCCACGTGACCCAGGGTCCTGGTGCCGGGGTGGTCATCGGAACCTGGGAACCAGGCTGGGTACCAGACATGACCAGGTGACCTGGGTCCGGGGTCCCCACGTGACCCGCTGACCTGGGGCTGGTGTCCTCACGTGACCCGGTCACCTGGGGCCGGTGTTCCCACGTGACCCGGTCACCTGGGGCCGGTGTCCCCACGTGACCCAGGGTCCTGGTGCCGGGGTGGTCATCAAAACCTGGGAACCAGGCCGGGTGCGCGACATGACCGGGTGACCTGGGTCCGGGGTCCCCACGTGACCCGCTGACCTGGGGATGGTGTCCTCACGTGACCCGGTCACCTGGGGCCGGTGTCCCCACGTGACCCGGTCACCTGGGGCCGGTGTCCCCACGTGACCCAGGGTCCTGGTGCCGGGGTGGTCATCGGAACCTAGGAACCAGGCTGGGTACCAGACATGACCAGGTGACCTGGGTCCGGGGTCCCCACGTGACCCGCTGACCTGGGGATGGTGTCCCCACGTGACCCGCTGACCTGGGGCCGGGGTCCCCACGTGACCCGGTCACCTGGGGCCGGGGTCCCCACGTGACCCAGGGTCCTGGTGCCGGGGTGGTCATCGGAACCTGGGAACCAGGCTGGGTACCAGACATGACTAGGTGACCTGGGTCCGGGGTCCCCACGTGACCCTCTGACCTGGGGCCGGTGTCCCCACGTGACCCGCTGAACTGGGGCCGGGGTCCCCACGTGACCCGGTTACCTGGGGCCGGTGTCCCCACGTGACCCGGTCACCTGGGGCCGGTGTCCCCACGTGACCCGGGGTCCTGGTGCCGGGGTGGTCATCGGAACCTGGGAACCAGGCTGGGTACCAGACATGACCAGGTGACCTGGGTCCGGGGTCCCCACGTGACCCGCTGACCTGGGGCCGGTGTCCCCACGTGACCCGGTCACCTGGGGCCGGTGTCCCCACGTGACCCGGGGTCCTGGTGCCGGGGTGGTCATCGGAACCTGGGAACCAGGCCGGGTGCGCGACATGACCGGGTGACCTGGGGCCGGGTTATCGACCTCTCCAAGGGACCCGGGCCGGGGACCCGACAGGACCCGGTATTCTGCGGCTTGGGTTAAAACCCGTCCCGGGGACCCGGGCTGGGTCCCGACCTGCCTTGGTTACCTGGGGCCGGTGTCCCCACGTGACCCGCTGACCTGGGGCCGGTGTCCCCACGTGACCCGCTGACCTGGGGCCGGGGTCCCCACGTGACCCGGTGACCTGGGGCCGGTGTCCCCACGTGACCCGGTGACCTGGGGCCGGTGTCCCCACGTGACCTGGGGTCCTGGTGCCGGGGTGGTCATCGGAACATGGGAACCAGGCTGGGTAACAGACATGACCAGGTGACCTGGGTCCGGGGTCCCCACGTGACCCGCTGACCTGGGGCCGGGGTCCCCACGTGACCCGGGGTCCTGGTGCCGGGGTGGTCATCGGAACCTGGGAACCAGGCCGGGTACCCGACATGACCCGGGGACCTGTGGCCGGGGTCCCGAGCTGACCCTGGTGCCCGGGCTGTGTACCCGACACGACCCGGTGACCCGGGGCTGTGGTGTCGACGGACTCGTGGACCTGGGTTCGGGGTCCCGACCTGACGCGGTGACCTGGGGCCGGTGTCCCCACGTGACCCGGTCACCTGGGGCCGGGGTCCCCACGTGACCCGCTGACCTGGGGCCGGTGTCCCCACGTGACCCGGGGTCCTGGTGCCGGGGTGGTCACCGGAACCTGGGAACCAGGCCGGGTGCGCGACATGACCCGGTGACCTGTGGCTGGGTTATCGACCTGTCCAGGGGACCCGGGCCGGGGACCCGACAGGACCCGGTGATCCTTCGCTGGTGTCTTGATGCAACCCGGGGACCCGGGCCCGGGACCCCACGTGATCCAGTGATCCGGTGCTTTTGTCCCAATGCAACCCGGGGACCCGGGCCGGGGACCCGGTATGACTCCGTCTCCCGGGGCCGGGGTGGTCACCTGACACTGGTACCCGGGACAGCGACCCGACATGACCCGGTGACCCGGGGCCGGGGTGCCGACCTGTCCAGGGGACCCGACCCGGGTACCCGAGAAGACCCGGTGATCTCCGGCTGGGGTAAAAACCCGTCCCGGGGACCCGGGCTGGGTCCCGACATGACCCGGTGACCTGGTTCCGGGGTGCCGACGTGACCCGGTGACCTGGGGCTGTGGTGTCGACCGGACTCGGGGACCTGGTCCGGTGTCCCGTCATGACGCGGGGACCTGGGGTCGGGGTGGTCACCAGACCCTTGTACCCAGGCCGTTGACCCGACATGACCCTGTGACCCGGGGCCTGGGTAAAAATCCAACCCGGGGACCCGGGCATGAGACGTGACATGACACGACCTGGGTCAGGGGTCCCGACCTGACCCGGTGACCTGGGTCCGGGGACCCGGTATGACCCGGTTACCTGGGGCCGGTGTCCCCACGTGACCCGCTGACCTGGGGCCGGGGTCCCCACGTGACCCGATTACCTGGGGCCGGGGTCCCCACGTGACCCGGTGACCTGGGGCCGGTGTCCCCACGTGACCCGGGGTCCTGGTGCCGGGGTGGTCATCGGAACCTGGGAACCAGGCTGGGTACCAGACATGACCAGGTGACCTGGGTCCGGGGTCCCCACGTGACCCGCTGACCTGGGGCCGGTGTCCCCACGTGACCCGATCACCTGGAGCCGGTGTCCCCACGTGACCCGGTCACCTGGGGCCGGTGTCCCCACGTGACCCGGGGTCCTGGTGCCGGGGTGGTCATCGGAACCTGGGAACCAGGCCGGGTACCCGACATGACCCGGGGACCTGGGGCTGTGGTGTCGACGGACTCGTGGACCTGGGTTCGGGGTCCCGACCTGACGCGGTGACCTGGGGCCGGTGTCCCCACGTGACCCTCTGACCTGGGGCCGGGGTCCCCACGTGACCCGCTGACCTGGGGCCGGGGTCCCCACGTGACCCGGGGTCCTGGTGCCGGGGTGGTCACCGGAACCTGGGAACCAGGCCGGGTGCGTGACATGACCCGGTGACCTGGGGCCGGGTTAACAACCTGTCCAGGGGACCCGAGCCGGGGACCCGACAGGACCCGGTGATCCTTCGCTGGTGTCCCGATGCAACCCGGGGACCCGGGCCGGGGACCCGGTATGACTCCGTCTCCCGGGGCCGGGGTGGTCACCTGACACTGGTACCCGGGACAGCGACCCGACATGACCCGGTGACCCGGGGCCGGGGTGCCGACCTGTCCAGGGGACCCGACCCGGGTACCCGACAGGACCCGGTGATCTGCGGCTGGGGTAAAAACCCGTCCCGGGGACCCGGGCTGGGTCCCGACATGACCCGGTGACCTGGTTCCGGGGTGCCGACGTGACCCGGTGACCTGGGGCTGTGGTGTCGACCGGACTCGGGGACCTGGTCCGGTGTCCCGTCATGACGCGGGGACCTGGGGTCGGGGTGGTCACCAGACCCTTGTACCCAGGCCGTTGACCCGACATGACCGTGTGACCCGGGGCCTGGGTAAAAATCCAACCCGGGGACCCGGGCATGGGACGTGACATGACCCGACCTGGGTCCGGGGTCCTGACCTGACCCGCTGACCTGGGTCCGGGGACCCGGTATGACCCGGTTACCTGGGTCCGGTGTCCCCACGTGACCCGCTGACCTGGGGCCGGGGTCCCCACGTGACCCGGTTACCAGGGGCCGGTGTCCCCACGTGACCCGGGGTCCTGGTGCCGGGGTGGTCATCGGAACCTGGGAACCAGGCTGGGTACCAGACATGACCAGGTGACCTGGGTCCGGGGTCCCCACGTGACCCGCTGACCTGGGGCCTGTGTCCCCACGTGACCCGGGGTCCTGGTGCCGGGGTGGTCATCGGAACCTGGGAACCAGGCCGGTTACCCGACATGACCCGGGGACCCGGGACTGGGGTCCCGACCTGCCTTGGTTACCTGGGGCCGGTGTCCCCACGTGACCCGCTGACCTGGGGCTGGTGTCCCCACGTGACCCGGGGCCCTGGTGCCGGGGTGGTCATCGGATCCTGGGAACCAGGCTGGGTACAAGACATGACCAGGTGACCTGGGGCTGGGGTCCCGACCTGCCTTGGTTACCTGGGACCGGGGTCCACACGTGACCCGCTGACCTGGGGCCGGGGTCCCCACGTGACCCGCTGACCTGGGGCCGGGGTCCCCACGTGACCCGGTCACCTGGGGCCGGTGTCCCCACGTGACCCGGGGTCCTGGTGCCGGGGTGGTCATCGGAACCCGGGAACCAGGCTGGGTACCAGACATGACCAGGTGACCTGGGTCCGTGGTCCCCACGTGACCCGCTGACCTGGGGCCTGTGTCCCCACGTGACCCGGGGTCCTGGTGCCGGGGTGGTCATCGGAACCTGGGAACCAGGCCGGGTACCCGACATGACCAGGGGACCTGGGGCCGGGGTCCCCACGTGACCCGGGTGCCCGGGCTGTGTACCCGACACGACCCGGTGACCCGGGGCTGTGGTGTCGACGGACTCGTGGACCTGGGTTCGGGGTCCCGACCTGACGCGGTGACCTGGGGCCGGTGTCCCCACGTGACCCGCTGACCTGGGGCCGGGGTCCCCACGTGACCCGGTCACCTGGGGCTTGGGTCCCCACGTGACCCGGTCACCTGGTGCCGGGGTGGTCATCGGAACCTGGGAACCAGGCTGGGTACCAGACATGACCAGGTGACCTGGGTCCGGGGTCCCCACGTGACCCGCTGACCTGGGGCCGGTGTCCCCACCTGACCCGGGGTCCTGGTGCCGGGGTGGTCATCGGAACCTGGGAACCAGGCCGGGTACCCGACATGACCCGGGGACCTGGGGCTGGGGTCCCGACCTGCCTTGGTTACCTGGGGCCGGGGTCCCCACGTGACCCTCTGACCTGGGGCCGTTGTCCCCACTTGACCCGGTGACCTGAGGCCGGTGTCCCCACGTGACCCGCTGACCTGTTGCCGGGGTCCCCACGTGACCCGGTCACCTGGGGCCGGTGTCCCCACGTGACCCGGGGTCCTGGTGCCGGGGTGGTCATCGGAACCTGGGAACCAGGCTGGGTACCAGACATGACCAGGTGACCTGGGTCCGGGGTCCCCACGTGACCCGCTGACCTGGGGCCGGTGTCCCCACGTGACCCGGGGTCCTGGTGCCGGGGTGGTCATCGGAACCTGGGAACCAGGCCGGGTACCAGACATGACCAGGTGACCTGGGTCCGGGGTCCCCACGTGACCCGGTGACCTGGGGCCGGTGTCCCCACGTGACCCGGGGTCCTGGTGCCGGGGTGGTCATCGGAACCTGGGAACCAGGCCGGGTACCCGACATGACCCGGGGACCTGGGGCTGGGGTCCCGACCTGCCTTGGTTACCTGGGGCCGGGGTCCCCACGTGACCCGCTGACCTGGGGCCGTTGTCCCCACTTGACCCGGTGACCTGAGGCCGGTGTCCCCACGTGACCCGGTCACCTGGGGCCGGTGTCCCCACGTGACCCAGGGTCCTGGTGCCGGGGTGGTCATCGGAACCTGGGAACCAGGCTGGGTACCAGACATGACCAGGTGACCTGGGTCCAGGGTCCCCACGTGACCCGCTGACCTGGGGCCGGTGTCCCCACGTACCCGGGGTCCTGGTGCCGGGGTGGTCATCGGAACCTGGGAACCAGGCTGGGTACCAGACATGACTAGGTGACCTGGGTCCGGGGTCCCCACGTGACCCTCTGACCTGGGGCCGGTGACCCCACGTAACCCTCTGACCTGGAGCCGGGGTCCCCACGTGACCCGGGGTCCTGCTGCCGGGATGGTCACCGGAACCTGGGAACCAGGCCGGGTGCGCGAGATGACCGGGTGACCTGGGGCCGGGTTATCGACCTGTCCAGGGGACCCGGGCCGGGGACCCGACAGGACCCGGTGATCTGCAGCTGGGGTAAAAACCCGTCCCGGGGACGCGGGCTTGGTCCCGACCTGCCTTGGTTACCTGGGGACGGTGTCCCCACGTGACCCGGTCACCTGGGGCCGGTGTCCCCACGTGACCCGCTGACCTGGGGCCGGGGTCCCCACGTGACCCGCTGACCTGTTGCCGGGGTCCCCACGTGACCCGGTCACCTGGGGCCGGTGTCCCCACGTGACCCGGGGTCCTGGTGCCGGGGTGGTCATCGGAACCTGGGAACCAGGCTGGGTACCAGACATGACCAGGTGACCTGGGTCCGGGGTCCCCACGTGACCCGCTGACCTGGGGCCGGTGTCCCCACGTGACCCGGGGTCCTGGTGCCGGGGTGGTCATCGGAACCTGGGAACCAGGCCGGGGTCCCGACCTGACCCTGGTGCCCGGGCTGTGTACCCGACACAACCCGGTGACCCGGGGCTGTGGTGTCGACGGCCTCGTGGACCTGGGTTCGGGGTCCCGACCTGACGCAGTGACCTGGGGCCGGTGTCCCCACGTGACCCTCTGACCTGGGGCCGGGGTCCCCACGTGACCCGCTGACCTGGGTCCGGGGTCCCCACGGGACCCGGGGTCCTGGTGCCGGGGTGGTCACCGGAACCTGGGAACCAGGCCGGGTGCGCGACATGACCCCGTGACCTGGGGCCGGGTTAACGACCTGTCCAGGGGACCCGGGCCGGGGACCCGACAGGACCCGGTGATCCTTCGCTGGTGTCCCGATGCAACCCGGGGACCCGGGCCCGGGACCCCACGTGATCCAGTGATCCGGTGCTTTTGTCCCGATGCAACCCGGGGACCCAGGCCGGGGACCCGGTATGACTCCGTCTCCCGGGGCCGGGGTGGTCACCTGACACTGGTACCCGGGACAGCGGCCCGACATGACCCCGTGACCCGGGGCCGGGGTGCCGACCTGTCCAGGGGACCCGACCCGGGTACCCGACAGGACCCGGTGATCTGCGGCTGGGGTAAAAACCCATCCCGGGGACCCGGGCTGGGTCCCGACATGACCTGGTGACCTGGTTCCGGGGTGCCGACGTGACCCGGTGACCTGGGTCTGTGGTGTCGACCGGACTCGGGGACCTGGTCCAGTGTCCCGTCATGACCCGGGGACCTGGGGTCGGGGTGGTCACCAGACCCTTGTACCCAGGCCGTTGACCCGACATGACCCTGTGACCCGGGGCCTGGGTAAAAATCCAACCCGGGGACCCGGGCATGGGACGTGACATGACCCGACCTGGGTCCGGGGTCCCGACCTGACCCGCTGACCTGGGTCCGGGGACCCGGTATGACCCGGTTACATGGGGCCGGTATCCCCACGTGACCCGCTGACCTGGGGCTGGTGTCCCCACGTGACCCGGGGTCCTGGTGCCGGGGTGGTCATCGGAACCTGGGAACCAGGCTGGGTACCAGACATGACCAGGTGACCTGGGGCTGGGGTCCCGACCTGCCTTGGTTACCTGGGGCCGGTGTCCCCACGTGACCTGCTGACCTGGGGCCGGGGTCCCCACGTGACCCGCTGACCTGGGGCCGGGGTCCCCACGTGACCCGGTCACCTGGGGCCGGTGTCCCCACGTGACCCGGGGTCCTGGTGCCGGGGTGGTCATCGGAACCTGGGAACCAGGCTGGGTACCAGACATGACCAGGTGACCTGGGTCCGGGGTCCCCACGTGACCCGCTGACCTGGGGCCTGTGTCCCCACGTGACCCGGTCACCTGGGGCCTCTGTCCCCACGTGACCCGGGGTCCTGGTTCCGGGGTGGTCATCGGAACCTGGGAACCAGGCCGGGTACCCGACATGACCCGGGGACCTGGGGCCGGGGTCCCGAGCTGACCCTGGTGCCCGGGCTGTGTACCCGACACGACCCGGTGACCCGGGGCTGTGGTGTCGACGTACTCGTGGACCTGGGTTCGGGGTCCCGACCTGACGCGGTGACCTGGGGCCGGTGTCCCCACGTGACCCGCTGACCTGGTGCCGGGGTGGTCATCGGAACCTGGGAACCAGGCTGGGTACCAGACATGACTAGGTGACCTGGGTCCGGGGTCCCCACGTGACCCTCTGACCTGGGGCCGGTGACCCCACGTGACCCTCTGACCTGGGGCCGGGGTCCCCACGTGACCCGGGGTCCTGGTGCCGGGATGGTCACCGGAACCTGGGAACCAGGCCGGGTGCGCGACATGACCGGGTGACCTGGGATCGGGTTATCGACCTGTCCAGGGGACCCGGGCCGGGGACCCGACAGGACCCGGTGATCTGCGGCTGGGGTAAAAACCCGTCCCGGGGACCCGGGCTGCGTCCCGACCTGCCTTGGTTACCAGGGGCCGGTGTCCCCACGTGACCCGCTGACCTGGGGCCGGGGTCCCCACGTGACCCGGTTACCTGGGGCCGGTGTCCCCACGTGACCCGGTCACCTGGGGCCGGTGTCCCCACGTGACCCGGGGTCCTGGTGCCGGGGTGGTCATCGGAACCTGGGAACCAGGCTGGGTACCAGACATGACCAGGTGACCTGGGTCCGGGGTCCCCACGTGACCCGGTGACCTGGGGCCGGTGTCCCCACGTGACCCGGGGTCCTGGTGCGGGGGTGGTCATCGGAACCTGGGAACCAGACCGGGTACCCGACATGACCCGGGGACCTGGGGCCGGGGTCCCGTCCTGCCTTGGTTACCTGGGTCCGGGGTCCCCACGTGACCCGCTGACCTGGGGCCGGTGTCCCCACTTGACCCAGGGTCCTGGTGCCGGGGTGGTCATCGGAACCTGGAACCAGGCTGGGTACCAGACATGACCAGGTGACCTGGGTCCGGGGTCCCCACGTGACCCGGTGACCTGGGGCCGGTGTCCCCACGTGACCCGGTGTCCTGGTGCCGGGGTGGTCATCGGAACCTGGGAACCAGGCCGGGTATTCGACATGACCCGGCGACCTGGGGCCGGGGTCCCGAGCTGACCCTGGTGCCCGGGCTGTGTACCCGACACGACCCGGTGACCCGGGGCTGTGGTGTCGACGGACTCGTGGACCTGGGTTCGGGGTCCCGACCTGACGCGGTGACCTGGGGCCGGTGTCCCCACGTGACCCTCTGACCTGGGGCCGGGGTCCCCCACGTGACCCGCTGACGTGGGGCCGGGGTCCCCACGTGACCCGGGGTCCTGGTGCCGGGGTGGTCATCGGAACCTGGGAACCAGGCCGGTTACCCGACACGACCCGGTGACCCGGGGCTGTGGTGTCGACGGACTCGTGGACCTGGGTTCGGGGTCCCGACCTGACGCGGTGACCTGGGGCCGGGGTCCCCACGTGACCCGCTGACCTGGGTCCGGGGTCCCCACGTGACCCGGGGTCCTGGTGCCGGGGTGGTCACCGGAACCTGGGAACCAGGCCGGGTGCGCGACATGACCCGGTGACCTGGGGCCGGGTTAACGACCTGTCCAGGGGACCCGGGCCGGGGACCCGACAGGACCCGGTGATCCTTCGCTGGTGTCCCGATGCAACCCGGGGACCCGGGCCCGGGACCCCACGTGATCCAGTGATCCGGTGCTTTTGTCCCGATGCAACCCGGGGACCCGGGCCGGGGACCCGGTATGACTCCGTCTCCCTGGGCCGGGGTGGTCACCTGACACTGGTACCCGGGACAGTGACCCGACATGACCCCGTGACCCGGGGCCGGGGTGCCGACCTGTCCAGGGGACCCGACCCGGGTACCCGACAGGACCCGGTGATCTGCGGCTGGGGTAAAAACCCGTCCCGGGGACCCGGGCTGGGTCCTGACATGACCCGGTGACCTGGTTCCGGGGTGCCGACGTGACCCGGTGACCTGGGGCTGTGGTGTCGACCGGACTCGGGGACCTGGTCCGGTGTCCCGTCATGACCCGGGGACCTGGGGTCGGGGTGGTCACCAGACCCTTGTACCCAGGCCGTTGACCCGGGGCCTGGGTAAAAATCCAACCCGGGGACCCGGGCATGGGAAGTGACATGACCCGACCTGGGTCTGGGGTCCCGACCTGACCCGCTGACCTGGGTCCGGGGTCCCCACGTGACCCGGGGTCCTGGTGCCGGGGGTCCCCACGTGACCCGGTCACCTGGGGCCGGTGTCCCCACGTGACCCGGGGTCCTGGTGCCGGGGTGGTCATCGGAACCTGGGAACCAGGCTGGGTACCAGACATGACCAGGTGACCTGGGTCCGAGGTCCCCGCGTGACCCGCTAACCTAGGGCCGGGGTCCCCACGTGACCCGGGGTCCTGGTGCCGGGGTGGTCATCGGAACCTGGGAACCAGGCCGGGTACTCGACATGACCCGGTGACCCGGGGCTGTGGTGTCGACGGACTCGTGGACCTGGGTTCGGGGTCCCGACCTGACGCGGTGACCTGGGGCCGGGGTCCCCACGTGACCCTCTGACCTGGGGCCGGGGTCCCCACGTGACCCGGGGTCCTGGTGCCGGGGTGGTTACCGGAACCTGGGAACCAGGCTGGGTACCAGACATGACCAGGCAACCTGGGTCCGGGGTCCCCACGTGACCCGGTGACCTGGGGCCGGTGTCCCCACGTGACCCGGGGTCCTGGTGCCGGGGTGGTCATCGGAACCTGGGAACCAGGCTGGGTACCAGACATGACCAGGTGACCTGGGTCCGGGGTCCCCACGTGACCCGCTGACCTGGGGCCGGTGTCCCCATGTGACCCCGTCACCTGGGGCCGATGTCCCCACGTGACCCGGGGTCCTGGTGCCGGGGTGGTCATCGGAACCTGGGAACCAGGCTGGGTACCAGACATGACCAGGTGACCTGGGTCCGGGGTCCCCACGTGACCCGTAGATCTGGGGCCGGTGTCCCCACGTGACCCGGTCACCTGGGGCCGTTTTCCCCACGTGACCCGGTCACCTGTGGCCGGTGTCCCCACGTGACCCGGGGTCCTGGTGCCGGGGTGGTCATCGGAACCTGGGAACCAGGCTGGGTACCAGACATGACTAGGTGACCTGGGTCCGTGGTCCCCACGTGACCCTCTGACCTGGGGCCTGTGTCCCCACGTGACCCGGGGTCCTGGTGCCGGGGTGGTCATCGGAACCTGGGAACCAGGCTGGGTACCAGACATGACTAGGTGACCTGGGTCCGGGGTCCCCACGTGACCCTCTGACCTGGGGCCGGTGACCCCACGTGACCCTCTGACCTGGGGCCGGGGTCCCCACGTGTCCCGGGGTCCTGGTGCCGGGGTGGTCACCGGAACCTGGGAACCAGGCCGGGTGCGCGACATGACCCGGTGACCTGGGGCCGGGTTAACGGCCTGTCCAGGGGACCCGGGCCGGGGACCCGACAGAACCCGGTGATCCTTCACTGGTGTCCCGATGCAACCCGGGGACCAGGGCCCGGGACCCCACGTGATCCAGTGATCCGGTGCTTTTGTCCCGATGCAACCCGGGGACCCGGGCCGGGGACCCGGTATGACTCCGTCTCCCGGGGCCGGGGTGGTCACCTGACACTGGTACCCGGGACAGTGACCCGACATGACCCCGTGACCCGGGGCCGGGGTGCCGACCTGTCCAGGGGACCCGACCCGGGTACCCGACAGGACCCGGTGATCTGCGGCTGGGGTAAAAACCCGTCCCGGGGACCCGGGCTGGGTCCTGACATGACCCGGTGACCTGGTTCCGGGGTGCCGACGTGACCCGGTGACCTGGGGCTGTGGTGTCGACCGGACTCGGGGACCTGGTCCGGTGTCCCGTCATGACCCGGGGACCTGGGGTCGGGGTGGTCACCAGACCCTTGTACCCAGGCCGTTGACCCGACATGACCCTGTGACCCGGGGCCTGGGTAAAAATCCAACCCGGGGACCCGGGCATGGGAAGTGACATGACCCGACCTGGGTCTGGGGTCCCGACCTGACCCGCTGACCTGGGTCCGGGGTCCCCACGTGACCCGGGGTCCTGGGTCCGGTGTCCCCACGTGACCCGGTCACCTGGGGCCGGTGTCCCCACGTGACCCGGGGTCCTGGTGCCGGGGTGGTCATCGGAACCTGGGAACCAGGCTGGGTACCAGACATGACCAGGTGACCTGGGTCCGAGGTCCCCGCGTGACCCGCTAACCTGGGGCCGGGGTCCCCACGTGACCCAGGGTCCTGGTGCCGGGGTGGTCATCGGAACCTGGGAACCAGGCCGGGTACCCGACATGACCCGGGGACCCGGGGCTGTGGTGTCGACGGACTCGTGGACCTGGGTTCGGGGTCCCGACCTGACGCGGTGACCTGGGGCCGGGGTCCCCACGTGACCCTCTGACCTGGGGCCGGGGTCCCCACGTGACCCGGGGTCCTGGTGCCAGGGTGGTCACCGGAACCTGGGAACCAGGCCGGGTGCGCGACATGACCCGGTGACCTGGGGCCGGGTTAATGACCTGTCCAGGGGACCCGGGCCGGGGACCCGACAGGACCCGGTGGTCCTTCGCTGGTGTCCCGATGCAACCCGGGGACCCGGGCCCGGGACCCCACGTGATCCAGTGATCCGGTGCTTTTGTCCCGATGCAACCCGGGGACCCGGGCCGGGGACCCGGTATGACACCGTCTCCCGGGGCCGGGGTGGTCACCTGACACTGGTACCCGGGACAGCGACCCGACACGACCCGGTGACCCCGGGCCGGGGTGCCGACCTGTCCAGGGGACCCGGGCCGGTGTCCCGTCATGACCCGGGGACCTGGGGTCGGGGTGGTCACCAGACCCTTGTACCCAGGCCGTTGACCCGACATGACCCTGTGACCCGGGGCCTGGGTAAAAATCCAACCCGGGGACCCGGGCATGGGACGTGACATGACCCGACCTGGGTCCGGGGTCCCGACCTGACCCGGTGACCTGGGTCCGGGGACCCGGTATGACCCGGTTACCTGGGGCCGGTGTCCCCACGTGACCCGGTGACCTGGGGCCGGTGTCCCCACGTGACCCGGGGTCCTGGTGCGGGGGTGGTCATCGGAACCTGGGAACCAGACCGGGTACCCGACATGACCCGGGGACCTGGGGCTGGGGTCCCGACCTGCCTTGGTTACCTGGGGCCGGTGTCCCCACGTGACCCACTGACCTGGGGCCGGTGACCCCACGTGACCCGGTCACCTGGGGCCGGTGTCCCCACGTGACCCGTTCACATGGGGCTGGTGTCCCCACGTGACCCGGGGTCCTGGTGCCGGGGTGGTCATCGGAACCTGGGAACCAGGCTGGGTACCAGACATGACTAGGTGACCTGGGTCCGGGGTCCCCACATGACCCTCTGACCTGGGGCCGGTGACCCCACGTGACCCTCTGACCTGGGGCCGGGGTCCCCACGTGACCCGGGGTCCTGGTGCCGGGGTGGTCATCGGAACCTGGGAACCAGGCTGGGTACCAGACATGACTAGGTGACCTGGGTCCGGGGTCCCCACGTGACCCGGTCACCAGGGGCCGGTGTCCCCACGTGACCCGGGGTCCTGGTGCCGGGGTGGTCATCGGAACCTGGGAACCAGGCTGGGTACCAGACATGACCAGGTGACCTTGGTCCGTGGACCCCACGTGACCCTCTGACGTGGGGCCTGTGTCCCCACGTGATACGGGGTCCTGGTTCCGGGGTGGTCATCGGAACCTGGGAACCAGGCTGGGTACCAGACATGACCAGGTGACCTGGGTCCGGGGTCCCCACGTGACCCGCTGACCTGGGGCCGGTGTCCCCACGTGACCCGGTCACCTGGGGCCGGTGTCCCCACGTGACCCGGTGTCCTGGTGCCGGGGTGGTCATCGGAACCTGGGAACCAGGCCGGGTACCCGACATGACCCGGGGACCTGGGGCCGGGGTCCCGAGCTGACCCTGGTGCCCGGGCTGTGTACCCGACACGACCCGGTGACCCGGGTCTGTGGTGTCGACGGACTCGTGGACCTGGGTTCGGGGTCCCGACCTGACGCGGTGACCTGGGGCCGGTGTCCCCACGTGACCCTCTGACCTGGGGCCGGGGTCCCCACGTGACCCGCTGACGTGGGGCCGGGGTCCCCACGTGACCCGGGGTCCTGGTGCCGGGGTGGTCATCGGAACCTGGGAACCAGGCCGGTTACCCAACACGACCCGGTGACCCGGGGCTGTGGTGTCGACGGACTCGTGGACCTGGGTTCGGGGTCCCGACCTGACGCGGTGACCTGGGGCCGGGGTCCCCACGTGACCCGCTGACCTGGGTCCGGGGTCCCCACGTGACCCGGGGTCCTGGTGCCGGGGTGGTCACCGGAACCTGGGAACCAGGCCGGGTGCGCGACATGACCCGGTGACCTGGGGCCGGGTTAACGACCTGTCCAGGGGACCCGGGCCGGGGACCCGACAGGACCCGGTGATCCTTCGCTGGTGTCTTGATGCAACCCGGGGACCCGGGCCCGGGACCCCACGTGATCCAGTGATCCGGTGCTTTTGTCCCGATGCAACCCGGGGACCCGGGCCGGGGACCCGGTATGACTCCGTCTCCCGGGGCCGGGGTGGTCACCTGACACTGGTACCCGGGACAGTGACCCGACATGACCCCGTGACCCGGGGCCGGGGTGCCGACCTGTCCAGGGGACCCGACCCGGGTACCCGACAGGACCTGGTGATCTGCGGCTGGGGTAAAAACCCGTCCCGGGGACCCGGGCTGGGTCCTGACATGACCCGGTGACCTGGTTCCGGGGTGCCGACGTGACCCGGTGACCTGGGGCTGTGGTGTCGACCGGACTCGGGGACCTGGTCCGGTGTCCCGTCATGACCCGGGGACCTGGGGTCGGGGTGGTCACCAGACCCTTGTACCCAGGCCGTTGACCCGACATGACCCTGTGACCCGGGGCCTGGGTAAAAATCCAACCCGGGGACCCGGGCATGGGAAGTGACATGACCCGACCTGGGTCTGGGGTCCCGACCTGACCCGCTGACCTGGGTCCGGGGTCCCCACGTGACCCGGGGTCCTGGGTCCGGTGTCCCCACGTGACCCGGTCACCTGGGGCCGGTGTCCCCACGTGACCCGGGGTCCTGGTGCCAGGGTGGTCATCGGAACCTGGGAACCAGGCTGGGTACCAGACATGACCAGGTGACCTGGGTCCGAGGTCCCCGCGTGACCCGGTCACCTGGGGCCGGTGTCCCCACGTGACCCGGGGTCCTGGTGCCGGGGTGGTCATCGGAACCTGGGAACCAGGCCGGGTACTCGACATGACCCGGTGACCCGGGGCTGTGGTGTCGACGGACTCGTGGACCTGGGTTCGGGGTCCCGACCTGACGCGGTGACCTGGGGCCGGGGTCCCCACGTGACCCTCTGACCTGGGGCCGGGGTCCCCACGTGACCCGGGGTCCTGGTGCCGGGGTGGTCACCGGAACCTGGGAACCAGGCCGGGTGCGCGACATGACCCGGTGACCTGGGGCCGGGTTAATGACCTGTCCAGGGGACCCGGGCCGGGGACCCGACAGGACCCGGTGATCCTTCGCTGGTGTCCCGATGCAACCCGGGGACCCGGGCCCGGGACCCCACGTGATCCAGTGATCCGGTGCTTTTGTCCCGATGCAACCCGGGGACCCGGGCCGGGGACCCAGTATGACACCGTCTCCCGGGGCCGGGGTGGTCACCTGACACTGGTACCCGGGACAGCGACCCGACACGACCCGGTGACCCCGGGCCGGGGTGCCGACCTGTCCAGGGGACCCGGGCCGGGTTCCCGACCTGACCCGGTGACCTGGGGCTGTGGTGTCGACCGGACTCGGGGACCCGGTCCGGTGTCCCGTCATGACCTGGGGACCTGGGGTCGGGGTGGTCACCAGACCCTTGTACCCAGGCCGTTGACCCGACATGACCCTGTGACCCGGGGCCTGGGTAAAAATCCAACCCGGGGACCCGGGCATGGGACGTGACATGACCCGACCTGGGTCCGGGGTCCCGACCTGACCCGGTGACCTGGGTCCGGGGACCCGGTATGACCCGGTTACCTGGGGCCGGTGTCCCCACGTGACCCGCTGACCTGGGTCCGGGGTCCCCACGTGACCCGGTCACCTGGGACCGGTGTCCCCACGTGACCCGGTCACCTGGAGCCGGTGCCCCCACGTGATACGGGGTCCTGGTGCCGGGGTGGTCATCGGAACCTGGGAACCAGGCTGGGTACCAGACATGACCAGGTGACCTGGGTCCGGGGTCCGCACATGACCCGCTGACATGGGGCCGGTGTCCCCACGTGACCCGGTCACCTGGGGCCGGTGTCCCCACGTGACCCGGGGTCCTGGTGCCGGGGTGGTCATCGGAACCTGGGAACCAGGCTGGGTACCAGACATGACTAGGTGACCTGGGTCCGGGGTCCCCACGTGACCCTCTGACCTGGGGCCGGTGTCCCCACGTGACCCTCTGACCTGGGGCCGGGGTCCCCACGTGACCCGGGGTCCTGGTGCCGGGGTGGTCATCGGAACCTGGGAACCAGGCTGGGTACCAGACATGACTAGGTGACCTGGGTCCGGGGTCCCCACGTGACCCGGTCACCAGGGGCCGGTGTCCCCACGTGACCCGGGGTCCTGGTGCCGGGGTGGTCATCGGAACCTGGGAACCAGGCTGGGTACCAGACATGACCAGGTGACCTTGGTCCGTGGACCCCACGTGACCCTCTGACGTGGGGCCTGTGTCCCCACGTGATACGGGGTCCTGGTGCCGGGGTGGTCATCGGAACCTGGGAACCAGGCTGGGTACCAGACATGACCAGGTGACCTGGGTCCGGGGTCCCCACGTGACCCGCTGACCTGGGGTCGGTGTTCCCACGTGACCCGGTCACCTGGGGCCGGTGTCCCCACGTGACCCGGTGTCCTGGTGCCGGGGTGGTCATCGGAACCTGGGAACCAGGCTGGGTACCAGACAGGACTAGGTGACCTGGGTCCGGGGTCCCCACGTGACCCTCTGACCTGGGGCCGGTGACCCCACGTGACCCTCTGACCTGGGGCCGGGGTCCCCACGTGACCCGGGGTCCTGGTGCCGGGGTGGTCACCGGAACCTGGGAACCAGGCCGGGTGCACGACATGACCCGGTGACCTGGGGCCGGGTTAACGACCTGTCCAGGGGACCCGGGCCGGGGACCCGACAGGACCCGGTGGTCCTTCGCTGGTGTCCCGATGCAACCCGGGGACCCGGGCCCGGGACCCGGAATGACTCCGTCTCCCGGGGCCGGGGTGGTCACCTGACACTGGTACCCGGGACAGCGACCCGACATGACCCCGTGACCCGGGGCCGGGGTGCCGACCTGTCCAGGGGACCCGACCCGGGTACCCGACAGGACCCGGTGATCTGCGGCTGGGGTAAAAACCCGTCCCGGGGACCCGGGCTGGGTCCCGACATGACCCGGTGACCTGGTTCCGGGGTGCCGACGTGACCCGGTGACCTGGGGCTGTGGTGTCGACCGGACTCGGGGACCTGGTCCGGTGTCCCGTCATGACCCGGGGACCTGGGGTCGGGGTGGTCACCAGACCCTTGTACCCAGGCCGTTGACCCGACATGACCCTGTGACCCGGGGCCTGGGTAAAAATCCAACCCGGGGACCCGGGCATGGGACGTGACATGACCCGACCTGGGTCCGGGGTCCCGACCTGACCCGGTGACCAGGGTCCGGGGACCCGGTATGACCCGGTTACCTGGGGCCGGTGTCCCCACGTGACCCGCTGACCTGGGTCCGGGGTCCCCACGTGACCCGGTTACCTGGGGCCGGTGTCCCCACGTGACCCGCTGACCTGGGGCCGGGGTCCCCACGTGACCCGCTGACCTGGGGCCGGTGTCCCCACGTGACCCTCTGACCTGGGGCCGGGGTCCCCACGTGACCCGGGGTCCTGGTGCCGGGGTGGTCATCGGAACCTGGGAACCAGGCTGGGTACCACACATGACTAGGTGACCTGGGTCCGGGGTCCCCACGTGACCCGCTGACCTGGGGCCGGTGACCCCACGTGACCCGCTGACCTGGGGCCGGGGTCCCCACGTGACCCGGTCACCTGGGGCCGGGGTCCCCACGTGACCCGGGGTCCTGGTGCCGGGGTGGTCATCGGAACCTGGGAACCAGGCTGGGTACCACACATGACTAGGTGACCTGGGTCCGGGGTCCCCACGTGACCCTCTGACCTGGGGCCGGTGACACCACGTGACCCGCTGACCTGGGGCCGGGTTCCCCACTTGACCCGGTTACCTGGGGCCGGTGTCCCCACGTGACCCGGTCACCTGGGGCCGGGGTCCCCACGTTACCCGCTGACCTGGGGCCGGGGTCCCCACGTGACCCGGTGACCTGGGGCCGGTGTCCCCACGTGACCCGGGGTCCTGGTGCCGGGGTGGTCATCGGAACCTGGGAACCAGGCAGGGTACCCGACATGACCAGGTGACCTGGGTCCGGGGTCCCCACGTGACCCGCTGACCTGGGGCCGGTGTCCCCACGTGACCCGGGGTCCTGGTGCCGGGGTGGTCATCGGAACCTGGGAACCAGGCCGGGTACCCGACATGACCCGGGGACCTGGGGCCGGGGTCCCGACCTGACCCTGGTGCCCGGGCTGTGTACCCGACACGACCCGGTGACCCGGGGCTGTGGTGTCGACGAACTCGTGGACCTGGGATCTGGGTCCCGACCTGCCTTGGTTACCTGGGGCCGGTGTCCCCACGTGACCCTCTGACCTGGGGACGGTGTCCCCACGTGACCCGCTGACCTGGGGCCGGGGTCCCCACGTGACCCAGTCACCTGGGGCCGGTGTCCCCACGTGACCCGGGGTCCTGGTGCCGGGGTGGTCATCGGAACCTGGGAACCAGGCTGGGTACCAGACATGACCCGCTGACCTGGGGCCGGTGTCCCCACGTGACCCGCTGACCTGGGGCCGGTGTCCCCACGTGACCCGGGGTCCTGGTGCCGGGGTGGTCATCGGAACCTGGGAACCAGGCCGGGTACCCGACATGACCCGGGGACCTGGGGCCGGGGTCCTGAGCTGACCCTGGTGCCCGGGCTGTGTACCCGACACGACCCGGTGACCCGGGGCTGTGGTGTCGACGAACTCGTGGACCTGGGTTCGGGGTCCCGACCTGACACGGTGACCTGGGTCCGGGGTCCCCACGTGACCCTCTGACCTGGGGCCGGTGACCCCACGTGACCCTCTGACCTGGGGCCGGGGTCCCCACGTGACCCGGGGTCCTGGTGCCGGGATGGTCACCGGAACCTGGGAACCAGGCCGGGTGCGCGACATGACCCGGTGACCTGGGGCCGGGTTATCGACCTGTCCAGGGGACCCGGGCCGGGTTCCCGACAGGACCCGGTGATCTGCGGCTGGGGTAAAAACCCGTCCCGGGGACCCGGGCTGGGTCCCGACATGACCCGGTGACCTGGTTCCGGAGTGCCGACGTGACCCGGTGACCTGGGGCTGTGGTGTCGACCGGACTCGGGGACCTGGTCCGGTGTCCCGTCATGACCCGGGGACCTGGGGTCGGGGTGGTCACCAGACCCTTGTACCCAGGCCGTTGACCCGACATGACCCTGTGACCCGGGGCCTGGGTAAAAATCCAACCCGGGGACCCGGGCATGGGACGTGACATGACCCGACCTGGGTCCGGGGTCCCGAACTGACCCGGTGACCTGGGTCCGGGGACTCGGTATGACCCGGTTACCTGGGGCCGGTGTCCCCACGTGACCCGGTTACCTGGGGCCGGTGTCCCCACGTGACCCGGTCACCTGGGTTCGGTGTCCCCACGTGACCTGGGGTCCTGGTGCCGGGGTGGTCATCGGAACCTGGGAACCAGGCTGGGTACCAGACATGACCAGGTGACCTGGGTCCGGGGTCCCCACGTGACCCGGGGTCCTGGTGCCGGGGTGGTCATCGGAACCTTGGAACCAGGCTCGGTACCAGACATGACTAGGTGACCTGGGTCCGGGGTCCCCACGTGACCCTCTGACCTGGGGCCGGTGACCCCACGTGACCCTCTGACCAGGGGCCGGGGTCCCCACGTGACCCGGGGTCCTGGTGCCAGGATGGTCACCGGAACCTGGGAACCAGGCCGGGTGCGCGACATGACCGGGTGACCTGGGGCCGGGTTATCGACCTGTCCAGGGGACCCGGGCCGGGGACCCGACAGGACCCGGTGATCTGCGGCTGGGGTAAAAACCCGTCCCGGGGACCCGGGCTGGGTCCCGACCTGCCTTGGTTACCTGGGGACAGTGTCCCCACGTGACCCGCTGACCTGGGACAGGGGTCCCCACGTGACCCGCTGACCTGGGGCCGGGGTCCCCACGTGACCCGCTGACCTGGGGCCGGTGTCCCCACATGACCCGGTCACCTGGGGCCGGTGTCTCCACGTGACCCGGGGTCCTGGTGCCGGGGTGGTCATCGGAACCTGGGAACCAGGCTGGGTACCAGACATGACCAGGTGACCTGGGTCCGGGGTCCCCACGTGACCCGGTGACCTGGGGCCGGTGTCCCCACGTGACCCGGGGTCCTGGTGCCGGGGTGGTCATCGGAACCTGGGAACCAGGCCGGGTACCCGACATGACCAGGTGACCTGGGTCTGGGGTCCCCACGTGACCCGGTGACCTGGGGCCGGTGTCCCCATGTGACCCGGGGTCCTGGTGCCGGGGTGGTCATCGGAACCTGGGAACCAGGCTGGGTATCAGACATGACTAGGTGTCCTGGGAACAGGGTCCCCACGTGACCCTCTGACCTGGGGCCGGTGTCCCCACGTGACCCTCTGACCTGGGGCCGGTGTCCCCACGTGACCCGGGGTCCTGGTGCCGGGATGGTCATCGGAACCTGGGAACCAGGCCGGGTACCCGACATGACCCGGGGACCTGGAGCTGGGGTCCCGACCTGCCTTGGCTACCTGGGGCCGGTGTCCCCACGTGACCCGCTGACCTGGAGCCGGTGACCCCACGTGACCCGCTGACCTGGGGCCGGGGTCCCCACGTGACCCGGTCACCTGGGGCCGGTGTCCCCACGTGACCCGTGGTCCTGGTGCCGGGGTTGTCACCGGAACCTGGGAACCAGGCCGGGTGTGCGACATGACCCGGTGACCTGGGGCCGGGTTAACGACCTGTCCTGGGGACCCGGACCGGGGACCCGACAGGACCCGGTGATCCTTCGCTGGTGTCCCGATGCAACTCGGGGACCCGGGCCCGGGACCCCACGTGATCCAGTGATCCGGTGCTTTTGTCCCGATGCAACCCGGGGACCCGGGCCGGGGACCCGGTATGACTCCGTCTCCCGGGGCCGGGGTGGTCACCTGACACTGGTACCCGGGACAGCGACCCGACATGACCCGGTGACCCGGGGCCGAGGTGCCGACCTGTCCATGGGACCCGACCCGGGTACCCGACAGGACCCGGTGATCTGCGGCTGGGGTTAAAACCCGTCCCGGGGACCCGGGCTGCATCCCGACCTGCCTTGGTTACCTGGGGCTGGTGTCCACACGTGACCCGCTGACCTGGGGCCGGTGTCCCCACGTGACCCTCTGACCTGGGGCCGGGGTAGCGTGACCCGCTGACCTGGGGCCGGGGTCCCCACCGGACCCGGGGTCCTGGTGCCGGGATGGTCACCGGAACCTGGGAACCAGGCCGGGTGCGCGACATGACCGGGTGACCTGGGGCCGGGTTATCGACCTGTCCAGGGGACCCGGGCCGAGGACCCGACAGGACCCGGTGATCTGCGGCTGGGGTAAAAACCCGTCCCGGGGACCCGGGCTGGGTCCCGACCTGACCCGATTACCTGGTTCCGGGGTGCCGACCTGACCCGGTGACCTGGGGCTGTGGTGTCGACCGGACTCGGGGACCTGGTCCGGTGTCCCGTCATGACCCGGGGACCTGGGGTCGGGGTGGTCACCAGACCCTTGTACCCAGGCCGTTGACCCGACATGACCCTGTGACCCGGGGCCTGGGTAAAAATCCAACCCGGGGACCCGGGTATGGGACGTGACATGACCCGACCTGGGTCCGGGGTCCCGACCTGACCCGGTGACCTGGGTCCGGGGACCCGGTATGACCCGGTTACCTGGGGCCGGTGTCCCCACGTGACCCGCTGACCTGGGTCCGGGGTCCCCACGTGACCCGGTGACCTGGGGCCGGTGTCCCCACGTGACCCGGTCACCTGGGGCCGGTGTCCCCACGTGACCCGGGGTCCTGGTGCCGGGGTGGTCATCGGAACCTGGGAACCAGGCTGGGTACCACACATGACCAGGTGACCTGGGTCCGGGGTCCCCACGTGACCCTCTGACCTGGGGCCGGTGTCCCCACATGACCCGCTGACCTGGGGCCGGGGTCCCCACGTGACCCGGTTACCTGGGGCCGGTGTCCCCACGTGACCCGGGGTCCTGGTGCCGGGGTGGTCATCGGAACCTGGGAACCAGGCTGGGTACCAGACATGACTAGGTGACCTGGGTCCGGGGTCCCCACGTGACCCTCTGACCTGGGGCCGGTGACCCCACGTGACCCTCTGACCTGGGGCCGGGGTCCCCACGTGACCCGGGGTCCTGGTGTCGAGATGGTCACCGGAACCTGGGAACCAGGCCGGGTGCGCGACATGACCGGGTGACCTGGGGCCGGGTTATCGACCTGTCCAGGGGACCCGGGCCGGGGACCCGACAGGACCCGGTGATCTGCGGCTGGGGTAAAAACCCGTCCCGGGGACCCGGGCTGGGTCCCGACCTGCCTTGGTTACCTGGGGCCGGTGTCCCCACGTGACCCGCTGACCTGGGGCCGGTGTCCCCACGTGACACGCTGACCTGGGGCCGGGGTCCCCACGTGACCCGGTGACCTGGGGCCAGTGTCCCCACGTGACCCGGTGACCTGGGGCCGGTGTCCCCACGTGACCCGGGGTCCTGATGCCGGGGTGGTCACCGGAACCTGGGAACCAGGCCGGGTACCCGACACGACCCGGTGACCCGGGGCTGTGGTGTCGACAGACTCGTGGACCTGGGTTCGGGGTCCCGACCTGACGCAGTGACCTGGGGCCGGTGTCGCCACGTGACCCGCTGACCTGGGGCCAGGGTCCCCACGTGACCCGGGGTCCTGGTGCCGGGGTGGTCACCGGAACCTGGGAACCAGGCCGGGTGCGCGACATGACCCGGTGACCTGGGGCCGGGTTAACGACCTGTCCAGGGGACCCGGGCCGGGGACCCGACAGGACCCGGTGATTCTTCGCTGGTGTCCCGATGCAACTCGGGGACCCGGGCCCGGGACCCCACGTGATCCAGTGATCCGGTGCTTTTGTCCCGATGCAACCCGGGGACCCGGGCCGGGGACCCGGTATGACTCCGTCTCCCGGGGCCGGGGTGGTCACCTGACACTGGTACCCGGGACAGTGACCTGACATGACCCCGTGACCCGGGGCCGGGGTGCCGACCTGTCCAGGGGACCCGACCCGGGTACCCGACAGGACCCGGTGATCTGCGGCTGGGGTAAAAACCTTTCCCGGGGACCCGGGCTGGGTCCCGACATGACCCGGTGACCTGGTTCCGGGGTGCCGACGTGACCCGGTGACCTGGGGCTGTGGTGTCGACCGGACTCGGGGACCTGGTCCGGTGTCCCGTCATGACCCGGGGACCTGGGGTCGGGGTGGTCACCAGACAATTGTACCCAGGACGTTGACCCGACATGACCCTGTGACCGGGGCCTGGGTAAAAATCCAACCCGGGGCCCGGGTATGGGACGTGACATGACCCGACCTGGGTCCGGGGTCCCGACCTGACCCGGTGACCTGGGTCCGGGGACCCGGTATGACCCGGTTACCTGGGGCCGGTGTCCCCACGTGACCCGCTGACCTGGGTCCGGGGTCCCCACGTGACCCGGTGACCTGGGGCCGGTGTCCCCACGTGACCCGGTCACCTGGGGCCGGTGTCCCCACGTGACCCGGGGTCCTGGTGCCGGGGTGGTCATCGGAACCTGGGAACCAGGCTGGGTACCACACATGACCAGGTGACCTGGGTC
>CATOCB010000384.1:0-158000 GCA_951411735.1 Somateria mollissima
CCCACGTGACCCGGGGTCCTGGTGCCGGGGTCCCCACGTGACCCGCTGACCTGGGGCCGGGGTCCCCACGTGACCCGGGGTCCTGGTGCCGGGGTCCCCACGTGACCCGCTGACCTGTGGCCGGGGTCCCCACGTGACCCGGGGTCCTGGTGCCGGGGTCCCCACGTGACCCGGTGACCTGGGGCCGGGGTCCCCACGTGACCCGTGGTCCTGGTGCCGGGGTGGTCACCGGAACCTGGGAACCAGGCCGGGTGCGCGACATGACCCGGTGACCCGGGGCCGGGTTAACGACCTGTCCAGGGGACCCGGGCCGGGGACCCGACAGGACCCGGTGATCCTTCGCTGGTGTCCCGATGCAACCCGGGGACCCGGGCCGGGGAACCCACGTGACCCGGGGACCTGGGGCAGGGGATGTCACCCGACACTGGTACCCGGGGCAGCGACCCGATACGACCCGGGGACCTGGGTCCGGGGTCCCGACCTGACCCGGTGACCTGGGCCGGGGATGTCACCCGACACTGGTACCCGGGGCAGCGACCCGATACGACCCGGGGACCTGGGTCCGGGGTCCCGACCTGACCCGGTGACCTGGGGCCAGGGTAACCACTTGACCCGGGGACCTGGGCCGGGGACCCTGTATGACTCCGTCTCCCGGGGCCGGGGTGGTCACCTGACACTGCTACCCGGGACAGCGACCCGACATGAACCGGTGACCCGGGGCCGGGGTAACGACCTGTCCAGGGGACCTGGGCCGGGGACCCGACAGGACCCGGTGACCTGGTTCCGGGGTGCCGACCTGACCCGGTGACCTGGGGCTGTGGTGTCGACCGGACTCGGGGACCTGGTCCGGTGTCCCGTCATGACCCGGGGACCTGGGGTCGGGGTGGTCACCAGACCGTTGTACCCAGGCCGTTGACCCGACATGACCCTGTGACCCGGGGCCTGGGTAAAAATCCAACCCGGGGACCCGGGCATGGGACATGACATGACCCGACCTGGGTCCGGGGTCCCGACCTGACCCGGTTACCTGGGGCCGGTGTCCCCACGTGACCAGGGGTCCTGGTGCCGGGGTCCCCACGTGACCCGGGGACCCGAGCCGGGGTCCCCACGTGACCCGGTGACCTGGTGCCGGGGTCCCCACGTGACCCGGGGACCCGGGCCGGGGACCCCACGTGACCCGGTGACCTGGGGCCGGGGTCCCCACGTGACCCGGGGACCCGGGCCGGGGACATCACGTGACCCGGTCACCTGGGGCCGGGGTCCCCACGTGACCCGGGGTCCTGGTGCCGGGGACCCCACGTGACCCGGGGACCCGGGCCGGGGTCCCCACGTGACCCGGGGTCCTGGTGCCGGGGTCCCCACGTGACCCGGTCACCTGGGGCCGGGGTCCCCACGTGACCCGGGGTCCTGGTGCCGGGGTCCCCACGTGACCCGCTGACCTGTGGCCGGGGTCCCCACGTGACCCGGGGTCCTGGTGCCGGGGTCCCCACGTGACCCGCTGACCTGGGGCCGGGGTCCCCACGTGACCCGGGGTCCTGGTGCCGGGGTGGTCACCGGAACCTGGGAACCAGGCCGGGTGCGCGACATGACCCGGTGACCCGGGGCCGGGTTAACGACCTGTCCAGGGGACCCGGGCCGGGGACCCCACGTGACCCGGGGACCTGGGGCAGGGGATGTCACCCGACACTGGTACCCGGGGCAGCGACCCGATACGACCCGGGGATCTGGGTCCGGGGTCCCGACCTGACCCGGTGACCTGGGGCCAGGGTAACCACCTGACCCGGGGACCCGGGCCGGGGACTCGGTATGACTCCGTCTCCCAGGGCCGGCGTGGTCACCTGACACTGCTACCCGGGACAGCGACCCGACATGACCCGGTGACCCGGGGCCGGGGTAAAAATCCAACCCGGGGACCCGGGCATGGGACGTGACATGACCCGACCTGGTTCCGGGGTGCCGATCTGACCCGGTGACCTTGGGCCAGGGTAACCACCTGACCCGGGGACTCGGGCCGGGGACCCGGTATGACTTCGTCTCCCGGGGCCGGGGTGGTCACCTGACACTGGTACCCGGGACAGCGACCCGACATGACCCGGTGACCCGGGGCCGGGGTAACGACCTGTCCAGGGGACCTGGGCCGGGGACCCGACATGACCCGGTGACCTGGTTCCGGGGTGCCGACCTGACCCGGTGACCTGGGGCTGTGGTGTCGACCGGACTCGGGGACCTGGTCCGGTGTCCCGTCATGACCCGGGGACCTGGGGTCGGGGTGGTCACCAGACCGTTGTACCCAGGCCGTTGAGCCGACATGACCCTGTGACCCGGGGCCTGGGTAAAAATCCGACCCGGGGCCTGGGTAAAAATCCAACCCGGGGACCCGGGGCCGGGTTAACGACCTGTCCAGGGGACCCGGGCCGGGGACCCGACAGGACCCGGTGATCCTTCGCTGGTGTCCCGATGCAACCCGGGGACCCGGGCCGGGGACCCCACGTGACCCGGGGACCTGGGGCAGGGGATGTCACCCGACACTGGTACCCGGGGCAGCGACCCGATACGACCCGGGGACCTGGGTCCGGGGTCCCGACCTGACCCGGTGACCTGGGGCCAGGGTAACCACTTGACCCGGGGACCCGGGCCAGGGACCCGGTATGACTCCGTCTCCCGGGGCCAGGGTGGTCACCTGACACTGCTACCCGGGACAGCGACCCGACATGACCCGGTGACCCGGGGCCGGGGTAACGACCTGTCCAGGGGACCTGGGCCGGGGACCCGACAGGACCCGGTGACCTGGTTCCGGGGTGCCGACCTGACCCGGTGACCTGGGGCTGTGGTGTCGACCGGACTCGGGGACCTGGTCCGGTGTCCCGTCATGACCCGGGGACCTGGGGTCGGGGTGGTCACCAGACCCTTGTACCCAGGCCGTTGACCCGACATGACCCTGTGACCCGGGGCCTGGGTAAAAATCCAACCCGGGGACCCGGGCATGGGACATGACATGACCCGACCTGGGTCCGGGGTCCCGACCTGACCCGGTTACCTGGGGCCGGTGTCCCCACGTGACCAGGGGTCCTGGTGCCGGGGTCCCCACGTGACCCGGGGACCCGAGCCGGGGTCCCCACGTGACCCGGTGACCTGAGGCCGGGGTCCCCACGTGACCCGGTGACCTGGTGCCGGGGTCCCCACGTGACCCGGGGACCCGGGCCGGGGACCCCACGTGACCCGGTGACCTGGGGCCGGGGTCCCCACGTGACCCGGGGACCCGGGCCGGGGACATCACGTGACCCAGTCACCTGGGGCCGGGGTCCCCACGTGACCCGGGGTCCTGGTGCCGGGGACCCCACGTGACCCGGGGACCCGGGCCGGGGTCCCCACGTGACCCGGGGTCCTGGTGCCGGTGTCCCCACGTGACCCGGTCACCTGGGGCCGGGGTCCCCACGTGACCCGGGGTCCTGGTGCCGGGGTCCCCACGTGACCCGGTCACCTGGGGCCGGGGTCCCCACGTGACCCGGGGTCCTGGTGCCGGGGTCCCCACGTGACCCGCTGACCTGTGGCCGGGGTCCCCACGTGACCCGGGGTCCTGGTGCCGGGGTCCCCACGTGACCCGCTGACCTGGGGCCGGGGTCCCCACGTGACCCGGGGTCCTGGTGCCGGGGTGGTCACCGGAACCTGGGAACCAGGCCGGGTGCGCGACATGACCCGGTGACCCGGGGCCGGGTTAACGACCTGTCCAGGGGACCCGGGCCGGGGACCCCACGTGACCCGGGGACCTGGGGCAGGGGATGTCACCCGACACTGGTACCCGGGGCAGCGACCCGATACGACCCGGGGACCTGGGTCCGGGGTCCCGACCTGACCCGGTGACCTGGGGCCAGGGTAACCACCTGACCCGGGGACCCGGGCCGGGGACTCGGTATGACTCCGTCTCCCAGGGCCGGCGTGGTCACCTGACACTGCTACCCGGGACAGCGACCCGACATGACCCGGTGACCCGGGGCCGGGGTAAAAATCCAACCCGGGGACCCGGGCATGGGACGTGACATGACCCGACCTGGTTCCGGGGTGCCGACCTGACCCGGTGACCTGGGGCCAGGGTAACCACCTGACCCGGGGACTCGGGCCGGGGACCCGGTATGACTTCGTCTCCCGGGGCCGGGGTGGTCACCTGACACTGGTACCCGGGACAGCGACCCGACATGACCCGGTGACCCGGGGCCGGGGTAACGACCTGTCCAGGGGACCTGGGCCGGGGACCCGACATGACCCGGTGACCTGGTTCCGGGGTGCCGACCTGACCCGGTGACCTGGGGCTGTGGTGTCGACCGGACTCGGGGACCTGGTCCGGTGTCCCGTCATGACCCGGGGACCTGGGGTCGGGGTGGTCACCAGACCGTTGTACCCAGGCCGTTGACCCGACATGACCCTGTGACCCGGGGCCTGGGTAAAAATCCGACCCGGGGCCTGGGTAAAAATCCAACCCGGGGACCCGGGGCCGGGTTAACGACCTGTCCAGGGGACCCGGGCCGGGGACCCGACAGGACCCGGTGATCCTTCGCTGGTGTCCCGATGCAACCCGGGGACCCGGGCCGGGGACCCCACGTGACCCGGGGACCTGGGGCAGGGGATGTCACCCGACACTGGTACCCGGGGCAGCGACCCGATACGACCCGGGGACCTGGGTCCGGGGTCCCGACCTGACCCGGTGACCTGGGCCGGGGACCCCACGTGACCCGGGGTCCTGGTGCCGGGGTCCCCACGTGACCCGGTGACCTGGGGCCGGGGTCCTCACGTGACCCGGGGTCCTGGTGCCGGGGTCCCCACGTGACCCGGGGACCCGGGCCGGGGACCCCACGTGACCCGGTGACCTGGGGCCGGGGTCCCCATGTGACCCGGGGACCCGGGCCGGGGACATCACGTGACCCGGTCACCTGGGGCCGGGGTCCCCACGTGACCCGGGGTCCTGGTGCCGGGGTCCCCACGTGACCCGGGGACCCAGGCCGGGGTCCCTACGTGACCCGCTGACCTGTGGCCGGGGTCCCCACGTGACCCGGGGTCCTGGTGCCGGGGTCCCCACGTGACCCGCTGACCTGTGGCCGGGGTCCCCACGTGACCCGGGGTCCTGGTGCCGGGGTCCCCACGTGACCCGCTGACCTGGGGCCGGGGTCCCCACGTGACCCGGGGTCCTGGTGCCGGGGTGGTCACCGGAACCTGGGAACCAGGCCGGGTGCGCGACATGACCCGGTGACCCGGGGCCGGGTTAACGACCTGTCCAGGGGACCCGGGCCGGGGACCCGACAGGACCCGGTGATCCTTCGCTGGTGTCCCGATGCAACCCGGGGACCCGGGCCGGGGAACCCACGTGACCCGGGGACCTGGGGCAGGGGATGTCACCCGACACTGGTACCCGGGGCAGCGACCCGATACGACCCGGGGACCTGGGTCCGGGGTCCCGACCTGACCCGGTGACCTGGGCCGGGGATGTCACCCGACACTGGTACCCGGGGCAGCGACCCGATACGACCCGGGGACCTGGGTCCGGGGTCCCGACCTGACCCGGTGACCTGGGGCTGTGGTGTCGACCGGACTCGGGGACCTGGTCCGGTGTCCCGTCATGACCCGGGGACCTGGGGTCGGGGTGGTCACCAGACCGTTGTACCCAGGCCGTTGACCCGACATGACCCTGTGACCCGGGGCCTGGGTAAAAATCCAACCCGGGGACCCGGGCATGGGACATGACATGACCCGACCTGGGTCCGGGGTCCCGACCTGACCCGGTTACCTGGGGCCGGTGTCCCCACGTGACCAGGGGTCCTGGTGCCGGGGTCCCCACGTGACCCGGGGACCCGAGCCGGGGTCCCCACGTGACCCGGTGACCTGGTGCCGGGGTCCCCACGTGACCCGGGGACCCGGGCCGGGGACCCCACGTGACCCGGTGACCTGGGGCCGGGGTCCCCACGTGACCCGGGGACCCGGGCCGGGGACATCACGTGACCCGGTCACCTGGGGCCGGGGTCCCCACGTGACCCGGGGTCCTGGTGCCGGGGACCCCACGTGACCCGGGGACCCGGGCCGGGGTCCCCACGTGACCCGGGGTCCTGGTGCCGGGGTCCCCACGTGACCCGGTCACCTGGGGCCGGGGTCCCCACGTGACCCGGGGTCCTGGTGCCGGGGTCCCCACGTGACCCGCTGACTTGGGGCCGGGGTCCCCACCTGACCCGGGGTCCTGGTGCCGGGGTCCCCACGTGACCCGCTGACCTGTGGCCGGGGTCCCCACGTGACCCGGGGTCCTGGTGCCGGGGTCCCCACGTGACCCGCTGACCTGGGGCCGGGGTCCCCACGTGACCCGGGGTCCTGGTGCCGGGGTGGTCACCGGAACCTGGGAACCAGGCCGGGTGCGCGACATGACCCGGTGACCCGGGGCCGGGTTAACGACCTGTCCAGGGGACCCGGGCCGGGGACCCCACGTGACCCGGGGACCTGGGGCAGGGGATGTCACCCGACACTGGTACCCGGGGCAGCGACCCGATACGACCCGGGGACCTGGGTCCGGGGTCCCGACCTGACCCGGTGACCTGGGGCCAGGGTAACCACCTGACCCGGGGACCCGGGCCGGGGACTCGGTATGACTCCGTCTCCCAGGGCCGGCGTGGTCACCTGACACTGCTACCCGGGACAGCGACCCGACATGACCCGGTGACCCGGGGCCGGGGTAAAAATCCAACCCGGGGACCCGGGCATGGGACGTGACATGACCCGACCTGGTTCCGGGGTGCCGATCTGACCCGGTGACCTTGGGCCAGGGTAACCACCTGACCCGGGGACTCGGGCCGGGGACCCGGTATGACTTCGTCTCCCGGGGCCGGGGTGGTCACCTGACACTGGTACCCGGGACAGCGACCCGACATGACCCGGTGACCCGGGGCCGGGGTAACGACCTGTCCAGGGGACCTGGGCCGGGGACCCGACATGACCCGGTGACCTGGTTCCGGGGTGCCGACCTGACCCGGTGACCTGGGGCTGTGGTGTCGACCGGACTCGGGGACCTGGTCCGGTGTCCCGTCATGACCCGGGGACCTGGGGTCGGGGTGGTCACCAGACCGTTGTACCCAGGCCGTTGAGCCGACATGACCCTGTGACCCGGGGCCTGGGTAAAAATCCGACCCGGGGCCTGGGTAAAAATCCAACCCGGGGACCCGGGGCCGGGTTAACGACCTGTCCAGGGGACCCGGGCCGGGGACCCGACAGGACCCGGTGATCCTTCGCTGGTGTCCCGATGCAACCCGGGGACCCGGGCCGGGGACCCCACGTGACCCGGGGACCTGGGGCAGGGGATGTCACCCGACACTGGTACCCGGGGCAGCGACCCGATACGACCCGGGGACCTGGGTCCGGGGTCCCGACCTGACCCGGTGACCTGGGGCCAGGGTAACCACTTGACCCGGGGACCCGGGCCAGGGACCCGGTATGACTCCGTCTCCCGGGGCCAGGGTGGTCACCTGACACTGCTACCCGGGACAGCGACCCGACATGACCCGGTGACCCGGGGCCGGGGTAACGACCTGTCCAGGGGACCTGGGCCGGGGACCCGACAGGACCCGGTGACCTGGTTCCGGGGTGCCGACCTGACCCGGTGACCTGGGGCTGTGGTGTCGACCGGACTCGGGGACCTG
Organism: Somateria mollissima; assembly: GCA_951411735.1. Lineage (NCBI taxonomy): Eukaryota > Metazoa > Chordata > Aves > Anseriformes > Anatidae > Somateria > Somateria mollissima. Next base: position 7,668 of record CATOCB010000384.1, read on the forward strand.
GTCCGGTGTCCCGTCATGACCCGGGGACCTGGGGTCGGGGTGGTCACCAGACCCTTGTACCCAGGCCGTTGACCCGACATGACCCTGTGACCCGGGGCCTGGGTAAAAATCCAACCCGGGGACCCGGGCATGGGACATGACATGACCCGACCTGGGTCCGGGGTCCCGACCTGACCCGGTTACCTGGGGCCGGTGTCCCCACGTGACCAGGGGTCCTGGTGCCGGGGTCCCCACGTGACCCGGGGACCCGAGCCGGGGTCCCCACGTGACCCGGTGACCTGAGGCCGGGGTCCCCACGTGACCCGGTGACCTGGTGCCGGGGTCCCCACGTGACCCGGGGACCCGGGCCGGGGACCCCACGTGACCCGGTGACCTGGGGCCGGGGTCCCCACGTGACCCGGGGACCCGGGCCGGGGACATCACGTGACCCAGTCACCTGGGGCCGGGGTCCCCACGTGACCCGGGGTCCTGGTGCCGGGGACCCCACGTGACCCGGGGACCCGGGCCGGGGTCCCCACGTGACCCGGGGTCCTGGTGCCGGTGTCCCCACGTGACCCGGTCACCTGGGGCCGGGGTCCCCACGTGACCCGGGGTCCTGGTGCCGGGGTCCCGACGTGACCCGCTGACTTGGGGCCGGGGTCCCCACCTGACCCGGGGTCCTGGTGCCGGGGTCCCCACGTGACCCGCTGACCTGTGGCCGGGGTCCCCACGTGACCCGGGGTCCTGGTGCCGGGGTCCCCACGTGACCCGCTGACCTGGGGCCGGGGTCCCCACGTGACCCGGGGTCCTGGTGCCGGGGTGGTCACCGGAACCTGGGAACCAGGCCGGGTGCGCGACATGACCCGGTGACCCGGGGCCGGGTTAACGACCTGTCCAGGGGACCCGGGCCGGGGACCCCACGTGACCCGGGGACCTGGGGCAGGGGATGTCACCCGACACTGGTACCCGGGGCAGCGACCCGATACGACCCGGGGACCTGGGTCCGGGGTCCCGACCTGACCCGGTGACCTGGGGCCAGGGTAACCACCTGACCCGGGGACCCGGGCCGGGGACTCGGTATGACTCCGTCTCCCAGGGCCGGCGTGGTCACCTGACACTGCTACCCGGGACAGCGACCCGACATGACCCGGTGACCCGGGGCCGGGGTAAAAATCCAACCCGGGGACCCGGGCATGGGACGTGACATGACCCGACCTGGTTCCGGGGTGCCGACCTGACCCGGTGACCTGGGGCCAGGGTAACCACCTGACCCGGGGACTCGGGCCGGGGACCCGGTATGACTTCGTCTCCCGGGGCCGGGGTGGTCACCTGACACTGGTACCCGGGACAGCGACCCGACATGACCCGGTGACCCGGGGCCGGGGTAACGACCTGTCCAGGGGACCTGGGCCGGGGACCCGACATGACCCGGTGACCTGGTTCCGGGGTGCCGACCTGACCCGGTGACCTGGGGCTGTGGTGTCGACCGGACTCGGGGACCTGGTCCGGTGTCCCGTCATGACCCGGGGACCTGGGGTCGGGGTGGTCACCAGACCGTTGTACCCAGGCCGTTGACCCGACATGACCCTGTGACCCGGGGCCTGGGTAAAAATCCGACCCGGGGCCTGGGTAAAAATCCAACCCGGGGACCCGGGGCCGGGTTAACGACCTGTCCAGGGGACCCGGGCCGGGGACCCGACAGGACCCGGTGATCCTTCGCTGGTGTCCCGATGCAACCCGGGGACCCGGGCCGGGGACCCCACGTGACCCGGGGACCTGGGGCAGGGGATGTCACCCGACACTGGTACCCGGGGCAGCGACCCGATACGACCCGGGGACCTGGGTCCGGGGTCCCGACCTGACCCGGTGACCTGGGGCCAGGGTAACCACCTGACCCGGGGACCCAGGCCGGGGACCCGGTATGACTCCGTCTCCCGGGGCCGGGGTGGTCACCTGACACTGCTACCCGGGACAGCGACCCGACATGACCCGGTGACCCGGGGCCGGGGTAACGACCTGTCCAGGGGACCTGGGCCGGGGACCCGACAGGACCCGGTGACCTGGTTCCGGGGTGCCGACCTGACCCGGTGACCTGGGGCTGTGGTGTCGACCGGACTCGGGGACCTGGTCCGGTGTCCCGTCATGACCCGGGGACCTGGGGTCGGGGTGGTCACCAGACCGTTGTACCCAGGCCGTTGAGCCGACATGACCCTGTGACCCGGAGCCTGGGTAAAAATCCAACCCGGGGACCCGGGCATGGGACGTGACATGACCCGACCTGGGTCCGGGGTCCCGACCTGACCCGGTGACCTGGGCCGGGGACCCCACGTGACCCGGGGTCCTGGTGCCGGGGTCCCCACGTGACCCGGTGACCTGGGGCCGGGGTCCTCACGTGACCCGGGGTCCTGGTGCCGGGGTCCCCACGTGACCCGGGGACCCGGGCCGGGGACCCCACGTGACCCGGTGACCTGGGGCCGGGGTCCCCATGTGACCCGGGGACCCGGGCCGGGGACATCACGTGACCCGGTCACCTGGGGCCGGGGTCCCCACGTGACCCGGGGTCCTGGTGCCGGGGTCCCCACGTGACCCGGGGACCCAGGCCGGGGTCCCTACGTGACCCGCTGACCTGTGGCCGGGGTCCCCACGTGACCCGGGGTCCTGGTGCCGGGGTCCCCACGTGACCCGCTGACCTGGGGCCGGGGTCCCCACGTGACCCGGGGTCCTGGTGCCGGGGTCCCCACGTGACCCGCTGACCTGTGGCCGGGGTCCCCACGTGACCCGGGGTCCTGGTGCCGGGGTCCCCACGTGACCCGCTGACCTGGGGCCGGGGTCCCCACGTGACCCGGGGTCCTGGTGCCGGGGTGGTCACCGGAACCTGGGAACCAGGCCGGGTGCGCGACATGACCCGGTGACCCGGGGCCGGGTTAACGACCTGTCCAGGGGACCCGGGCCGGGGACCCGACAGGACCCGGTGATCCTTCGCTGGTGTCCCGATGCAACCCGGGGACCCGGGCCGGGGAACCCACGTGACCCGGGGACCTGGGGCAGGGGATGTCACCCGACACTGGTACCCGGGGCAGCGACCCGATACGACCCGGGGACCTGGGTCCGGGGTCCCGACCTGACCCGGTGACCTGGGCCGGGGATGTCACCCGACACTGGTACCCGGGGCAGCGACCCGATACGACCCGGGGACCTGGGTCCGGGGTCCCGACCTGACCCGGTGACCTGGGGCCAGGGTAACCACTTGACCCGGGGACCTGGGCCGGGGACCCTGTATGACTCCGTCTCCCGGGGCCGGGGTGGTCACCTGACACTGGTACCCGGGACAGCGACCCGACATGAACCGGTGACCCGGGGCCGGGGTAACGACCTGTCCAGGGGACCTGGGCCGGGGACCCAACAGGACCCGGTGACCTGGTTCCGGGGTGCCGACCTGACCCGGTGACCTGGGGCTGTGGTGTCGACCGGACTCGGGGACCTGGTCCGGTGTCCCGTCATGACCCGGGGACCTGGGGTCGGGGTGGTCACCAGACCCTTGTACCCAGGCCGTTGACCCGACATGACCCTGTGACCCGGGGCCTGGGTAAAAATCCAACCCGGGGACCCAGGCATGGGACATGACATGACCCGACCTGGGTCCGGGGTCCCGACCTGACCCGCTGACCTGGGGCCGGTGTCCCCACGTGACCCGGGGTCCTGGTGCCGGGGTCCCCACGTGACCCGGTGACCTGGGGCCGGGGTCCCCACGTGACCAGGGGTCCTGGTGCCGGGGTCCCCACGTGACCCGGGGACCCGGGCCGGGGACCCCACGTGACCCGGTGACCTGGGGCCGGGGTCCCCATGTGACCCGGGGACCCGGGCCGGGGACATCACGTGACCCGGTCACCTTGGGCCGGGGTCCCCACGTGACCCGGGGTCCTAGTGCCGGGGTCCCCACGTGACCCGGGGACCCAGGCCGGGGTCCCCACGTGACCCGCTGACCTGTGGCCGGGGTCCCCACGTGACCCGGGGTCCTGGTGCCGGGGTCCCCACGTGACCCGCTGACCTGGGGCCGGGGTCCCCACGTGACCCGGGGTCCTGGTGCCGGGGTCCCCACGTGACCCGCTGACCTGTGGCCGGGGTCCCCACGTGACCCGGGGTCCTGGTGCCGGGGTCCCCACGTGACCCGCTGACCTGGGGCCGGGGATGTCACCCGACACTGGTACCCGGGGCAGCGACCCGATACGACCCGGGGACCTGGGTCCGGGGTCCCGACCTGACCCGGTGACCTGGGGCCAGGGTAACCACTTGACCCGGGGACCCGGGCCGGGGACCCGGTATGACTCCGTCTCCCGGGGCCAGGGTGGTCACCTGACACTGCTACCCGGGACAGCGACCCGACATGACCCGGTGACCCGGGGCCGGGGTAACGACCTGTCCAGGGGACCTGGGCCGGGGACCCGACAGGACCCGGTGACCTGGTTCCGGGGTGCCGACCTGACCCGGTGACCTGGGGCTGTGGTGTCGACCGGACTCGGGGACCTGGTCCGGTGTCCCGTCATGACCCGGGGACCTGGGGTCGGGGTGGTCACCAGACCGTTGTACCCAGGCCGTTGAGCCGACATGACCCTGTGACCCGGGGCCTGGGTAAAAATCCAACCCGGGGACCCGGGCATGGGACATGACATGACCCGACCTGGGTCCGGGGTCCCGACCTGACCCGCTGACCTGGGGCCGGTGTCCCCACGTGACCCGGGGTCCTGGTGCCGGGGTCCCCACGTGACCCGGGGACCCGAGCCGGGGTCCCCACGTGACCCGGTGACCTGAGGCCGGGGTCCCCACGTGACCCGGTGACCTGGGGCCGGGGTCCCCACGTGACCCGGGGTCCTGGTGCCGGGGTCCCCACGTGACCCGGGGACCCGGGCCGGGGACCCCACGTGACCCAGTGACCTGGGGCCGGGGTCCCCACGTGACCCGGGGACCCGGGCCGGGGACATCACGTGACCCGGTCACCTGGGGCCGGGGTCCCCACGTGACCCGGGGTCCTGGTGCCGGGGACCCCACGTGACCCGGGGACCCGGGCCGGGGTCCCCACGTGACCCGGTGTCCTGGTGCCGGTGTCCCCACGTGACCCGCTGACTTGGGGCCGGGGTCCCCACCTGACCCGGGGTCCTGGTGCCGGGGTCCCCACGTGACCCGCTGACCTGTGGCCGGGGTCCCCACGTGACCTGGGGTCCTGGTGCCGGGGTCCCCACGTGACCCGCTGACCTGGGGCCGGGGTCCCCACGTGACCCGGGGTCCTGGTGCCGGGGTGGTCACCGGAACCTGGGAACCAGGCCGGGTGCGCGACATAACCCGGTGACCCGGGGCCGGGTTAACGACCTGTCCAGGGGACCCGGGCCGGGGACCCCACGTGACCCGGGGACCTGGGGCAGGGGATGTCACCCGACACTGGTACCCCGGGGCAGCGACCCGATACGACCCGGGGACCTGGGTCCGGGGTCCCCACGTGACCCGGTGACCTGGGCCGGGGATGTCACCCGACACTGGTACCCGGGGCAGCGACCCGATACGACCCGGGGACCTGGGTCCGGGGTCCCGACCTGACCCGGTGACCTGGGGCCAGGGTAACCACCTGACCCGGGGACCCGGGCCGGGGACTCGGTATGACTCCGTCTCCCGGGGCCGGGGTGGTCACCTGACACTGGTACCCGGGACAGCGACCCGACATGACCCGGTGACCCGGGGCCGGGGTAAAAATCCAACCCGGGGACCCGGGCATGGGACGTGACATGACCCGACCTGGGTCCGGGGTCCCGACCTGACCCGGTGACCTTGGGCCAGGGTAACCACCTGACCCGGTGACCCGGGGCCGGGGTAACGACCTGTCCAGGGGACCTGGGCCGGGGACCCGACAGGACCCGGTGACCTGGTTCCGGGGTGCCGACCTGACCCGGTGACCTGGGGCTGTGGTGTCGACCGGACTCGGGGACCTGGGGTCGGGGTGGTCACCAGACCGTTGTACCCAGGCCGTTGACCCGACATGACCCTGTGACCCGGGGCCTGGGTAAAAATCCAACCCGGGGACCCGGGCATGGGACATGACATGACCCAACCTGGGTCCGGGGTCCCGACCTGACCCGCTGACCTGGGGCCGGTGTCCCCACGTGACCCGGGGTCCTGGTGCCGGGGTCCCCACGTGACCCGGGGACCCGAGCCGGGGTCCCCACGTGACCCGGTGACCTGAGGCCGGGGTCCCCACGTGACCCGGTGACCTGGGGCCGGGGTCCCCACGTGACCCGGGGTCCTGTTGCCGGGGTCCCCACGTGACCCGGGGACCCGGGCCGGGGACCCCACGTGACCCGGTGACCTGGGGCCGGGGTCCCCACGTGACCCGGGGACCCGGGCCGGGGACATCACGTGACCCGGTCACCTGGGGCCGGGGTCCCCACGTGACCCGGGGTCCTGGTGCCGGGGACCCCACGTGACCCGGGGACCCGGGCCGGGGTCCCCACGTGACCCGGGGTCCTGGTGCCGGGGTCCCCACGTGACCCGGGGTCCTGGTGCCGGGGTCCCCACGTGACCCGGTGACCTGAGGCCGGGGTCCCCACGTGACCCGGTGACCTGGGGCCGGGGTCCCCACGTGACCCGGGGTCCTGGTGCCGGGGTTCCCACGTGACCCGGGGACCCGGGCCGGGGTCGCCACGTGACCCGGGGTCCTGGTGCCGGGGTCCCCACGTGACCCGGGGACCCGGGCCGGGGTCCCCACGTGACCCAGGGTCCTGGTGCCGGGGTCCCCACGTGACCCGGTGACCTGGGGCCGGGGTCCCCACGTGACCCGGGGACCCAGGCCGGGGTCCCCACGTGACCCAGGGTCCTGGTGCCGGTGTCCCCACGTGACCCGGTGACCTGGGGCCGGGGTCCCCACGTGACCCGGGGACCCGGGCCGGGGACCCCACATGACCCGGGGACCTGTGGCCGGGGATGTCACCCGACACTTGTACCCGGGGCAGCGACCCGATACGACCCGGGGACCTGGGTCCGGGGTCCCGACCTGACCCGGTGACCTGGGGCCAGGGTAACCACTTGACCCGGGGACCCGGGCCCGGGACCCGGTATGACTCCGTCTCCCGGGGCCAGGGTGGTCACCTGACACTGCTACCCGGGACAGCGACCCGACATGACCCGGTGACCCGGGGCCGGGGTAACGACCTGTCCAGGGGACCTGGGCCGGGGACCCGACATGACCCGGTGACCTGGTTCCGGGGTGCCGACCTGACCCGGTGACCTGGGGCTGTGGTGTCGACCGGACTCGGGGACCTGGTCCGGTGTCCCGTCATGACCCGGGGACCTGGGGTCGGGGTGGTCACCAGACCGTTGTACCCAGGCCGTTGACCCGACATGACCCTGTGACCCGGGGCCTGGGTAAAAATCCAACCCGGGGACCCGGGCATGGGACATGACATGACCCGACCTGGGTCCGGGGTCCCGACCTGACCCGCTGACCTGGGGCCGGTGTCCCCACGTGACCCGGGGTCCTGGTGCCGGGGTCCCCACGTGACCCGGGGACCCGAGCCGGGGTCCCCACGTGACCCGGTGACCTGAGGCCGGGGTCCCCACGTGACCCGGTGACCTGGGGCCGGGGTCCCCACGTGACCCGGGGTCCTGGTGCCGGGGTCCCCACGTGACCCGGGGACCCGGGCCGGGGACCCCACGTGACCCGGTGACCTGGGGCCGGGGTCCCCACGTGACCCGGGGACCCGGGCCGGGGACATCACGTGACCCGGTCACCTGGGGCCGGGGTCCCCACGTGACCCGGTCACCTGGGGCCGGGGTCCCCACGTGACCCGGGGTCCTGGTGCCGGGGTCCCCACCTGACCCGCTGACTTGGGGCCGGGGTCCCCACTTGACCCGGGGTCCTGGTGCCGGGGTCCCCACCTGACCCGGGGACCCGGGCCGGGGACCCCACGTGACCCGGTGACCTGGGGCCGGAGTCCCCACGTGACCCGGGGACCCGCGCCGGGGACATCACGTGACCCGGTCACCTGGGGCCGGGGTCCCCACGTGACCCGGTCACCTGGGGCCGGGGTCCCCACGTGACCCGGGGTCCTGGTGCCGGGGTCCCCACGTGACCCAGTGACCTGAGGCCGGGGTCCCCACGTGACCCGGTGACTTGGGGCCGGGGTCCCCACGTGACCCGGGGTCCTGGTGCCGGGGTTCCCACGTGACCCGGGGACCCGGGCCGGGGTCCCCACGTGACCCGGGGTCCTGGTGCCGGTGTCTCCACGTGACCCGGGGACCCGGGCCGGGGACCCCACGTGACCCGGTGACCTGGGGCCGGGGTCCCCACGTGACCCGGGGACCCGGGCCGGGGACATCACGTGACCCGCTGACCTGTGGCCGGGGTCCCCACGTGACCCGGGGTCCTGGTGCCGGGGTCCCCACGTGACCCGCTGACCTGGGGCCGGGGTCCCCACGTGACCCGGGGTCCTGGTGCCGGGGTGGTCACCGGAACCTGGGAACCAGGCCGGGTGCGCGACATGACCCGGTGACCCGGGGCCGGGTTAACGACCTGTCCAGGGGACCCGGGCCGGGGACCCCACGTGACCCGGGGACCTGGGGCAGGGGATGTCACCCGACACTGGTACCCGGGGCAGCGACCCGATACGACCCGGGGACCTGGGTCCGGGGTCCCGACCTGACCCGGTGACCTGGGGCCAGGGTAACCACCTGACCCGGGGACCCGGGCCGGGGACTCGGTATGACTCCGTCTCCCAGGGCCGGCGTGGTCACCTGACACTGCTACCCGGGACAGCGACCCGACATGACCCGGTGACCCGGGGCCGGGGTAAAAATCCAACCCGGGGACCCGGGCATGGGACGTGACATGACCCGACCTGGTTCCGGGGTGCCGACCTGACCCGGTGACCTGGGGCCAGGGTAACCACCTGACCCGGGGACTCGGGCCGGGGACCCGGTATGACTTCGTCTCCCGGGGCCGGGGTGGTCACCTGACACTGGTACCCGGGACAGCGACCCGACATGACCCGGTGACCCGGGGCCGGGGTAACGACCTGTCCAGGGGACCTGGGCCGGGGACCCGACATGACCCGGTGACCTGGTTCCGGGGTGCCGACCTGACCCGGTGACCTGGGGCTGTGGTGTCGACCGGACTCGGGGACCTGGTCCGGTGTCCCGTCATGACCCGGGGACCTGGGGTCGGGGTGGTCACCAGACCGTTGTACCCAGGCCGTTGACCCGACATGACCCTGTGACCCGGGGCCTGGGTAAAAATCCGACCCGGGGCCTGGGTAAAAATCCAACCCGGGGACCCGGGGCCGGGTTAACGACCTGTCCAGGGGACCCGGGCCGGGGACCCGACAGGACCCGGTGATCCTTCGCTGGTGTCCCGATGCAACCCGGGGACCCGGGCCGGGGACCCCACGTGACCCGGGGACCTGGGGCAGGGGATGTCACCCGACACTGGTACCCGGGGCAGCGACCCGATACGACCCGGGGACCTGGGTCCGGGGTCCCGACCTGACCCGGTGACCTGGGCCGGGGACCCCACGTGACCCGGGGTCCTGGTGCCGGGGTCCCCACGTGACCCGGTGACCTGGGGCCGGGGTCCTCACGTGACCCGGGGTCCTGGTGCCGGGGTCCCCACGTGACCCGGGGACCCGGGCCGGGGACCCCACGTGACCCGGTGACCTGGGGCCGGGGTCCCCATGTGACCCGGGGACCCGGGCCGGGGACATCACGTGACCCGGTCACCTGGGGCCGGGGTCCCCACGTGACCCGGGGTCCTGGTGCCGGGGTCCCCACGTGACCCGGGGACCCAGGCCGGGGTCCCTACGTGACCCGCTGACCTGTGGCCGGGGTCCCCACGTGACCCGGGGTCCTGGTGCCGGGGTCCCCACGTGACCCGCTGACCTGTGGCCGGGGTCCCCACGTGACCCGGGGTCCTGGTGCCGGGGTCCCCACGTGACCCGCTGACCTGGGGCCGGGGTCCCCACGTGACCCGGGGTCCTGGTGCCGGGGTGGTCACCGGAACCTGGGAACCAGGCCGGGTGCGCGACATGACCCGGTGACCCGGGGCCGGGTTAACGACCTGTCCAGGGGACCCGGGCCGGGGACCCGACAGGACCCGGTGATCCTTCGCTGGTGTCCCGATGCAACCCGGGGACCCGGGCCGGGGAACCCACGTGACCCGGGGACCTGGGGCAGGGGATGTCACCCGACACTGGTACCCGGGGCAGCGACCCGATACGACCCGGGGACCTGGGTCCGGGGTCCCGACCTGACCCGGTGACCTGGGCCGGGGATGTCACCCGACACTGGTACCCGGGGCAGCGACCCGATACGACCCGGGGACCTGGGTCCGGGGTCCCGACCTGACCCGGTGACCTGGGGCTGTGGTGTCGACCGGACTCGGGGACCTGGTCCGGTGTCCCGTCATGACCCGGGGACCTGGGGTCGGGGTGGTCACCAGACCGTTGTACCCAGGCCGTTGACCCGACATGACCCTGTGACCCGGGGCCTGGGTAAAAATCCAACCCGGGGACCCGGGCATGGGACATGACATGACCCGACCTGGGTCCGGGGTCCCGACCTGACCCGGTTACCTGGGGCCGGTGTCCCCACGTGACCAGGGGTCCTGGTGCCGGGGTCCCCACGTGACCCGGGGACCCGAGCCGGGGTCCCCACGTGACCCGGTGACCTGGTGCCGGGGTCCCCACGTGACCCGGGGACCCGGGCCGGGGACCCCACGTGACCCGGTGACCTGGGGCCGGGGTCCCCACGTGACCCGGGGACCCGGGCCGGGGACATCACGTGACCCGGTCACCTGGGGCCGGGGTCCCCACGTGACCCGGGGTCCTGGTGCCGGGGACCCCACGTGACCCGGGGACCCGGGCCGGGGTCCCCACGTGACCCGGGGTCCTGGTGCCGGGGTCCCCACGTGACCCGGTCACCTGGGGCCGGGGTCCCCACGTGACCCGGGGTCCTGGTGCCGGGGTCCCCACGTGACCCGCTGACTTGGGGCCGGGGTCCCCACCTGACCCGGGGTCCTGGTGCCGGGGTCCCCACGTGACCCGCTGACCTGTGGCCGGGGTCCCCACGTGACCCGGGGTCCTGGTGCCGGGGTCCCCACGTGACCCGCTGACCTGGGGCCGGGGTCCCCACGTGACCCGGGGTCCTGGTGCCGGGGTGGTCACCGGAACCTGGGAACCAGGCCGGGTGCGCGACATGACCCGGTGACCCGGGGCCGGGTTAACGACCTGTCCAGGGGACCCGGGCCGGGGACCCCACGTGACCCGGGGACCTGGGGCAGGGGATGTCACCCGACACTGGTACCCGGGGCAGCGACCCGATACGACCCGGGGACCTGGGTCCGGGGTCCCGACCTGACCCGGTGACCTGGGGCCAGGGTAACCACCTGACCCGGGGACCCGGGCCGGGGACTCGGTATGACTCCGTCTCCCAGGGCCGGCGTGGTCACCTGACACTGCTACCCGGGACAGCGACCCGACATGACCCGGTGACCCGGGGCCGGGGTAAAAATCCAACCCGGGGACCCGGGCATGGGACGTGACATGACCCGACCTGGTTCCGGGGTGCCGATCTGACCCGGTGACCTTGGGCCAGGGTAACCACCTGACCCGGGGACTCGGGCCGGGGACCCGGTATGACTTCGTCTCCCGGGGCCGGGGTGGTCACCTGACACTGGTACCCGGGACAGCGACCCGACATGACCCGGTGACCCGGGGCCGGGGTAACGACCTGTCCAGGGGACCTGGGCCGGGGACCCGACATGACCCGGTGACCTGGTTCCGGGGTGCCGACCTGACCCGGTGACCTGGGGCTGTGGTGTCGACCGGACTCGGGGACCTGGTCCGGTGTCCCGTCATGACCCGGGGACCTGGGGTCGGGGTGGTCACCAGACCGTTGTACCCAGGCCGTTGAGCCGACATGACCCTGTGACCCGGGGCCTGGGTAAAAATCCGACCCGGGGCCTGGGTAAAAATCCAACCCGGGGACCCGGGGCCGGGTTAACGACCTGTCCAGGGGACCCGGGCCGGGGACCCGACAGGACCCGGTGATCCTTCGCTGGTGTCCCGATGCAACCCGGGGACCCGGGCCGGGGACCCCACGTGACCCGGGGACCTGGGGCAGGGGATGTCACCCGACACTGGTACCCGGGGCAGCGACCCGATACGACCCGGGGACCTGGGTCCGGGGTCCCGACCTGACCCGGTGACCTGGGGCCAGGGTAACCACTTGACCCGGGGACCCGGGCCAGGGACCCGGTATGACTCCGTCTCCCGGGGCCAGGGTGGTCACCTGACACTGCTACCCGGGACAGCGACCCGACATGACCCGGTGACCCGGGGCCGGGGTAACGACCTGTCCAGGGGACCTGGGCCGGGGACCCGACAGGACCCGGTGACCTGGTTCCGGGGTGCCGACCTGACCCGGTGACCTGGGGCTGTGGTGTCGACCGGACTCGGGGACCTGGTCCGGTGTCCCGTCATGACCCGGGGACCTGGGGTCGGGGTGGTCACCAGACCCTTGTACCCAGGCCGTTGACCCGACATGACCCTGTGACCCGGGGCCTGGGTAAAAATCCAACCCGGGGACCCGGGCATGGGACATGACATGACCCGACCTGGGTCCGGGGTCCCGACCTGACCCGGTTACCTGGGGCCGGTGTCCCCACGTGACCAGGGGTCCTGGTGCCGGGGTCCCCACGTGACCCGGGGACCCGAGCCGGGGTCCCCACGTGACCCGGTGACCTGAGGCCGGGGTCCCCACGTGACCCGGTGACCTGGTGCCGGGGTCCCCACGTGACCCGGGGACCCGGGCCGGGGACCCCACGTGACCCGGTGACCTGGGGCCGGGGTCCCCACGTGACCCGGGGACCCGGGCCGGGGACATCACGTGACCCAGTCACCTGGGGCCGGGGTCCCCACGTGACCCGGGGTCCTGGTGCCGGGGACCCCACGTGACCCGGGGACCCGGGCCGGGGTCCCCACGTGACCCGGGGTCCTGGTGCCGGTGTCCCCACGTGACCCGGTCACCTGGGGCCGGGGTCCCCACGTGACCCGGGGTCCTGGTGCCGGGGTCCCGACGTGACCCGCTGACTTGGGGCCGGGGTCCCCACCTGACCCGGGGTCCTGGTGCCGGGGTCCCCACGTGACCCGCTGACCTGTGGCCGGGGTCCCCACGTGACCCGTGGTCCTGGTGCCGGGGTCCCCACGTGACCCGCTGACCTGGGGCCGGGGTCCCCACGTGACCCGGGGTCCTGGTGCCGGGGTGGTCACCGGAACCTGGGAACCAGGCCGGGTGCGCGACATGACCCGGTGACCCGGGGCCGGGTTAACGACCTGTCCAGGGGACCCGGGCCGGGGACCCCACGTGACCCGGGGACCTGGGGCAGGGGATGTCACCCGACACTGGTACCCGGGGCAGCGACCCGATACGACCCGGGGACCTGGGTCCGGGGTCCCGACCTGACCCGGTGACCTGGGGCCAGGGTAACCACCTGACCCGGGGACCCGGGCCGGGGACTCGGTATGACTCCGTCTCCCAGGGCCGGCGTGGTCACCTGACACTGCTACCCGGGACAGCGACCCGACATGACCCGGTGACCCGGGGCCGGGGTAAAAATCCAACCCGGGGACCCGGGCATGGGACGTGACATGACCCGACCTGGTTCCGGGGTGCCGACCTGACCCGGTGACCTGGGGCCAGGGTAACCACCTGACCCGGGGACTCGGGCCGGGGACCCGGTATGACTTCGTCTCCCGGGGCCGGGGTGGTCACCTGACACTGGTACCCGGGACAGCGACCCGACATGACCCGGTGACCCGGGGCCGGGGTAACGACCTGTCCAGGGGACCTGGGCCGGGGACCCGACATGACCCGGTGACCTGGTTCCGGGGTGCCGACCTGACCCGGTGACCTGGGGCTGTGGTGTCGACCGGACTCGGGGACCTGGTCCGGTGTCCCGTCATGACCCGGGGACCTGGGGTCGGGGTGGTCACCAGACCGTTGTACCCAGGCCGTTGACCCGACATGACCCTGTGACCCGGGGCCTGGGTAAAAATCCGACCCGGGGCCTGGGTAAAAATCCAACCCGGGGACCCGGGGCCGGGTTAACGACCTGTCCAGGGGACCCGGGCCGGGGACCCGACAGGACCCGGTGATCCTTCGCTGGTGTCCCGATGCAACCCGGGGACCCGGGCCGGGGACCCCACGTGACCCGGGGACCTGGGGCAGGGGATGTCACCCGACACTGGTACCCGGGGCAGCGACCCGATACGACCCGGGGACCTGGGTCCGGGGTCCCGACCTGACCCGGTGACCTGGGGCCAGGGTAACCACCTGACCCGGGGACCCAGGCCGGGGACCCGGTATGACTCCGTCTCCCGGGGCCGGGGTGGTCACCTGACACTGCTACCCGGGACAGCGACCCGACATGACCCGGTGACCCGGGGCCGGGGTAACGACCTGTCCAGGGGACCTGGGCCGGGGACCCGACAGGACCCGGTGACCTGGTTCCGGGGTGCCGACCTGACCCGGTGACCTGGGGCTGTGGTGTCGACCGGACTCGGGGACCTGGTCCGGTGTCCCGTCATGACCCGGGGACCTGGGGTCGGGGTGGTCACCAGACCGTTGTACCCAGGCCGTTGAGCCGACATGACCCTGTGACCCGGAGCCTGGGTAAAAATCCAACCCGGGGACCCGGGCATGGGACGTGACATGACCCGACCTGGGTCCGGGGTCCCGACCTGACCCGGTGACCTGGGCCGGGGACCCCACGTGACCCGGGGTCCTGGTGCCGGGGTCCCCACGTGACCCGGTGACCTGGGGCCGGGGTCCTCACGTGACCCGGGGTCCTGGTGCCGGGGTCCCCACGTGACCCGGGGACCCGGGCCGGGGACCCCACGTGACCCGGTGACCTGGGGCCGGGGTCCCCATGTGACCCGGGGACCCGGGCCGGGGACATCACGTGACCCGGTCACCTGGGGCCGGGGTCCCCACGTGACCCGGGGTCCTGGTGCCGGGGTCCCCACGTGACCCGGGGACCCAGGCCGGGGTCCCTACGTGACCCGCTGACCTGTGGCCGGGGTCCCCACGTGACCCGGGGTCCTGGTGCCGGGGTCCCCACGTGACCCGCTGACCTGGGGCCGGGGTCCCCACGTGACCCGGGGTCCTGGTGCCGGGGTCCCCACGTGACCCGCTGACCTGTGGCCGGGGTCCCCACGTGACCCGGGGTCCTGGTGCCGGGGTCCCCACGTGACCCGCTGACCTGGGGCCGGGGTCCCCACGTGACCCGGGGTCCTGGTGCCGGGGTGGTCACCGGAACCTGGGAACCAGGCCGGGTGCGCGACATGACCCGGTGACCCGGGGCCGGGTTAACGACCTGTCCAGGGGACCCGGGCCGGGGACCCGACAGGACCCGGTGATCCTTCGCTGGTGTCCCGATGCAACCCGGGGACCCGGGCCGGGGAACCCACGTGACCCGGGGACCTGGGGCAGGGGATGTCACCCGACACTGGTACCCGGGGCAGCGACCCGATACGACCCGGGGACCTGGGTCCGGGGTCCCGACCTGACCCGGTGACCTGGGCCGGGGATGTCACCCGACACTGGTACCCGGGGCAGCGACCCGATACGACCCGGGGACCTGGGTCCGGGGTCCCGACCTGACCCGGTGACCTGGGGCCAGGGTAACCACTTGACCCGGGGACCTGGGCCGGGGACCCTGTATGACTCCGTCTCCCGGGGCCGGGGTGGTCACCTGACACTGGTACCCGGGACAGCGACCCGACATGAACCGGTGACCCGGGGCCGGGGTAACGACCTGTCCAGGGGACCTGGGCCGGGGACCCAACAGGACCCGGTGACCTGGTTCCGGGGTGCCGACCTGACCCGGTGACCTGGGGCTGTGGTGTCGACCGGACTCGGGGACCTGGTCCGGTGTCCCGTCATGACCCGGGGACCTGGGGTCGGGGTGGTCACCAGACCCTTGTACCCAGGCCGTTGACCCGACATGACCCTGTGACCCGGGGCCTGGGTAAAAATCCAACCCGGGGACCCAGGCATGGGACATGACATGACCCGACCTGGGTCCGGGGTCCCGACCTGACCCGCTGACCTGGGGCCGGTGTCCCCACGTGACCCGGGGTCCTGGTGCCGGGGTCCCCACGTGACCCGGTGACCTGGGGCCGGGGTCCCCACGTGACCAGGGGTCCTGGTGCCGGGGTCCCCACGTGACCCGGGGACCCGGGCCGGGGACCCCACGTGACCCGGTGACCTGGGGCCGGGGTCCCCATGTGACCCGGGGACCCGGGCCGGGGACATCACGTGACCCGGTCACCTTGGGCCGGGGTCCCCACGTGACCCGGGGTCCTAGTGCCGGGGTCCCCACGTGACCCGGGGACCCAGGCCGGGGTCCCCACGTGACCCGCTGACCTGTGGCCGGGGTCCCCACGTGACCCGGGGTCCTGGTGCCGGGGTCCCCACGTGACCCGCTGACCTGGGGCCGGGGTCCCCACGTGACCCGGGGTCCTGGTGCCGGGGTCCCCACGTGACCCGCTGACCTGTGGCCGGGGTCCCCACGTGACCCGGGGTCCTGGTGCCGGGGTCCCCACGTGACCCGCTGACCTGGGGCCGGGGATGTCACCCGACACTGGTACCCGGGGCAGCGACCCGATACGACCCGGGGACCTGGGTCCGGGGTCCCGACCTGACCCGGTGACCTGGGGCCAGGGTAACCACTTGACCCGGGGACCCGGGCCGGGGACCCGGTATGACTCCGTCTCCCGGGGCCAGGGTGGTCACCTGACACTGCTACCCGGGACAGCGACCCGACATGACCCGGTGACCCGGGGCCGGGGTAACGACCTGTCCAGGGGACCTGGGCCGGGGACCCGACAGGACCCGGTGACCTGGTTCCGGGGTGCCGACCTGACCCGGTGACCTGGGGCTGTGGTGTCGACCGGACTCGGGGACCTGGTCCGGTGTCCCGTCATGACCCGGGGACCTGGGGTCGGGGTGGTCACCAGACCGTTGTACCCAGGCCGTTGAGCCGACATGACCCTGTGACCCGGGGCCTGGGTAAAAATCCAACCCGGGGACCCGGGCATGGGACATGACATGACCCGACCTGGGTCCGGGGTCCCGACCTGACCCGCTGACCTGGGGCCGGTGTCCCCACGTGACCCGGGGTCCTGGTGCCGGGGTCCCCACGTGACCCGGGGACCCGAGCCGGGGTCCCCACGTGACCCGGTGACCTGAGGCCGGGGTCCCCACGTGACCCGGTGACCTGGGGCCGGGGTCCCCACGTGACCCGGGGTCCTGGTGCCGGGGTCCCCACGTGACCCGGGGACCCGGGCCGGGGACCCCACGTGACCCAGTGACCTGGGGCCGGGGTCCCCACGTGACCCGGGGACCCGGGCCGGGGACATCACGTGACCCGGTCACCTGGGGCCGGGGTCCCCACGTGACCCGGGGTCCTGGTGCCGGGGACCCCACGTGACCCGGGGACCCGGGCCGGGGTCCCCACGTGACCCGGTGTCCTGGTGCCGGTGTCCCCACGTGACCCGCTGACTTGGGGCCGGGGTCCCCACCTGACCCGGGGTCCTGGTGCCGGGGTCCCCACGTGACCCGCTGACCTGTGGCCGGGGTCCCCACGTGACCTGGGGTCCTGGTGCCGGGGTCCCCACGTGACCCGCTGACCTGGGGCCGGGGTCCCCACGTGACCCGGGGTCCTGGTGCCGGGGTGGTCACCGGAACCTGGGAACCAGGCCGGGTGCGCGACATAACCCGGTGACCCGGGGCCGGGTTAACGACCTGTCCAGGGGACCCGGGCCGGGGACCCCACGTGACCCGGGGACCTGGGGCAGGGGATGTCACCCGACACTGGTACCCCGGGGCAGCGACCCGATACGACCCGGGGACCTGGGTCCGGGGTCCCCACGTGACCCGGTGACCTGGGCCGGGGATGTCACCCGACACTGGTACCCGGGGCAGCGACCCGATACGACCCGGGGACCTGGGTCCGGGGTCCCGACCTGACCCGGTGACCTGGGGCCAGGGTAACCACCTGACCCGGGGACCCGGGCCGGGGACTCGGTATGACTCCGTCTCCCGGGGCCGGGGTGGTCACCTGACACTGGTACCCGGGACAGCGACCCGACATGACCCGGTGACCCGGGGCCGGGGTAAAAATCCAACCCGGGGACCCGGGCATGGGACGTGACATGACCCGACCTGGGTCCGGGGTCCCGACCTGACCCGGTGACCTTGGGCCAGGGTAACCACCTGACCCGGTGACCCGGGGCCGGGGTAACGACCTGTCCAGGGGACCTGGGCCGGGGACCCGACAGGACCCGGTGACCTGGTTCCGGGGTGCCGACCTGACCCGGTGACCTGGGGCTGTGGTGTCGACCGGACTCGGGGACCTGGGGTCGGGGTGGTCACCAGACCGTTGTACCCAGGCCGTTGACCCGACATGACCCTGTGACCCGGGGCCTGGGTAAAAATCCAACCCGGGGACCCGGGCATGGGACATGACATGACCCAACCTGGGTCCGGGGTCCCGACCTGACCCGCTGACCTGGGGCCGGTGTCCCCACGTGACCCGGGGTCCTGGTGCCGGGGTCCCCACGTGACCCGGGGACCCGAGCCGGGGTCCCCACGTGACCCGGTGACCTGAGGCCGGGGTCCCCACGTGACCCGGTGACCTGGGGCCGGGGTCCCCACGTGACCCGGGGTCCTGTTGCCGGGGTCCCCACGTGACCCGGGGACCCGGGCCGGGGACCCCACGTGACCCGGTGACCTGGGGCCGGGGTCCCCACGTGACCCGGGGACCCGGGCCGGGGACATCACGTGACCCGGTCACCTGGGGCCGGGGTCCCCACGTGACCCGGGGTCCTGGTGCCGGGGACCCCACGTGACCCGGGGACCCGGGCCGGGGTCCCCACGTGACCCGGGGTCCTGGTGCCGGGGTCCCCACGTGACCCGGGGTCCTGGTGCCGGGGTCCCCACGTGACCCGGTGACCTGAGGCCGGGGTCCCCACGTGACCCGGTGACCTGGGGCCGGGGTCCCCACGTGACCCGGGGTCCTGGTGCCGGGGTTCCCACGTGACCCGGGGACCCGGGCCGGGGTCGCCACGTGACCCGGGGTCCTGGTGCCGGGGTCCCCACGTGACCCGGGGACCCGGGCCGGGGTCCCCACGTGACCCAGGGTCCTGGTGCCGGGGTCCCCACGTGACCCGGTGACCTGGGGCCGGGGTCCCCACGTGACCCGGGGACCCAGGCCGGGGTCCCCACGTGACCCAGGGTCCTGGTGCCGGTGTCCCCACGTGACCCGGTGACCTGGGGCCGGGGTCCCCACGTGACCCGGGGACCCGGGCCGGGGACCCCACATGACCCGGGGACCTGTGGCCGGGGATGTCACCCGACACTTGTACCCGGGGCAGCGACCCGATACGACCCGGGGACCTGGGTCCGGGGTCCCGACCTGACCCGGTGACCTGGGGCCAGGGTAACCACTTGACCCGGGGACCCGGGCCCGGGACCCGGTATGACTCCGTCTCCCGGGGCCAGGGTGGTCACCTGACACTGCTACCCGGGACAGCGACCCGACATGACCCGGTGACCCGGGGCCGGGGTAACGACCTGTCCAGGGGACCTGGGCCGGGGACCCGACATGACCCGGTGACCTGGTTCCGGGGTGCCGACCTGACCCGGTGACCTGGGGCTGTGGTGTCGACCGGACTCGGGGACCTGGTCCGGTGTCCCGTCATGACCCGGGGACCTGGGGTCGGGGTGGTCACCAGACCGTTGTACCCAGGCCGTTGACCCGACATGACCCTGTGACCCGGGGCCTGGGTAAAAATCCAACCCGGGGACCCGGGCATGGGACATGACATGACCCGACCTGGGTCCGGGGTCCCGACCTGACCCGCTGACCTGGGGCCGGTGTCCCCACGTGACCCGGGGTCCTGGTGCCGGGGTCCCCACGTGACCCGGGGACCCGAGCCGGGGTCCCCACGTGACC
This sequence comes from Somateria mollissima, assembly GCA_951411735.1. Classification (NCBI taxonomy): domain Eukaryota; kingdom Metazoa; phylum Chordata; class Aves; order Anseriformes; family Anatidae; genus Somateria; species Somateria mollissima. The sequence continues at coordinate 27,700 of CATOCB010000384.1, forward strand.
CGGTGACCTGAGGCCGGGGTCCCCACGTGACCCGGTGACCTGGGGCCGGGGTCCCCACGTGACCCGGGGTCCTGGTGCCGGGGTCCCCACGTGACCCGGGGACCCGGGCCGGGGACCCCACGTGACCCGGTGACCTGGGGCCGGGGTCCCCACGTGACCCGGGGACCCGGGCCGGGGACATCACGTGACCCGGTCACCTGGGGCCGGGGTCCCCACGTGACCCGGTCACCTGGGGCCGGGGTCCCCACGTGACCCGGGGTCCTGGTGCCGGGGTCCCCACCTGACCCGCTGACTTGGGGCCGGGGTCCCCACTTGACCCGGGGTCCTGGTGCCGGGGTCCCCACCTGACCCGGGGGACCCGGGCCGGGGACCCCACGTGACCCGGTGACCTGGGGCCGGAGTCCCCACGTGACCCGGGGACCCGCGCCGGGGACATCACGTGACCCGGTCACCTGGGGCCGGGGTCCCCACGTGACCCGGTCACCTGGGGCCGGGGTCCCCACGTGACCCGGGGTCCTGGTGCCGGGGTCCCCACGTGACCCAGTGACCTGAGGCCGGGGTCCCCACGTGACCCGGTGACTTGGGGCCGGGGTCCCCACGTGACCCGGGGTCCTGGTGCCGGGGTTCCCACGTGACCCGGGGACCCGGGCCGGGGTCCCCACGTGACCCGGGGTCCTGGTGCCGGTGTCTCCACGTGACCCGGGGACCCGGGCCGGGGACCCCACGTGACCCGGTGACCTGGGGCCGGGGTCCCCACGTGACCCGGGGACCCGGGCCGGGGACATCACGTGACCCGGTGACCTGGGGCCGGGGTCCCCACGTGACCCGGGGTCCTGGTGCCGGGGTCCCCACGTGACGCGGGGACCCGGGCCGGGGTCCCCACGTGACCCAGGGTCCTGGTGCCGGTGTCCCCACGTGACCCGGTGACCTGGGGCCGGGGTCCCCACGTGACCCGGGGACCCGGGCCGGGGTCCCCACGTGACCCAGGGTCCTGGTGCCGGTGTCCCCACGTGACCCGGTGACCTGGGGCCGGGGTCCCCACGTGACCCGGGGACCCGGGCCGGGGACATCACGTGACCCGGTCACCTGGGGCCGGGGTCCCCACGTGACCCGGTCACCTGGGGCCGGGGTCCCCATGTGACCTGGGGACCTGGGGCCGGGGATGTCACCCGACACTGGTACCCGGGGCAGCGACCCGATACGACCCGGGGACCTGGGTCCGGGGTCCCGACCTGACCCGGTGACCTGGGGCCAGGGTAACCACTTGACCCGGGGACCCGGGCCGGGGACCCGGTATGACTCCGTCTCCCGGGGCCAGGGTGGTCACCTGACACTGCTACCCGGGACAGCGACCCGACATGACCCGGTGACCCGGGGCCGGGGTAACGACCTGTCCAGGGGACCTGGGCCGGGGACCCGACAGGACCCGGTGACCTGGTTCCGGGGTGCCGACCTGACCCGGTGACCTGGGGCTGTGGTGTCGACCGGACTCGGGGACCTGGTCCGGTGTCCCGTCATGACCCGGGGACCTGGGGTCGGGGTGGTCACCAGACCGTTGTACCCAGGCCGTTGAGCCGACATGACCCTGTGACCCGGGGCCTGGGTAAAAATCCAACCCGGGGACCCGGGCATGGGACATGACATGACCCGACCTGGGTCCGGGGTCCCGACCTGACCCGCTGACCTGGGGCCGGTGTCCCCACGTGACCCGGGGTCCTGGTGCCGGGGTCCCCACGTGACCCGGGGACCCGGGCCGGGGTCCCCACGTGACCCGGTGACCTGAGGCCGGGGTCCCCACGTGACCCGGTGACCTGGGGCGAGGGTCCCCACGTGACCCGGGGTCCTGGTGCCGGGGTCCCCAAGTGACCCGGGGACCCGGGTCGGGGACCCCACGTGACCCGGTCACCTGGGGCCGGGGTCCCCACGTGACCCGGGGACCCGGGCTGGGGACATCACGTGACCCGGTCACCTGGGGCCGGGGTCCCCACGTGACCCGGGGTCCTGGTGCCGGGGTCCCCACGTGACCCGGGGACCCGGGCCGGGGTCCCCACGTGACCCAGGGTCCTGGTGCCGGTGTCCCCACGTGACCCGGTGACCTGGGGCCGGGGTCCCCACGTGACCCGGTGACCTGGGGCGAGGGTCCCCACGTGACCCGGGGTCCTGGTGCCGGGGTCCCCAAGTGACCCGGGGACCCGGGCCGGGGACCCCACGTGACCCGGTGACCTGGGGCCGGGGTCCCCACGTGACCCGGGGACCCGGGCCGGGGACATCACGTGACCCGGTCAACTGGGGCCGGGGTCCCCACGTGACCCGGTGACCTGGGGCCGGGGTCCCCACGTGACCCGGGGTCCTGGTGCCGGGGTCCCCACGTGACCCGGTGACCTGAGGCCGGGGTCCCCACGTGACCCGGTGACCTGGGGCCGGGGTCCCCACGTGACCCGGTGTCCTGGTGCCGGGGTTCCCACGTGACCCGGGGACCCGGGCCGGGGTCCCCACGTGACCCGGGGTCCTGTTGCCGGTGTCCCCACGTGACCCGGGGACCCGGGCCGGGGACCCCACGTGACCCGGTGACCTGGGGCCGGGGTCCCCACGTGACCCGGGGACCCGGGCCGGGGACTTCACGTGACCCGGTCACCTGGGGCCGGGGTCCCCACGTGACCCGGGGTCCTGGTGCCGGGGTCTCCACGTGACCCGGGGACCCGGGCCGGGGTCCCCACGTGACCCAGGGTCCTGGTGCCGGTGTCCCCACGTGACCCGGTGACCTGGGGCCGGGGTCCCCACGTGACCCGGTGACCTGCGGCCGGGGTCCCCACGTGACCTGGGGACCCGGGCCGGGGACCCCACGTGACCCGGGGACCTGGGGCCGGGGATGTCACCCGACACTGGTACCTGGGGCAGCGACCCGATACGACCCGGGGACCTGGGTCCGGGGTCCCGACCTGACCCGGTGACCTGGGCCGGGGACCCCACGTGACCCGGGGACCTGGGGCCGGGGATGTCACCCGACACTGGTACCCGGGGCAGCGACCCGATACGACCCGGGGACCTGGGTCCGGGGTCCCGACCTGACCCGGTGACCTGGGGCCAGGGTAACCACTTGACCCGGGGACCCGGGCCGGGGACCCGGTATGACTCCGTCTCCCGGGGCCGGGGTGGTCACCTGACACTGCTACCCGGGACAGCGACCCGACATGACCCGGTGACCCGGGGCCGGGGTAACGACCTGTCCAGGGGACCTGGGCCGGGGACCCGACAGGACCCGGTGACCTGGTTCCGGGGTGCCGACCTGACCCGGTGACCTGGGGCTGTGGTGTCGACCGGACTCGGGGACCTGGTCCGGTGTCCCGTCATGACCCGGGGACCTGGGGTCGGGGTGGTCACCAGACCGTTGTACCCAGGCCGTTGACCCGACATGACCCTGTGACCCGGGGCCTGGGTAAAAATCCAACCCGGGGACCCGGGCATGGGACATGACATGACCCGACCTGGGTTCGGGGTCCCGACCTGACCCGCTGACCTGGGGTCGGTGTCCCCACGTGACCCGGGGTCCTGGTGCCGGGGTCCCCACGTGACCCGGGGACCCGAGCCGGGGTCCCCACGTGACCCGGTGACCTGAGGCCGGGGTCCCCACGTGACCCGGTGACCTGGGGCCGGGGTCCCCACGTGACCCGGGGTCCTGGTGCCGGGGTCCCCACGTGACCCGGGGACCCGGGCCGGGGACCCCACGTGACCCGGTGACCTGGGGCCGGGGTCCCCACGTGACCCGGGGACCCGGGCCGGGGACATCACGTGACCCGGGGTCCTGGTGCCGGGGTCCCCACGTGACCCGCTGACTTGGGGCCGGGGTCCCCACCTGACCCGGGGTCCTGGTGCCGGGGTCCCCACGTGACCCGCTGACCTGTGGCCGGGGTCCCCACGTGACCCGGGGTCCTGGTGCCGGGGTCCCCACGTGACCCGCTGACCTGGGGCCGGGGTCCCCACGTGACCCGGGGTCCTGGTGCCGGGGTGGTCACCGGAACCTGGGAACCAGGCCGGGTGCTCGACATGACCCGGTGACCCGGGGCCGGGTTAACGACCTGTCCAGGGGACCCGGGCCGGGGACCCCACGTGACCCGGGGACCTGGGGCAGGGGATGTCACCCGACACTGGTACCCGGGGCAGCGAGCCGATACGACCCGGGGACCTGGGTCCGGGGTCCCGACATGACCCGGTGACCCGGGGCCGGGGTAAAAATCCAACCCGGGGACCCGGGCATGGGACGTGACATGACCCGACCTGGGTCCGGGGTCCCGACCTGACCCGGTGACCTTGGGCCAGGGTAACCACCTGACCCGGGGACTCGGGCCGGGGACCCGGTATGACTTCGTCTCCCGGGGCCGGGGTGGTCACCTGACACTGGTACCCGGGACAGCGACCCGACATGACCCGGTGACCCGGGGCCGGGGTAACGACCTGTCCAGGGGACCTGGGCCGGGGACCCGACAGGACCCGGTGACCTGGTTCCGGGGTGCCGACCTGACCCGGTGACCTGGGGCTGTGGTGTCGACCGGACTCGGGGACCTGGTCCGGTGTCCCGTCATGACCCGGGGACCTGGGGTCGGGGTGGTCACCAGACCGTTGTACCCAGGCCGTTGACCCGACATGACCCTGTGACCCGGGGCCTGGGTAAAAATCCGACCCGGGGCCTGGGTAAAAATCCAACCCGGTACCCGGGGCCGGGTTAACGACCTGTCCAGGGGACCCGGGCCGGGGACCCGACAGGACCCGGTGATCCTTCGCTGGTGTCCCGATGCAACCCGGGGACCCGGGCCGGGGTCCCCACGTGACCCGGGGACCTGGGGCAGGGGATGTCACCCGACACTGGTACCCGGGGCAGCGACCCGATACGACCCGGGGACCTGGGTCCGGGGTCCCGACCTGACCCGGTGACCTGGGGCCAGGGTAACCACCTGACCCGGGGACCCGGGCCGGGGACCCGGTATGACTCCGTCTCCCGGGGCCGGGGTGGTCACCTGACACTGCTACCCGGGACAGCGACCCGACATGACCCGGTGACCCGGGGCCGGGGTAACGACCTGTCCAGGGGACCTGGGCCGGGGACCCGACAGGACCCGGTGACCTGGTTCCGGGGTGCCGACCTGACCCGGTGACCTGGGGCTGTGGTGTCGACCGGACTCGGGGACCTGGTCCGGTGTCCCGTCATGACCCGGGGACGTGGGGTCGGGGTGGTCACCAGACCGTTGTACCCAGGCCGTTGAGCCGACATGACCCTGTGACCCGGAGCCTGGGTAAAAATCCAACCCGGGGACCCGGGCATGGGACGTGACATGACCCGACCTGGGTCCGGGGTCCCGACCTGACCCGGTGACCTGGGCCGGGGACCCCACGTGACCCGGGGACCTGGGGCCGGGGATGTCACCCGACACTGGTACCCGGGGCAGCGACCCGATACGACCCGGGGACCTGGGTCCGGGGTCCCGACCTGACCCGGTGACCTGGGGCCAGGGTAACCACTTGACCCGGGGACCCGGGCCGGGGACCCGGTATGACTCCGTCTCCCGGGGCCAGGGTAAAAATCCAACCCGGGGACCCGGGCATGGGACATGACATGACCCGACCTGGGTCCGGGGTCCCGACCTGACCCGCTGACCTGGGGCCGGTGTCCACACGTGACCCGGGGTCCTGGTGCCGGGGTCCCCACGTGACCCGGGGACCCGAGCCGGGGTCCCCACGTGACCCGGTGACCTGAGGCCGGGGTCCCCACGTGACCCGGTGACCTGGGGCCGGGGTCCCCACGTGACCCGGGGTCCTGGTGCCGGGGTCCCCACGTGACCCGGGGACCCGGGCCGGGGACCCCACGTGACCCGGTGACCTGGGGCCGGGGTCCCCACGTGACCCGGGGACCCGGGCCGGGGACATCACGTGACCCGGTCACCTGGGGCCGGGGTCCCTACGTGACCCGCTGACTTGGGGCCGGGGTCCCCACCTGACCCGGGGTCCTGGTGCCGGGGTGGTCACCGGAACCTGGGAACCAGGCCGGGTGCGCGACATGACCCGGTGACCCGGGGCCGGGTTAACGACCTGTCCAGGGGACCCGGGCCGGGGACCCCACGTGACCCGGGGACCTGGGGCAGGGGATGTCACCCGACACTGGTACGCGGGGCAGCGAGCCGATACGACCCGGGGACCTGGGTCCGGGGTCCCGAAATGACCCGGTGACCCGGGGCCGGGGTAAAAATCCAACCCGGGGACCCGGGCATGGGACGTGACATGACCCGACCTGGGTCCGGGGTCCCGACCTGACCCGGTGACCTTGGGCCAGGGTAACCACCTGACCCGGGGACTCGGGCCGGGGACCCGGTATGACTTCGTCTCCCGGGGCCAGGGTGGTCACCTGACACTGGTACCCGGGACAGCGACCCGACATGACCCGGTGACCCGGGGCCGGGGTAAAAATCCAACCCGGGGACCCGGGCATGGGACGTGACATGACCCGACCTGGGTCCGGGGTCCCGACCTGACCCGGTGACCTTGGGCCAGGGTAACCACCTGACCCGGGGACTCGGGCCGGGGACCCGGTATGACTTCGTCTCCCGGGGCCGGGGTGGTCACCTGACACTGGTACCCGGGACAGCGACCCGACATGACCCGGTGACCCGGGGCCAGGGTAAAAATCCAACCCGGGGACCCGGGCATGGGACATGACATGACCCGACCTGGGTCCGGGGTCCCGACCTGACCCGCTGACCTGGGGCCGGTGTCCACACGTGACCCGGGGTCCTGGTGCCGGGGTCCCCACGTGACCCGGGGACCCGAGCCGGGGTCCCCACGTGACCCGGTGACCTGAGGCCGGGGTCCCCACGTGACCCGGTGACCTGGGGCCGGGGTCCCCACGTGACCCGGGGTCCTGGTGCCGGGGTCCCCACGTGACCCGGGGACCCGGGCCGGGGACCCCACGTGACCCGGTGACCTGGGGCCGGGGTCCCCACGTGACCCGGGGACCCGGGCCGGGGACATCACGTGACCCGGTCACCTGGGGCCGGGGTCCCCACGTGACCCGGGGTCCTGGTGCCGGGGTCCCCACGTGACCCGGGGTCCTGATGCCGGGGTCCCCACGTGACCCGGTGACCTGAGGCCGGGGTCCCCACGTGACCCGGTGACCTGGGGCCGGGGTCCCCACGTGACCCGGGGTCCTGGTGCCGGGGTTCCCACGTGACCCGGGGACCCGGGCCGGGGTCCCCACGTGACCCAGGGTCCTTGTGCCGGTGTCCCCACGTGACCCGGTGACCTGGGGCTGGGGTCCCCACGTGACCCGGTGACCTGGGGCCGGGGTCACCACGTGACCCGGGGACCCGGGCCGGGGACATCACGTGACCCGGTCACCTGGGGCCGGGGTCCCCACGTGACCCGGTCACCTGGGGCCGGGGTCCCCACGTGACCCGGGGTCCTGGTGCCGGTGTCCCCACGTGACCCGGTCACCTAGGGCCCGGGTCCCCACGGGACCTGGTGACCTGGGGCCGGGGTCCCCACGTGACCTGGGGACCCGGGCCGGGGACCCCACATGACCCGGGGACCTGGGGCCGGGGATGTCACCCGACACTGGTACCCGGGGCAGCGACCCGATACGACCCGGGGACCTGGGTCCGGGGTCCCGACCTGACCCGGTGACCTGGGGCCAGGGTAACCACTTGACCCGGGGACCCGGGCCGGGGACCCGGTATGACTCCGTCTCCCGGGGCCGGGGTGGTCACCTGACACTGGTACCCGGGACAGCGACCCGACATGACCCGGTGACCCGGGGCCGGGGTAACGACCTGTCCAGGGGACCTGGGCCGGGGACCCGACAGGACCCGGTGACCTGGTTCCGGGGTGCCGACCTGACCCGGTGACCTGGGGCTGTGGTGTCGACCGGACTCGGGGACCTGGTCCGGTGTCCCGTCATGACCTGGGGACCTGGGGTCGGGGTGGTCACCAGACCGTTGTACCCAGGCCGTTGACCCGACATGACCCTGTGACGCGGGGCCTGGGTAAAAATCCAACCCGGGGACCCGGGCATGGGACATGACATGACCCGACCTGGGTCCGGGGTCCCGACCTGACCCGCTGACCTGGGGCGAGGGTCCCCACGTGACCCGGGGTCCTGGTGCCGGGGTCCCCACGTGACCCGGGGACCCGGGCCGGGGACCCCACGTGACCCGCTGACCTGGGGCCGGGGTCCCGACGTGACCCGGGGTCCTGGTGCCGGGGACCCCACGTGACCCGGGGTCCTGGTGCCGGGGTCCCCACGTGACCCGGGGACCCGGGCCGGGGACCCCACGTGACCCGCTGACCTGGGGCCGGGGTCCCCACGTGACCCGGGGTCCTGGTGCTGGGGACCCCACGTGACCCGGGGACCCGGGCCGGGGTCCCCACGTGACCCGGGGTCCTGGTGCCGGTGTCCCCACGTGACCCGCTGACTTGGGGCCGGGGTCCGCACGTGACCCGGTGACCTGGGGCCGGGGTCCCCACGTGACCCGGGGACCCGGGCCGGGGTCCCCACGTGACCCAGGGTCCTGGTGCCGGTGTCCCCACGTGACCCGGTCACCTGGGGCCGGGGTCCCCACGTGACCCGGTGACCTGGGGCCGGGGTCCCCAAGTGACCCGGGGACCCGGGCCGGGGACATCACGTGACCCGGTCACCTGGGGCCGGGGTCCCCACGTGACCCGGTCACCTGGGGCCGGGGTCCCCACGTGACCCGGGGTCCTGGTGCCGGTGTCCCCACGTGACCCGGTCACCTGGGGCCCGGGTCCCCACGTGACCCGGTCACCTGGGGCCGGGGTCCCCACGTGACCTGGGGACCCGGGCCGGGGACCCCACATGACCCGGGGACCTGGGGCCGGGGATGTCACCCGACACTGGTACCCGGGGCAGCGACCCGATACGACCCGGGGACCTGGGTCCGGGGTCCCGACCTGACCCGGTGACCTGGGGCCAGGGTAACCACCTGACCCGGGGACCCGGGCCGGGGACCCGGTATGACTCCGTCTCCCGGGGCCGGGGTGGTCACCTGACACTGCTACCCGGGACAGCGACCCGACATGACCCGGTGACCCGGGGCCGGGGTAACGACCTGTCCAGGGGACCTGGGCCGGGGACCCGACAGGACCCGGTGACCTGGTTCCCGGGTGCCGACCTGACCCGGTGACCTGGGGCTGTGGTGTCGACCGGACTCGGGGACCTGGTCCGGTGTCCCGTCATGACCCGGGGACCTGGGGTCGGGGTGGTCACCAGACCGTTGTACCCAGGCCGTTGACCCGACATGACCCTGTGACCCGGGGCCTGGGTAAAAATCCAACCCGGGGACCCGGGCATGGGACATGACATGAGCCGACCTGGGTCCGGGGTCCCGACCTGACCCGCTGACCTGGGGCGAGGGTCCCCACGTGACCCGGGGTCCTGGTGCCGGTGTCCCCACGTGACCCGGTCACCTGGGGCCGGGGTCCCCACGTGACCCGGGGTCCAGGTGCCGGGGTCCCCACGTGACCCGCTGACCTGTGGCCGGGGTCCCCACGTGACCCGGGATCCTGGTGCCGGGGTCCCCACGTGACCCGCTGACCTGTGGCCGGGGTCCCCACGTGACCCGGGGTCCTGGTGCCGGGGTCCCCACGTGACCCGCTGACCTGGGGCCGGGGTCCCCACGTGACCCGGGGTCCTGGTGCCGGGGTGGTCACCGGAACCTGGGAACCAGGCCGGGTGCGCGACATGACCCGGTGACCCGGGGCCGGGTTAACGACCTGTCCAGGGGACCCGGGCCGGGGACCCGACAGGACCCGGTGATCCTTCGCTGGTGTCCCGATGCAACCCGGGGACCCGGGCCGGGGACCCCACGTGACCCGGGGACCTGGGGCAGGGGATGTCACCCGACACTGGTACCCGGGGCAGCGACCCGATACGACCCGGGGACCTGGGTCCGGGGTCCCGACCTGACCCAGTGACCTGGGGCCGGTGTCCCCACGTGACCCGCTGACCTGGGTCCGGGGTCCCCACGTGACCCGGTGACTTAGTGCCTGGGTGGTCATCGGAACCTGGGAACCAGGCCAGGTACCCGACATGACCCGGTGACCCGGGGCTGTGGTGTCGACGGACTCGTGGACCTGGGTTCGGGGTCCCGACCTGACGCGGTGACCTGGGGCCGGTGTCCCCACGTGACCCGCTGACCTGGGGCAGGGGTCCCCACGTGACCTGCTGACCTGGGGCCGGGGACATCACGTGACCCGGTGACCTGGGGCCGGGGTCCCCACGTGACCCGGGGACCCGGTCCGGGGACATCACGTGACCCGGTCACCTGGGGCCGGGGTCCCCACGTGACCCGGTCACCTGGGGCCGGGGTCCCCACGTGACCCGGGGTCCTGGTGCCGGGGTCCCCACGTGACCCGGTGACCTGAGGCCGGGGTCCCCACGTGACCCGGTGACCTGGGGCCGGGGTCCCCACGTGACCCGGGGTCCTGGTGCCTGGGTTCCCACGTGACCCGGGGACCCGGGCCGGGGTCCCCACGTGACCCGGGGTCCTGGTGCCGGTGTCCCCACGTGACCCGGGGACCCGGGCCGGGGACCCCACGTGACCCGGTGACCTGGGGCCGGGGTCCCCACGTGACCCGGGGACCCGGGCCGGGGACATCACGTGACCCGGTCACCTGGGGCCGGGGTCCCCACGTGACCCGGGGTCCTGGTGCCGGTGTCCCCACGTGACCCGGGGACCCGGGCCGGGGACCCCACGTGACCCGGTGACCTGGGGCCGGGGTCCCCACGTGACCCGGGGACCCGGGCCGGGGACATCACGTGACCCGGTCACCTGGGGCCGGGGTCCCCACGTGACCCGGGGTCCTGGTGCCGGGGTCCCCACGTGACCCGGGGACCCGAGCCGGGGTCCCCACGTGACCCAGGGTCCTGGTGCCGGTGTCCCCACGTGACCCGGTGACCTGGGGCCGGGGTCCCCACGTGACCCGGTGACCTGGGGCCGGGGTCCCCACGTGACCCGGGGACCCGGGCCGGGGTCCCCACGTGACCCAGGGTCCTGGTGCCGGTGTCCCCACGTGACCCGGTGACCTGGGGCCGGGGTCCCCACGTGACCCGGGGACCCGGGCCGGGGACATCACGTGACCCGGTCACCTGGGGCCGGGGTCCCCACGTGACCCGGGGTCCTGGTGCCGGTGTCCCCACGTGACCCGGTCACCTGGGGCCCGGGTCCCCACGTGACCCGGTCACCTGGGGCCGGGGACCCCACGTGACCCGGGGACCTGGGGCCGGGGATGTCACCCGACACTGGTACCCGGGGCAGCGACCCGATACGACCCGGGGACCTGGGTCCGGGGTCCCGACCTGACCCGGTGACCTGGGGCCAGGGTAACCACCTGACCCGGGGACCCGGGCCGGGGACTCGGTATGACTCCGTCTCCCGGGGCCGGGGTGGTCACCTGACACTGCTACCCGGGACAGCGACCCGACATGACCCGGTGACCCGGGGCCGGGGTAACGACCTGTCCAGGGGACCTGGGCCAGGGACCCGACAGGACCCGGTGACCTGGTTCCGGGGTGCCGACCTGACCCGGTGACCTGGGGCTGTGGTGTCGACCGGACTCGGGGACCTGGTCCGGTGTCCCGTCATGACCCGGGGACCTGGGGTCGGGGTGGTCACCAGACCGTTGTACCCAGGCCGTTGACCCGACATGACCCTGTGACCCGGGGCCTGGGTAAAAATCCGACCCGGGGCCTGGGTAAAAATCCAACCCGGGGACCCGGGGCCGGGTTAACGACCTGTCCAGGGAACCCGGGCCGGGGACCCGACAGGACCCGGTGATCCTTCGCTGGTGTCCCGATGCAACCCGGGGACCCGGGCCGGGGACCCCACGTGACCCGGGGACCTGGGGCAGGGGATGTCACCCGACACTGGTACCCGGGGCAGCGACCCGATACGACCCGGGGACCTGGGTCCGGGGTCCCGACCTGACCCGGTGACCTGGGGCCAGGGTAACCACCTGACCCGGGGACCCGGGCCGGGGACCCGGTATGACTCCGTCTCCCGGGGCCGGGGTGGTCACCTGACACTGCTACCCGGGACAGCGACCCGACATGACCCGGTGACCCGGGGCCGGGGTAACGACCTGTCCAGGGGACCTGGGCCGGGGACCCGACAGGACCCGGTGACCTGGTTCCGGGGTGCCGACCTGACCCGGTGACCTGGGGCTGTGGTGTCGACCGGACTCGGGGACCTGGTCCGGTGTCCCGTCATGACCCGGGGACCTGGGGTCGGGGTGGTCACCAGACCGTTGTACCCAGGCCGTTGACCCGACATGACCCTGTGACCCGGGGCCTGGGTACAAATCCAACCCGGGGACCCGGGCATGGGAAGTGACATGACCCGACCTGGGTCCGGGGTCCCGACCTGACCCGCTGACCTGGGGCCGGTGTCCACACGTGACCCGGGGTCCTGGTGCCGGGGTCCCCACGTGACCCGGTCACCTGGGGCCGGGGTCCCCACGTGACCCGGTGACCTGGGGCCGGGGTCCCCACGTGACCCGGGGTCCTGGTGCCGGGGTTCCCACGTGACCCGGGGACCCGGGCCGGGGTCCCCACGTGACCCGGGGTCCTGGTGCCGGTGTCCCCACGTGACCCGGGGACCCGGGCCGGGGACCCCACGTGACCCGGTGACCTGGGGCCGGGGTCCCCACGTGACCCGGGGACCCGGGCCGGGGACATCACGTGACCCGGTCACCTGGGGCCGGGGTCCCCACGTGACCCGGGGTCCTGGTGCCGGGGTCCCCACGTGACCCGGGGACCCGGGCCGGGGTCCCCACGTGACCCAGGGTCCTTGTGCCGGTGTCCCCACGTGACCCGGTGACCTGGGGCCGGGGTCCCCACGTGACCCGGTGACCTGGGGCCGGGGTCCCCACGTGACCCGGGGACCCGGGCCGGGGTCCCCACGTGACCCAGGGTCCTGGTGCCGGTGTCCCCACGTGACCCGGTGACCTGGGGCCGGGGTCCCCACGTGACCCGGTGACCTGGGGCCGGGGTCCCCACGTGACCCGGGGACCTGGGCCGGGGTCCCCACGTGACCCGGTCACCTGGGGCCGGGGTCCCCACGTGACCCGGGGTCCTGGTGCCGGTGTCCCCACGTGACCCGGTGACCTGGGGCCCGGGTCCCCACGTGACCCGGTCACCTGGGGCCGGGGTCCCCACGTGACCTGGGGACCCGGGCCGGGGACCCCACGTGACCCGGGGACCTGGGGCCGGGGATGTCACCCGACACTGGTACCCGGGGCAGCGACCCGATACGACCCGGGGACCTGGGTCCGGGGTCCCGACCTGACCCGGTGACCTGGGGCCAGGGTAACCACCTGACCCGGGGACCCGGGCCGGGGACTCGGTATGACTCCGTCTCCCGGGGCCGGGGTGGTCACCTGACACTGGTACCCGGGACAGCGACCCGACATGACCCGGTGACCCGGGGCCGGGGTAACGACCTGTCCAGGGGACCTGGGCCGGGGACCCGACAGGACCCGGTGACCTGGTTCCGGGGTGCCGACCTGACCCGGTGACCTGGGGCTGTGGTGTCGACCGGACTCGGGGACCTGGTCCGGTGTCCCGTCATGACCCGGGGACCTGGGGTCGGGGTGGTCACCAGACCGTTGTACCCAGGCCGTTGACCCGACATGACCCTGTGACCCGGGGCCTGGGTAAAAATCCGACCCGGGGCCTGGGTAAAAATCCAACCCGGGGACCCGGGGCCGGGTTAACGACCTGTCCAGGGAACCCGGGCCGGGGACCCGACAGGACCCGGTGATCCTTCGCTGGTGTCCCGATGCAACCCGGGGACCCGGGCCGGGGACCCCACGTGACCCGGGGACCTGGGGCAGGGGATGTCACCCGACACTGGTACCCGGGGCAGCGACCCGATACGACCCGGGGACCTGGGTCCGGGGTCCCGACCTGACCCGGTGACCTGGGGCCAGGGTAACCACCTGACCCGGGGACCCGGGCCGGGGACCCGGTATGACTCCGTCTCCCGGGGCCGGGGTGGTCACCTGACACTGCTACCCGGGACAGCGACCCGACATGACCCGGTGACCCGGGGCCGGGGTAACGACCTGTCCAGGGGACCTGGGCCGGGGACCCGACAGGACCCGGTGACCTGGTTCCGGGGTGCCGACCTGACCCGGTGACCTGGGGCTGTGGTGTCGACCGGACTCGGGGACCTGGTCCGGTGTCCCGTCATGACCCGGGGACCTGGGGTCGGGGTGGTCACCAGACCGTTGTACCCAGGCCGTTGACCCGACATGACCCTGTGACCCGGGGCCTGGGTAAAAATCCAACCCGGGGACCCGGGCATGGGACGTGACATGACCCGACCTGGGTCCGGGGTCCCGACCTGACCCGCTGACCTGCGGCCGGTGTCCACACGTGACCCGGGGTCCTGGTGCCGGGGTCCCCACGTGACCCGGGGACCCGAGCCGGGGTCCCCACGTGACCCGGTGACCTGAGGCCGGGGTCCCCACGTGACCCGGTGACCTGGGGCCGGGGTCCCCACGTGACCCGGGGTCCTGGTGCCGGGGTCCCCACGTGACCCGGAGACCCGGGCCGGGGACCCCACGTGACCCGGTGACCTGGGGCCGGGGTCCCTACGTGACCCGGGGACCCGGGCCGGGGACATCACGTGACCCGGTCACCTGGGGCCGGGGTCCCCACGTGACCCGGGGTCCTGGTGCCGGGGAACCCACGTGACCCGGGGACCCGGGCCGGGGTCCCCACGTGACCCGGGGTCCTGGTGCCGGTGTCCCCACGTGACCCGGTGACCTGGGGCCGGGGTCCCCACGTGACCCGGGGTCCTGGTGCCGGGGTCCCCACGTGACCCGCTGACTTGGGGCCGGGGTCCCCACTTGACCCGGGGTCCTGGTGCCGGGGTCCCCACGTGACCCGGGGACCCGGGCCGGGGTCCCCACGTGACCCGGTGACCTGAGGCCGGGGTCCCCACGTGACCCGGTGACCTGGGGCGAGGGTCCCCACGTGACCCGGGGTCCTGGTGCCGGGGTCGCCAAGTGACCCGGGGACCCGGGCCGGGGACCCCACGTGACCCGGTGACCTGGGGCCAGGGTCCCCACGTGACCCGGGGACCCGGGCCGGGGACATCACGTGACCCGGTCAACTGGGGCCGGGGTCCCCACGTGACCCGGTGACCTGGGGCCGGGGTCCCCACGTGACCCGGTGACCTGAGGCCGGGGTCCCCACGTGACCCGGTGACCTGGGGCCGGGGTCCCCACGTGACCCGGGGTCCTGGTGCCGGGGTTCCCACGTGACCCGGGGTCCTGGTGCCGGGGTCCCCACGTGACCCGGGGACCCGGGCCGGGGTCCCCACGTGACCCGGGGTCCTGGTGCCGGTGTCCCCACGTGACCCGGGGACCCGGGCCGGGGACCCCACGTGACCCGGTGACCTGGGGCCGGGGTCCCCACGTGACCCGGGGACCCGGGCCGGGGACATCACGTGACCCGGTCACCTGGGGCCGGGGTCCCCACGTGACCCGGGGTCCTGGTGCCGGGGTCCCCACGTGACCCGGGGACCCGGGCCGGGGTCCCCACGTGACCCAGGGTCCTTGTGCCGGTGTCCCCACGTGACCCGGTGACCTGGGGCCGGGGTCCCCACGTGACCCGGTGACCTGGGGCCGGGGTCCCCACGTGACCCGGGGACCCGGGCCGGGGTCCCCACGTGACCCAGGGTCCTGGTGCCGGTGTCCCCACGTGACCCGGTGACCTGGGGCCGGGGTCCCCACGTGACCCGGGGACCTGGGCCGGGGTCCCCACGTGACCCGGTCACCTGGGGCCGGGGTCCCCACGTGACCCGGGGTCCTGGTGCCGGTGTCCCCACGTGACCCGGTGACCTGGGGCCCGGGTCCCCACGTGACCCGGTCACCTGGGGCCGGGGTCCCCACGTGACCTGGGGACCCGGGCCGGGGACCCCACGTGACCCGGGGACCTGGGGCCGGGGATGTCACCCGACACTGGTACCCGGGGCAGCGACCCGATACGACCCGGGGACCTGGGTCCGGGGTCCCGACCTGACCCGGTGACCTGGGGCCAGGGTAACCACCTGACCCGGGGACCCGGGCCGGGGACTCGGTATGACTCCGTCTCCCGGGGCCGGGGTGGTCACCTGACACTGGTACCCGGGACAGCGACCCGACATGACCCGGTGACCCGGGGCCGGGGTAACGACCTGTCCAGGGGACCTGGGCCGGGGACCCGACAGGACCCGGTGACCTGGTTCCGGGGTGCCGACCTGACCCGGTGACCTGGGGCTGTGGTGTCGACCGGACTCGGGGACCTGGTCCGGTGTCCCGTCATGACCCGGGGACCTGGGGTCGGGGTGGTCACCAGACCGTTGTACCCAGGCCGTTGACCCGACATGACCCTGTGACCCGGGGCCTGGGTAAAAATCCGACCCGGGGCCTGGGTAAAAATCCAACCCGGGGACCCGGGGCCGGGTTAACGACCTGTCCAGGGAACCCGGGCCGGGGACCCGACAGGACCCGGTGATCCTTCGCTGGTGTCCCGATGCAACCCGGGGACCCGGGCCGGGGACCCCACGTGACCCGGGGACCTGGGGCAGGGGATGTCACCCGACACTGGTACCCGGGGCAGCGACCCGATACGACCCGGGGACCTGGGTCCGGGGTCCCGACCTGACCCGGTGACCTGGGGCCAGGGTAACCACCTGACCCGGGGACCCGGGCCGGGGACCCGGTATGACTCCGTCTCCCGGGGCCGGGGTGGTCACCTGACACTGCTACCCGGGACAGCGACCCGACATGACCCGGTGACCCGGGGCCGGGGTAACGACCTGTCCAGGGGACCTGGGCCGGGGACCCGACAGGACCCGGTGACCTGGTTCCGGGGTGCCGACCTGACCCGGTGACCTGGGGCTGTGGTGTCGACCGGACTCGGGGACCTGGTCCGGTGTCCCGTCATGACCCGGGGACCTGGGGTCGGGGTGGTCACCAGACCGTTGTACCCAGGCCGTTGACCCGACATGACCCTGTGACCCGGGGCCTGGGTACAAATCCAACCCGGGGACCCGGGCATGGGACGTGACATGACCCGACCTGGGTCCGGGGTCCCGACCTGACCCGCTGACCTGGGGCCGGTGTCCACACGTGACCCGGGGTCCTGGTGCCGGGGTCCCCACGTGACCCGGGGACCCGAGCCGGGGTCCCCACGTGACCCGGTGACCTGAGGCCGGGGTCCCCACGTGACCCGGTGACCTGGGGCCGGGGTCCCCACGTGACCCGGGGTCCTGGTGCCGGGGTCCCCACGTGACCCGGAGACCCGGGCCGGGGACCCCACGTGACCCGGTGACCTGGGGCCGGGGTCCCTACGTGACCCGGGGACCCGGGCCGGGGACATCACGTGACCCGGTCACCTGGGGCCGGGGTCCCCACGTGACCCGGGGTCCTGGTGCCGGGGAACCCACGTGACCCGGGGACCCGGGCCGGGGTCCCCACGTGACCCGGGGTCCTGGTGCCGGTGTCCCCACGTGACCCGGTGACCTGGGGCCGGGGTCCCCACGTGACCCGGGGTCCTGGTGCCGGGGTCCCCACGTGACCCGCTGACTTGGGGCCGGGGTCCCCACTTGACCCGGGGTCCTGGTGCCGGGGTCCCCACGTGACCCGGGGACCCGGGCCGGGGTCCCCACGTGACCCGGTGACCTGGGGCCGGGGTCCCCACGTGACCCGGTGACCTGGGGCGAGGGTCCCCACGTGACCCGGGGTCCTGGTGCCGGGGTCGCCAAGTGACCCGGGGACCCGGGCCGGGGACCCCACGTGACCCGGTGACCTGGGGCCAGGGTCCCCACGTGACCCGGGGACCCGGGCCGGGGACATCACGTGACCCGGTCAACTGGGGCCGGGGTCCCCACGTGACCCGGTCACCTGGGGCCGGGGTCCCCACGTGACCCGGTGACCTGAGGCCGGGGTCCCCACGTGACCCGGTGACCTGGGGCCGGGGTCCCCACGTGACCCGGGGTCCTGGTGCCGGGGTTCCCACGTGACCCGGGGACCCGGGTCGGGGACCCCACGTGACCCGGTGACCTGGGGCCAGGGTCCCCACGTGACCCGGGGACCCGGGCCGGGGACATCACGTGACCCGGTCAACTGGGGCCGGGGTCCCCACGTGACCCGGTGACCTGGGGCCGGGGTCCCCACGTGACCCGGCGACCTGAGGCCGGGGTCCCCACGTGACCCGGTGACCTGGGGCCGGGGTCCCCACGTGACCCGGGGTCCTGGTGCCGGGGTTCCCACGTGACCCGGGGTCCTGGTGCCGGGGTCCCCACGTGACCC
This sequence comes from Somateria mollissima, assembly GCA_951411735.1. Taxonomy (NCBI): domain Eukaryota; kingdom Metazoa; phylum Chordata; class Aves; order Anseriformes; family Anatidae; genus Somateria; species Somateria mollissima. The sequence goes on from CATOCB010000384.1 coordinate 46,063, forward strand.
GGGGACCCGGGCCGGGGTCCCCACGTGACCCGGGGTCCTGGTGCCGGTGTCCCCACGTGACCCGGGGACCCGGGCCGGGGACCCCACGTGACCCGGTGACCTGGGGCCGGGGTCCCCACGTGACCCGGGGACCCGGGCCGGGGACATCACGTGACCCGGTCACCTGGGGCCGGGGTCCCCACGTGACCCGGGGTCCTGGTGCCGGGGTCCCCACGTGACCCGGGGACCCGGGCCGGGGTCTCCACGTGACCCAGGGTCCTTGTGCCGGTGTCCCCACGTGACCCGGTGACCTGGGGCCGGGGTCCCCACGTGACCCGGTGACCTGGGGCCGGGGTCCCCACGTGACCCGGGGACCCGGGCCGGGGTCCCCACGTGACCCAGGGTCCTGGTGCCGGTGTCCCCACGTGACCCGGTGACCTGGGGCCGGGGTCCCCACGTGACCCGGTGACCTGGGGCCGGGGTCCCCACGTGACCCGGGGACCTGGGCCGGGGTCCCCACGTGACCCGGTCACCTGGGGCCGGGGTCCCCACGTGACCCGGGGTCCTGGTGCCGGTGTCCCCACGTGACCCGGTGACCTGGGGCCCGGGTCCCCACGTGACCCGGTCACCTGGGGCCGGGGTCCCCACGTGACCTGGGGACCCGGGCCGGGGACCCCACGTGACCCGGGGACCTGGGGCCGGGGATGTCACCCGACACTGGTACCCGGGGCAGCGACCCGATACGACCCGGGGACCTGGGTCCGGGGTCCCGACCTGACCCGGTGACCTGGGGCCAGGGTAACCACCTGACCCGGGGACCCGGGCCGGGGACCCGGTATGACTCCGTCTCCCGGGGCCGGGGTGGTCACCTGACACTGCTACCCGGGACAGCGACCCGACATGACCCGGTGACCCGGGGCCGGGGTAACGACCTGTCCAGGGGACCTGGGCCGGGGACCCGACAGGACCCGGTGACCTGGTTCCGGGGTGCCGACCTGACCCGGTGACCTGGGGCTGTGGTGTCGACCGGACTCGGGGACCTGGTCCGGTGTCCCGTCATGACCCGGGGACCTGGGGTCGGGGTGGTCACCAGACCGTTGTACCCAGGCCGTTGACCCGACATGACCCTGTGACCCGGGGCCTGGGTACAAATCCAACCCGGGGACCCGGGCATGGGACGTGACATGACCCGACCTGGGTCCGGGGTCCCGACCTGACCCGCTGACCTGGGGCCGGTGTCCACACGTGACCCGGGGTCCTGGTGCCGGGGTCCCCACGTGACCCGGGGACCCGAGCCGGGGTCCCCACGTGACCCGGTGACCTGAGGCCGGGGTCCCCACGTGACCCGGTGACCTGGGGCCGGGGTCCCCACGTGACCCGGGGTCCTGGTGCCGGGGTCCCCACGTGACCCGGAGACCCGGGCCGGGGACCCCACGTGACCCGGTGACCTGGGGCCGGGGTCCCTACGTGACCCGGGGACCCGGGCCGGGGACATCACGTGACCCGGTCACCTGGGGCCGGGGTCCCCACGTGACCCGGGGTCCTGGTGCCGGGGAACCCACGTGACCCGGGGACCCGGGCCGGGGTCCCCACGTGACCCGGGGTCCTGGTGCCGGTGTCCCCACGTGACCCGGTGACCTGGGGCCGGGGTCCCCACGTGACCCGGGGTCCTGGTGCCGGGGTCCCCACGTGACCCACTGACTTGGGGCCGGGGTCCCCACTTGACCCGGGGTCCTGGTGCCGGGGTCCCCACGTGACCCGGGGACCCGGGCCGGGGTCCCCACGTGACCCGGTGACCTGAGGCCGGGGTCCCCACGTGACCCGGTGACCTGGGGCGAGGGTCCCCACGTGACCCGGGGTCCTGGTGCCGGGGTCGCCAAGTGACCCGGGGACCCGGGCCGGGGACCCCACGTGACCCGGTGACCTGGGGCCAGGGTCCCCACGTGACCCGGGGACCCGGGCCGGGGACATCACGTGACCCGGTCAACTGGGGCCGGGGTCCCCACGTGACCCGGTGACCTGAGGCCGGGGTCCCCACGTGACCCGGTGACCTGGGGCCGGGGTCCCCACGTGACCCGGGGTCCTGGTGCCGGGGTTCCCACGTGACCCGGGGACCCGGGCCGGGGACCCCACGTGACCCGGTGACCTGGGGCCAGGGTCCCCACGTGACCCGGGGACCCGGGCCGGGGACATCACGTGACCCGGTCAACTGGGGCCGGGGTCCCCACGTGACCCGGGGTCCTGGTGCCGGGGTCCCCACGTGACCCGGTGACCTGAGGCCGGGGTCCCCACGTGACCCGGTGACCTGGGGCCGGGGTCCCCACGTGACCCGGGGTCCTGGTGCCGGGGTTCCCACGTGACCCGGGGACCCGGGCCGGGGTCCCCACGTGACCCAGGGTCCTTGTGCCGGTGTCCCCACATGACCCGGTGACCTGGGGCCGGGGTCCCCACGTGACCCGGTGACCTGGGGCCGGGGTCCCCACGTGACCCGGGGACCCGGGCCGGGGTCCCCACGTGACCCAGGGTCCTGGTGCCGGTGTCCCCACGTGACCCGGTGACCTGGGGCCGGGGTCCCCACGTGACCCGGTGACCTGGGGCCGGGGTCCCCACGTGACCCGGGGACCTGGGCCGGGGACATCACGTGACCCGGTCACCTGGGGCCGGGGTCCCCACGTGACCCGGTCACCTGGGGCCGGGGTCCCCACGTGACCCGGGGTCCTGGTGCCGGTGTCCCCACGTGACCCGGTGACCTGGGTCCCGGGTCCCCACGTGACCCGGTGACCTGGGGCCGGGGTCCCCACGTGACCTGGGGACCCGGGCCGGGGACCCGACAGGACCCGGTGATCTTTCGCTGGTGTCCCGATGCAACCCGGGGACCCGGGCCGGGGACCCCACGTGACCCGGGGACCTGGGGCAGGGGATGTCACCCGACACTGGTACCCGGGGCAGCGACCCGATACGACCCGGGGACCTGGGTCCGGGGTCCCGACCTGACCCGCTGACCTGGGGCCGGTGTCCCCACGTGACCCGGGGTCCTGGTGCCGGGGTCCCCACGTGACCCGGGGACCCGGGCCGGGGTCCCCACGTGACCCGGTGACCTGAGGCCGGGGTCCCCACGTGACCCGGTGACCTGGGGCGAGGGTCCCCACGTGACCCGGTCACCTGGGGCCGGGGTCCCCACGTGACCTGGGGACCCGGGCCGGGGACCCCACGTGACCCGGGGACCTGGGGCCGGGGATGTCACCCGACACTGGTACCCGGGGCAGCGACCCGATACGACCCGGGGACCTGGGTCCGGGGTCCCGACCTGACCCGGTGACCTGGGGCCAGGGTAACCACCTGACCCGGGGACCCGGGCCGGGGACCCGGTATGACTCCGTCTCCCGGGGCCGGGGTGGTCACCTGACACTGCTACCCGGGACAGCGACCCGACATGACCCGGTGACCCGGGGCCGGGGTAACGACCTGTCCAGGGGACCTGGGCCGGGGACCCGACAGGACCCGGTGACCTGGTTCCGGGGTGCCGACCTGACCCGGTGACCTGGGGCTGTGGTGTCGACCGGACTCGGGGACCTGGTCCGGTGTCCCGTCATGACCCGGGGACCTGGGGTCGGGGTGGTCACCAGACCGTTGTACCCAGGCCGTTGACCCGACATGACCCTGTGACCCGGAGCCTGGGTAAAAATCCAACCCGGGGACCCGGGCATGGGACGTGACATGACCCGACCTGGGTCCGGGGTCCCGACCTGACCCGGTGACCTGGGCCGGGGACCCCACGTGACCCGGGGACCTGGGGCAGGGGATGTCACCCGACACTGGTACCCGGGGCAGCGACCCGATACGACCCGGGGACCTGGGTCCGGGGTCCCGACCTGACCCGGTGACCTGGGGCCAGGGTAACCACTTGACCCGGGGACCCGGGCCGGGGACCCGGTATGACTCCGTCTCCCGGGGCCGGGGTGGTCACCTGACACTGCTACCCGGGACAGCGACCCGACATGACCCGGTGACCCGGGGCCGGGGTAACGACCTGTCCAGGGGACCTGGGCCGGGGACCCGACAGGACCCGGTGACCTGGTTCCGGGGTGCCGACCTGACCCGGTGACCTGGGGCTGTGGTGTCGACCGGACTCGGGGACCTGGTCCGGTGTCCCGTCATGACCCTGTGACCCGGGGCCTGGGTAAAAATCCAACCCGGGGACCCGGGCATGGGACATGACATGACCCAACCTGGGTCCGGGGTCCCGACCTGACCCGCTGACCTGGGGCCGGTGTCCCCACGTGACCCGGGGTCCTGGTGCCGGGGTCCCCACGTGACCCGGGGACCCGAGCCGGGGTCCCCACGTGACCCGGTGACCTGAGGCCGGGGTCCCCACGTGACCCGGTGACCTGGGGCCGGGGTCCCCACGTGACCCGGGGTCCTGGTGCCGGGGTCCCCACGTGACCCGGGGACCCGGGCCGGGGACCCCACGTGACCCGGTGACCTGGGGCCGGGGTCCCCACGTGACCCGGGGACCCGGGCCGGGGACATCACGTGACCCGGTCAACTGGGGCCGGGGTCCCCACGTGACCCGGTCACCTGGGGCCGGGGTCCCCACGTGACCCGGGGTCCTGGTGCCGGGGTCCCCACGTGACCCGGTGACCTGAGGCCGGGGTCCCCACGTGACCCGGTGACCTGGGGCCGGGGTCCCCACGTGACCCGGGGTCCTGGTGCCTGGGTTCCCACGTGACCCGGGGACCCGGGCCGGGGTCCCCACGTGACCCGGGGTCCTGGTACCGGTGTCCCCACGTGACCCGGGGACCAGGGCCGGGGACCCCACGTGACCCGGTGACCTGGGGCCGGGGTCCCCACGTGACCCGGTGACCCGGGCCGGGGACATCACGTGACCCGGTCACCTGGGGCCGGGGTCCCCACGTGACCTGGAGTCCTGGTGCCGCTGTCCCCACGTGACCCGAGGACCCGGGCCGGGGACCCCACGTGACCCGGTGACCTGGGGCCGGGGTCCCCACGTGACCCGGGGACCCGGGCCGGGGACATCACGTGACCCGGTCACCTGGGGCCGGGGTCCCCACGTGACCCGGGGTCCTGGTGCCGGGGTCCCCACGTGACCCGGGGACCCGAGCCGGGGTCCCCACGTGACCCAGGGTCCTGGTGCCGGTGTCCCCACGTGACCCGGTGACCTGGGGCCGGGGTCCCCACGTGACCCGGGGTCCTGGTGCCGGGGTCCCCACGTGACCCGCTGACTTGGGGCCGGGGTCCCCACTTGACCCGGGGTCCTGGTGCCGGGGTCCCCACGTGACCCGGGGACCCGGGCCGGGGTCCCCACGTGACCCGGTGACCTGAGGCCGGGGTCCCCACGTGACCCGGTGACCTGGGGCGAGGGTCCCCACGTGACCCGGGGTCCTGGTGCCGGGGTCGCCAAGTGACCCGGGGACCCGGGCCGGGGACCCCACGTGACCCGGTGACCTGGGGCCAGGGTCCCCACGTGACCCGGGGACCCGGGCCGGGGACATCACGTGACCCGGTCAACTGGGGCCGGGGTCCCCACGTGACCCGGTCACCTGGGGTAGGGGTCCCCACGTGACCCGGTGACCTGAGGCCGGGGTCCCCACGTGACCCGGTGACCTGGGGCCGGGGTCCCCACGTGACCCGGGGTCCTGGTGCCGGGGTTCCCACGTGACCCGGGGACCCGGGCCGGGGTCCCCACGTGACCCGGGGTCCTGGTGCCGGTGTCCCCACGTGACCCGGGGACCCGAGCCGGGGACCCCACGTGACCCGGTGACCTGGGGCCGGGGTCCCCACGTGACCCGGGGTCCTGGTGCCGGGGTCCCCACGTGACCCAGGGACCCGGGCCGGGGTCCCCACGTGACCCAGGGTCCTTGTGCCGGTGTCCCCACGTGACCCGGTGACCTGGGGCCGGGGTCCCCACGTGACCCGGTGACCTGGGGCCGGGGTCCCCACGTGACCCGGGGACCCGGGCCGGGGTCCCCACGTGACCCAGGGTCCTGGTGCCGGTGTCCCCACGTGACCCGGTGACCTGGGGCCGGGGTCCCCACGTGACCCGGTGACATGGGGCCGGGGTCCCCACGTGACCCGGGGACCTGGGCCGGGGACATCACGTGACCCGGTCACCTGGGGCCGGGGTCCCCACGTGACCCGGTCACCTGGGGCCGGGGTCCCCACGTGACCCGGGGTCCTGGTGCCGGTGTCCCCACGTGACCCGGTGAACTGGGGCCCGGGTCCCCACGTGACCCGGTCACCTGGGGCCGGGGTCCCCACGTGACCTGGGGACCCGGGCCGGGGACCCCACGTGACCCGGGGACCTGGGGCCGGGGATGTCACCCGACACTGGTACCCGGGGCAGCGACCCGATACGACCCGGGGACCTGGGTCCGGGGTCCCGACCTGACCCGGTGACCTGGGGCCAGGGTAACCACCTGACCCGGGGACCCGGGCCGGGGACTCGGTATGACTCCGTCTCCCGGGGCCGGGGTGGTCACCTGACACTGCTACCCGGGACAGCGACCCGACATGACCCGGTGACCCGGGGCCGGGGTAACGACCTGTCCAGGGGACCTGGGCCGGGGACCCGACAGGACCCGGTGACCTGGTTCCGGGGTGCCGACCTGACCCGGTGACCTGGGGCTGTGGTGTCGACCGGACTCGGCGACCTGGTCCGGTGTCCCGTCATGACCCGGGGACCTGGGGTCGGGGTGGTCACCAGACCGTTGTACCCAGGCCGTTGACCCGACATGACCCTGTGACCCGGGGCCTGGGTAAAAATCCAACCAGGGGACCCGGGCATGGGACGTGACATGACCCGACCTAGGTCCGGGGTCCCGACCTGACCCGGTGACCTTGGGCCAGGGTAACCACCTGACCCGGGGACTCGGGCCGGGGACCCGGTATGACTCCGTCTCCCGGGGCCGGGGTGGTCACCTGACACTGGTACCCGGGACAGCGACCCGACATGACCCGGTGACCCGGGGCCGGGGTAACGACCTGTCCAGGGGACCTGGGCCGGGGACCCGACATGACCCGGTGACCTGGTTCCGGGGTGCCGACCTGACCCGGTGACCTGGGGCTGTGGTGTCGACCGGACTCGGGGACCTGGTCCGGTGTCACGTCATGACCCGGGGACCTGGGGTCGGAGTGGTCACCAGACCGTTGTACCCAGGCCGTTGACCCGACATGACCCTGTGACCCGGGGCCTGAGTAAAAATCCGACCCGGGGCCTGGGTAAAAATCCAACCCGGGGACCCGGGGCCGGGTTAATGACCTGTCCAGGGGACCCGGGCCGGGGACCCGACAGGACCCGGTGATCTTTCGCTGGTGTCCCGATGCAACCCGGGGACCCGGGCCGGGGACCCCACGTGACCCGGGGACCTGGGGCAGGGGATGTCACCCGACACTGGTACCCGGGGCAGCGACCCGATACGACCCGGGGACCTGGGTCCGGGGTCCCGACCTGACCCGCTGACCTGGGGCCGGTGTCCCCACGTGACCCGGGGTCCTGGTGCCGGGGTCCCCACGTGACCCGGGGACCCGGGCCGGGGTCCCCACGTGACCCGGTGACCTGAGGCCGGGGTCCCCACGTGACCCGGTGACCTGGGGCGAGGGTCCCCACGTGATCCGGTCACCTGGGGCCGGGGTCCCCACGTGACCCGGGGACCCGGGCCGGGGACCCCACGTGACCCGGGGACCTGGGGCCGGGGATGTCACCCGACACTGGTACCCGGGGCAGCGACCCGATACGACCCGGGGACCTGGGTCCGGGGTCCCGACCTGACCCGGTGACCTGGGGCCAGGGTAACCACCTGACCCGGGGACCCGGGCCGGGGACTCGGTATGACTCCGTCTCCCGGGGCCGGGGTGGTCACCTGACACTGCTACCCGGGACAGCGACCCGACATGACCCGGTGACCCGGGGCCGGGCTAACGACCTGTCCAGGGGACCTGGGCCGGGGACCCGACATGACCCGGTGACCTGGTTCCGGGGTGCCGACCTGACCCGGTGACCTGGGGCTGTGGTGTCGACCGGACTCGGGGACCTGGTCCGGTGTCCCGTCATGACCCGGGGACCTGGGGTAGGGGTGGTCACCAGACCGTTGTACCCAGGCCGTTGACCCGACATGACCCTGTGACCCGGTGCCTGGGTAAATATCCAACCCGGGGACCCGGGCATGGGACGTGACATGACCCGACCTGGGTCCGGGGTCCCGACCTGACCCGGTGACCTTGGGCCAGGGTAACCACCTGACCCGGGGACTCGGGCCGGGGACCCGGTATGACTCCGTCTCCCGGGGCCGGGGTGGTCACCTGACACTGCTACCCGGGACAGCGACCCGACATGACCCGGTGACCCGGGGCCGGGGTAACGACCTGTCCAGGGGACCTGGGCCGGGGACCCGACAGGACCCGGGGACCTGGTTCCGGGGTGCCGACCTGACCCGGTGACCTGGGGCTGTGGTGTCGACCGGACTCGGGGACCTGGTCCGGTGTCCCGTCATGACCCGGGGACCTGGGGTCGGGGTGGTCACCAGACCGTTGTACCCAGGCCGTTGACCCGACATGACCCTGTGACCCGGGGCCTGAGTAAAAATCCGACCCGGGGCCTGGGTAAAAATCCAACCCGGGGACCCGGGGCCAGGTTAACGACCTGTCCAGGGGACCCTGGCCGGGGACCCGACAGGACCCGGTGATCCTTCGCTGGTGTCCCGATGCAACCCGGGGACCCGGGCCGGGGACCCCACGTGACCCGGGGACCTGGGGCAGGGGATGTCACCCGACACTGGTACCCGGGGCAGCGACCCGATACGACCCGGGGACCTGGGTCCGGGGTCCCGACCTGACCCGGTGACCTGGGGCCAGGGTAACCACTTGACCCGGGGACCCGGGCCGGGGACCCGGTATGACTCCGTCTCCCGGGGCCGGGGTGGTCACCTGACACTGCTACCCGGGAGAGCGACCCGACATGACCCGGTGACCCGGGGCCGGGGTAACGACCTGTCCAGGGGACCTGGGCCAGGGACCCGACAGGACCCGGTGACCTGGTTCCGGGGTGCCGACCTGACCCGGTGACCTGGGGCTGTGGTGTCGACCGGACTCGGGGACCTGGTCCGGTGTCCCGTCATGACCCGGGGACCTGGGGTCAGGGTGGTCACCAGACCGTTGTACCCAGGCCGTTGACCCGACATGACCCTGTGACCCGGGGCCTGGGTAAAAATCCAACCCGGGGACCCGGGCATGGGACATGACATGACCCGACCTGGGTCCAGGGTCCCGACCTGACCCGCTGACCTGGGGCCGGTGTCCCCACGTGACCCGGGGTCCTGGTGCCGGGGTCCCCACGTGACCCGGGGACCCGAGCCGGGGTCCCCACGTGACCCGGTGACCTGAGGCCGGGGTCCCCACGTGACCCGGTGACCTGGGGCCGGGGTCCCCACGTGACCCGGGGTCCTGGTGCCGGGGTCCCCACGTGACCCGGGGACCCGGGCCGGGGACCCCACGTGACCCGGTGACCTGGGGCCGGGGTCCCCACGTGACCCGGGGACCCGGGCCGGGGACATCACGTGACCCGGTCACCTGGGGCCGGGGTCCCCACGTGACCCGGGGTCCTGGTGCCTGGGTTCCCACGTGACCCGGGGACCCGGGCCGGGGTCCCCACGTGACCCGGGGTCCTGGTACCGGTGTCCCCACGTGACCCGGGGACCAGGGCCGGGGACCCCACGTGACCCGGTGACCTGGGGCCGGGGTCCCCACGTGACCAGGGGACCCGGGCCGGGGACATCACGTGACCCGGTCACCTGGGGCCGGGGTCCCCACGTGACCTGGAGTCCTGGTGCCGCTGTCCCCACGTGACCCGAGGACCCGGGCCGGGGACCCCACGTGACCCGGTGACCTGGGGCCGGGGTCCCCACGTGACCCGGTCACCTGGGGTAGGGGTCCCCACGTGACCCGGTCACCTGGGGCCGGGGTCCCCACGTGACCCGGGGTCCTGGTGCCTGGGTCCCCACGTGACCCGGGGACCCGGGCCGGGGTCCCCACGTGACCCAGGGTCCTGGTGCCGGTGTCCCCACGTGACCCGGTGACCTGGGGCCGGGGTCCCCACGTGACCCGGTGACCTGGGGCCGGGGTCCCCAAGTGACCCGGGGACCCGGGCCGGGGTCCCCACGTGACCCAGGGTCCTGGTGCCGGGGTCCCCACGTGACCCGGTGACCTGGGGCCGGGGTCCCCACGTGACCCGGTGACCTGGGGCCGGGGTCCCCACGTGACCCGGGGACCCGGGCCGGGGACATCACGTGACCCGGTCACCTGGGGCCGGGGTCCCCACGTGACCCGGGGACCCGGGCCGGGGTCCCCACGTGACCCAGGGTCCTGGTGCCGGTGTCCCCACGTGACCCGGTGACCTGGGGCCGGGGTCCCCACGTGACCCGGGGACCCGGGCCGGGGACATCACGTGACCCGGTCACCTGGGGCCGGGGTCCCCACGTGACCCGGTCACCTGGGGCCGGGGTCCCCACGTGACCCGGGGTCCTGGTGCCGGTGTCCCCACGTGACCCGGTCACCTGGGGCCCGGGTCCCCACGTGACCCGGTCACCTGGGGCCGGGGTCCCCACGTGACCTGGGGACCCGGGCCGGGGACCCCACGTGACCCGGGGACCTGGGGCCGGGGATGTCACCCGACACTGGTACCCGGGGCAGCGACCCGATACGACCCGGGGACCTGGGTCCGGGGTCCCGACCTGACCCGGTGACCTGGGGCCAGGGTAACCACCTGACCCGGGGACCCGGGCCGGGGACTCGGTATGACTCCGTCTCCCGGGGCCGGGGTGGTCACCTGACACTGCTACCCGGGACAGCGACCCGACATGACCCGGTGATCCGGGGCCGGGGTAACGACCTGTCCAGGGGACCTGGGCCGGGGACCTGACAGGACCCGGTGACCTGGTTCCGGGGTGCCGACCTGACCCGGTGACCTGGGGCTGTGGTGTCGACCGGACTCGGGGACCTGGTCCGGTGTCCCGTCATGACCCGGGGACCTGGGGTCGGGGTGGTCACCAGACCGTTGTACCCAGGCCGTTGACCCGACATGACCCTGTGACCCGGGGCCTGGGTAAAAATCCGACCCGGGGCCTGGGTAAAAATCCAACCCGGGGACCCGGGGCCGGGTTAACGACCTGTCCAGGGGACCCGGGCCGGGGACCCGACAGGACCCGGTGATCCTTCGCTGGTGTCCCGATGCAACCCGGGGACCCGGGCCGGGGACCCCACGTGACCCGGGGACCTGGGGCAGGGGATGTCACCCGACACTGGTACCCGGGGCAGCGACCCGATACGACCCGGGGACCTGGGTCCGGGGTCCCGACCTGACCCGGTGACCTGGGGCCAGGGTAACCACCTGACCCGGGGACCCGGGCCGGGGACCCGGTATGACTCCGTCTCCCGGGGCCGGGGTGGTCACCTGACACTGGTACCCGGGACAGCGACCCGACATGACCCGGTGACCCGGGGCCGGGGTAACGACCTGTCCAGGGGACCTGGGCCGGGGACCCGACAGGACCCGGTGACCTGGTTCCGGGGTGCCGACCTGACCCGGTGACCTGGGGCTGTGGTGTCGACCGGACTCGGGGACCTGGTCCGGTGTCCCGTCATGACCCGGGGACCTGGGGTCGGGGTGGTCACCAGACCGTTGTACCCAGGCCGTTGACCCGACATGACCCTGTGACCCGGAGCCTGGGTAAAAATCCAACCCGGGGACCCGGGCATGGGACGTGACATGACCCGACCTGGGTCCGGGGTCCCGACCTGACCCGGTGACCTGGGCCGGGGACCCCACGTGACCCGGGGACCTGGGGCGGGGATGTCACCCGACACTGGTAGCCGGGGCAGCGACCCGATACGACCCGGGGACCTGGGTCCGGGGTCCCGACCTGACCCGGTGACCTGGGGCCAGGGTAACCACTTGACCCGGGGACCCGGGCCGGGGACCCGGTATGACTCCGTCTCCCGGGGCCGGGGTGGTCACCTGACACTGGTACCCGGGACAGCGCCCCGACATGACCCGGTGACCCGGGGCCGGGGTAACGACCTGTCCAGGGGACCTGGGCCGGGGACCCGACAGGACCCGGTGACCTGGTTCCGGGGTGCCGACCTGACCCGGTGACCTGGGGCTGTGGTGGCGACCGGACTCGGGGACGTGGGGTCGGGGTGGTCACCAGACCGTTGTACCCAGGCCGTTGACCCGACATGACCCTGTGACCCGGGGCCTGGGTAAAAATCCAACCCGGGGACCCGGGCATGGGACATGACATGACCCAACCTGGGTCCGGGGTCCCGACCTGACCCGCTGACCTGGGTCCGGGGTCCCCACGTGACCCGGGGTCCTGGTGCCGGGGTCCCCACGTGACCCGGGGACCCGAGCCGGGGTCCCCACGTGACCCGGGGACCCGGGCCGGGGACATCACGTGACCCGGTCACCTGGGGCCGGGGTCCCCACGTGACCCGGTCACCTGGGGCCCGGGTCCCCACGTGACCCGGTCACCTGGGGCCGGGGTCCCCACGTGACCTGGGGACCCGGGCCGGGGACCCCACGTGACCCGGGGACCTGGGGCCGGGGTCCCGACCTGACCCGGTGACCTGGGGCCAGGGTAACCACCTGACCCGGGGACCCGGGCCGGGGACTCGGTATGACTCCGTCTCCCGGGGCCGGGGTGGTCACCTGACACTGCTACCCGGGACAGCGACCCGACATGACCCGGTGACCCGGGGCCGGGGTAACGACCTGTCCAGGGGACCTGGGCCGGGGACCCGACAGGACCCGGTGACCTGGTTCCGGGGTGCCGACCTGACCCGGTGACCTGGGGCTGTGGTGTCGACCGGACTCGGCGACCTGGTCCGGTGTCCCGTCATGACCCGGGGACCTGGGGTCGGGGTGGTCACCAGACCGTTGTACCCAGGCCGTTGACCCGACATGACCCTGTGACCCGGGGCCTGGGTAAAAATCCAACCAGGGGACCCGGGCATGGGACGTGACATGACCCGACCTAGGTCCGGGGTCCCGACCTGACCCGGTGACCTTGGGCCAGGGTAACCACCTGACCCGGGGACTCGGGCCGGGGACCCGGTATGACTCCGTCTCCCGGGGCCGGGGTGGTCACCTGACACTGGTACCCGGGACAGCGACCCGACATGACCCGGTGACCCGGGGCCGGGGGTAACGACCTGTCCAGGGGACCTGGGCCGGGGACCCGACATGACCCGGTGACCTGGTTCCGGGGTGCCGACCTGACCCGGTGACCTGGGGCTGTGGTGTCGACCGGACTCGGGGACCTGGTCCGGTGTCACGTCATGACCCGGGGACCTGGGGTCGGAGTGGTCACCAGACCGTTGTACCCAGGCCGTTGACCCGACATGACCCTGTGACCCGGGGCCTGGGTAAAAATCCGACCCGGGGCCTGGGTAAAAATCCAACCCGGGGACCCGGGCATGGGACGTGACATGACCCGACCTGGGTCCGGGGTCCCGACCTGACCCGGTGACCTGGGCCGGGGACCCCACGTGACCCGGGGACCTGGGGCGGGGATGTCACCCGACACTGGTAGCCGGGGCAGCGACCCGATACGACCCGGGGACCTGGGTCCGGGGTCCCGACCTGACCCGGTGACCTGGGGCCAGGGTAACCACTTGACCCGGGGACCCGGGCCGGGGACCCGGTATGACTCCGTCTCCCGGGGCCGGGGTGGTCACCTGACACTGGTACCCGGGACAGCGCCCCGACATGACCCGGTGACCCGGGGCCGGGGTAACGACCTGTCCAGGGGACCTGGGCCGGGGACCCGACAGGACCCGGTGACCTGGTTCCGGGGTGCCGACCTGACCCGGTGACCTGGGGCTGTGGTGGCGACCGGACTCGGGGACCTGGGGTCGGGGTGGTCACCAGACCGTTGTACCCAGGCCGTTGACCCGACATGACCCTGTGACCCGGGGCCTGGGTAAAAATCCAACCCGGGGACCCGGGCATGGGACATGACATGACCCAACCTGGGTCCGGGGTCCCGACCTGACCCGCTGACCTGGGTCCGGGGTCCCCACGTGACCCGGGGTCCTGGTGCCGGGGTCCCCACGTGACCCGGGGACCCGAGCCGGGGTCCCCACGTGACCCGGGGACCCGGGCCGGGGACATCACGTGACCCGGTCACCTGGGGCCGGGGTCCCCACGTGACCCGGTCACCTGGGGCCCGGGTCCCCACGTGACCCGGTCACCTGGGGCCGGGGTCCCCACGTGACCTGGGGACCCGGGCCGGGGACCCCACGTGACCCGGGGACCTGGGGCCGGGGTCCCGACCTGACCCGGTGACCTGGGGCCAGGGTAACCACCTGACCCGGGGACCCGGGCCGGGGACTCGGTATGACTCCGTCTCCCGGGGCCGGGGTGGTCACCTGACACTGCTACCCGGGACAGCGACCCGACATGACCCGGTGACCCGGGGCCGGGGTAACGACCTGTCCAGGGGACCTGGGCCGGGGACCCGACAGGACCCGGTGACCTGGTTCCGGGGTGCCGACCTGACCCGGTGACCTGGGGCTGTGGTGTCGACCGGACTCGGGGACCTGGTCCGGTGTCCCGTCATTACCCGGGGACCTGGGGTCGGGGTGGTCACCAGACCGTTGTACCCAGGCCGTTGACCCGACATGACCCTGTGACCCGGGGCCTGGGTAAAAATCCGACCCGGGGCCTGGGTAAAAATCCAACCCGGGGACCCGGGGCCGGGTTAACGACCTGTCCAGGGGACCCGGGCCGGGGACCCGACAGGACCCGGTGACCCGGAGCCTGGGTAAAAATCCAACCCGGGGACCCGGGCATGGGACGTGACATGACCCGACCTGGGTCCGGGGTCCCGACCTGACCCGGTGACCTGGGCCGGGGACCCCACGTGACCCGGGGACCTGGGGCCGGGGATGTCACCCGACACTGGTACCCGGGGCAGCGACCCGATACGACCCGGGGACCTGGGTCCGGGGTCCCGACCTGACCCGGTGACCTGGGGCCAGGGTAACCACTTGACCCGGGGACCCGGGCCGGGGACCCGGTATGACTCCGTCTCCCGGGGCCGGGGTGGTCACCTGACACTGGTACCCGGGACAGCGCCCCGACATGACCCGGTGACCCGGGGCCGGGGTAACGACCTGTCCAGGGGACCTGGGCCGGGGACCCGACAGGACCCGGTGACCTGGTTCCGGGGTGCCGACCTGACCCGGTGACCTGGGGCTGTGGTGGCGACCGGACTCGGGGACCTGGGGTCGGGGTGGTCACCAGACCGTTGTACCTAGGCCGTTGACCCGACATGACCCTGTGACCCGGGGCCTGGGTAAAAATCCAACCCGGGGACCCGGGCATGGGACATGACATGACCCAACCTGGGTCCGGGGTCCCGACCTGACCCGCTGACCTGGGTCCGGGGTCCCCACGTGACCCGGGGTCCTGGTGCCGGGGTCCCCACGTGACCCGGGGACCCGGGCCGGGGACATCACGTGACCCGGTCACCTGGGGCCGGGGTCCCCACGTGACCCGGTCACCTGGGGCCCGGGTCCCCACGTGACCCGGTCACCTGGGGCCGGGGTCCCCACGTGACCTGGGGACCCGGGCCGGGGACCCCACGTGACCCGGGGACCTGGGGCCGGGGTCCCGACCTGACCCGGTGACCTGGGGCCAGGGTAACCACCTGACCCGGGGACCCGGGCCGGGGACTCGGTATGACTCCGTCTCCCGGGGCCGGGGTGGTCACCTGACACTGCTACCCGGGACAGCGACCCGACATGACCCGGTGACCCGGGGCCGGGGTAACGACCTGTCCAGGGGACCTGGGCCGGGGACCCGACAGGACCCGGTGACCTGGTTCCGGGGTGCCGACCTGACCCGGTGACCTGGGGCTGTGGTGTCGACCGGACTCGGGGACCTGGTCCGGTGTCCCGTCATGACCCGGGGACCTGGGGTCGGGGTGGTCACCAGACCGTTGTACCCAGGCCGTTGAGCCGACATGACCCTGTGACCCGGAGCCTGGGTAAAAATCCAACCCGGGGACCCGGGCATGGGACGTGACATGACCCGACCTGGGTCCGGGGTCCCGACCTGACCCGGTGACCTGGGCCGGGGACCCCACGTGACCCGGGGACCTGGGGCCGGGGATGTCACCCGACACTGGTACCCGGGGCAGCGACCCGATATGACCCGGGGACCTGGGTCCGGGGTCCCGACCTGACCCGGTGACCTGGGGCCAGGGTAACCACTTGACCCGGGGACCCGGGCCGGGGACCCGGTATGACTCCGTCTCCCGGGGCCGGGGTGGTCACCTGACACTGCTACCCGGGACAGCGACCCGACATGACCCGGTGACCCGGGGCCGGGGTAACGATCTGTCCAGGGGACCTGGGCCGGGGACCCGACAGGACCCGGTGACCTGGTTCCGGGGTGCCGACCTGACCCGGTGACCTGGGGCTGTGGTGGCGACCGGACTCGGGGACCTGGGGTCGGGGTGGTCACCAGACCGTTGTACCCAGGCCGTTGACCCGACATGACCCTGTGACCCGGGGCCTGGGTAAAAATCCAACCCGGGGACCCGGGCATGGGACATGACATGACCCAACCTGGGTCCAGGGTCCCGACCTGACCCGCTGACCTGGGGCCGGGGTCCCCACGTGACCCGGGGTCCTGGTGCCGGGGTCCCCACGTGACCCGGGGACCCGAGCCGGGGTCCCCACGTGACCCGGTGACCTGAGGCCGGGGTCCCCACGTGACCCGGTGACCTGGGGCCGGGGTCCCCACGTGACCCGGGGTCCTGGTGCCGGGGTCCCCACGTGACCCGGGGACCCGGGCCGGGGACTCCACGTGACCCGGTGACCTGGGGCCGGGGTCCCCACGTGACCCGGGGACCCGGGCCGGGGACATCACGTGACCCGGTCAACTGGGGCCGGGGTCCCCACGTGACCCGGGGTCCTGGTGCCGGGGACCCCACGTGACCCGGGGACCCGGGCCGGGGTCCCCACGTGACCCGGGGTCCTGGTGCCGGGGTCCCCACGTGACCCGCTGACTTGGGGCCGGGGTCCCCACTTGACCCGGGGTCCTGGTGCCGGGGTCCCCACGTGACCCGGGGACCCGGGCCGGGGTCCCCACGTGACCCGGTGACCTGAGGCCGAGGTCCCCACGTGACCTGGTGACCTGGGGCGAGGGTCCCCACGTGACCCGGGGTCCTGGTGCCAGGGTCCCCAAGTGACCCGGGGACCCGGGCCGGGGACCCCACGTGACCCGGTGACCTGGGGCCGGGGTCCCCACGTGACCCGGGGACCCGGGCCGGGGACATCACGTGACCCGGTCACCTGGGGCCGGGGTCCCCACGTGACCCGGGGTCCTGGTGCCGGGGTTCCCACGTGACCCGGGGACCCGGGCCGGGGTCCCCACGTGACCCAGGGTCCTGGTGCCGGTGTCTCCACGTGACCCGGTGACCTGGGGCCGGGGTCCGCACGTGACCCGGTGACCTGGGGCCGGGGTCCCCACGTGACCCGGGGACCCGGGCCGGGGACATCACGTGACCCGGTCACCTGGGGCCGGGGTCCCCACGTGACCCGGAGTCCTGGTGCCGGTGTCCCCACGTGACCCGGTCACCTGGGGCCGGGGTCCCCACGTGACCCGGTGACCTGGGGCCGGGGTCCCCACGTGACCCGGGGACCCGGGCCGGGGTCCCCACGTGACCCAGGGTCCTGGTGCCGGTGTCCCCACGTGACCCGGTGACCTGGGGCCGGGGTCCCCACGTGACCCGGTGACCTGGGGCCGGGGTCCCCACGTGACCCGGGGACCCGGGCCGGGGACATCACGTGACCCGGTCACCTGGGGCCGGGGTCCCCACGTGACCTGGGGACCCGGGCCGGGGACCCCACGTGACCCGGGGACCTGGGGCCGGGGATGTCACCCGACACTGGTACCCGGGGCAGCGACCCGATACGACCCGGGGACCTGGGTCCGGGGTCCCGACCTGACCCGGTGACCTGGGGCCAGGGTAACCACCTGACCCGGGGACCCGGGCCGGGGACTCGGTATGACTCCGTCTCCCGGGGCCGGGGTGGTCACCTGACACTGCTACCCGGGACAGCGACCCGACATGACCCGGTGACCCGGGGCCGGGGTAACGACCTGTCCAGGGGACCTGGGCCGGGGACCCGACAGGACCCGGTGACCTGGTTCCGGGGTGCCGACCTGACCCGGTGACCTGGGGCTGTGGTGTCGACCGGACTCGGGGACCTGGTCCGGTGTCCCGTCATGACCCGGGGACCTGGGGTCGGGGTGGTCACCAGACCGTTGTACCCAGGCCGTTGAGCCGACATGACCCTGTGACCCGGGGCCTGGGTAAAAATCCGACCCGGGGCCTGGGTAAAAATCCAACCCGGTACCCGGGGCCGGGTTAACGACCTGTCCAGGGGACCCGGGCCGGGGACCCGACAGGACCCGGTGATCCTTCGCTGGTGTCCCGATGCAACCCGGTGACCTGGGCCGGGGACCCCACGTGACCCGGGGACCTGGGGCAGGGGATGTCACCCGACACTGGTACCCGGGGCAGCGACCCGATACGACCCGGGGACCTGGGTCCGGGGTCCCGACCTGACCCGGTGACCTGGGGCCAGGGTAACCACCTGACCCGGGGACCCGGGCCGGGGACCCGGTATGACTCCGTCTCCCGGGGCCGGGGTGGTCACCTGACACTGCTACCCGGGACAGCGACCCGACATGACCCGGTGACCCGGGGCCGGGGTAACGACCTGTCCAGGGGACCTGGGCCGGGGACCCGACAGGACCCGGTGACCTGGTTCCGGGGTGCCGACCTGACCCGGTGACCTGGGGCTGTGGTGTCGACCGGACTCGGGGACCTGGTCCGGTGTCCCGTTATGACAAGGGGACCTGGGGTCGGGGTGGTCACCAGACCGTTGTACCCAGGCCGTTGAGCCGAAATGACCCTGTGACCCGGAGCCTGGGTAAAAATCCAACCCGGGGACCCGGGCATGGGACGTGACATGACCCGACCTGGGTCCGGGGTCCCGACCTGACCCGGTGACCTGGGCCGGGGACCCCACGTGACCCGGGGACCTGGGGCCGGGGATGTCACCCGACACTGGTACCCGGGGCAGCGACCCGATACGACCCGGGGACCTGGGTCCGGGGTCCCGACCTGACCCGGTGACCTGGGGCCGGGGTCCCCACGTGACCCGGGGTCCTGGTGCCGGGGTTCCCACGTGACCCGGGAACCCGGGCCGGGGACATCACGTGACCCGGGGTCCTGTTGCCGGTGTCCCCACGTGACCCGGGGACCCGGGCCGGGGACCCCACGTGACCCGGTGACCTGGGTCCGGGGTCCCCACGTGACCCGGGGACCCGGGCCGGGGACATCACGTGACCCGGTCACCTGGGGCCGGGGTCCCCACGTGACCCGGGGTCCTGGTGCCGGGGTCCCCACGTGACCCGGGGACCCGGGCCGGGGTCCCCACGTGACCCAGGGTCCTGGTGCCGGTGTCCCCACGTGACCCGGGGACCTGGGGCCGGGGTCCGCACGTGACCCGGTGACCTGGGGCCGGGGTCCCCACGTGACCCGGGGACCCGGGCCGGGGTCCCCACGTGACCCAGGGTCCTTGTGCCGGTGTCCCCACGTGACCCGGTGACCTGGGGCCGGGGTCCCCACGTGACCCGGTGACCTGGGGCCGGGGTCCCCACGTGACCCGGGGACCCGGGCCGGGGACATCACGTGACCCGGTCACCTGGGGCCGGGGTCCCCACGTGACCCGGGGGTCCTGGGACCGGGGTCCCCACGTGACCCGGTGACCTGGTGCCGGTGTCCCCACGTGACCCGGTCACCTGGGGCCCGGGTCCCCACGTGACCCGGTCACCTGGGGCTGGGGTCCCCACGTGACCTGGGGACCCGGGCCGGGGACCCCACGTGACCCGGGGACCTGGGGCAGGGGATGTCACCCGACACTGGTACCCGGGGCAGCGACCCGACATGACCCGGTGACCCGGGGCCGGGGTAACGACCTGTCCAGGGGACCTGGGCCGGGGACCCGACAGGACCCGGTGACCTGGTTCCGGGGTGCTGACCTGACCCGGTGACCTGGGGCTGTGGTGTCGACCGGACTCGGGGACCTGGTCCGGTGTCCCGTCATGACCCGGGGACCTGGGGTCGGAGTGGTCACCAGACCGTTGTACCCAGGCCGTTGACCCGACATGACCCTGTGACCCGGAGCCTGGGTAAAAATCCAACCCGGGGACCCGGGCATGGGACGTGACATGACCCGACCTGGGTCCGGGGTCCCGACCTGACCCGGTGACCTGGGCCGGGGACCCCACGTGACCCGGGGACCTGGGGCCGGGGATGTCACCCGACACTGGTACCCGGGGCAGCGACCCGATACGACCCGGGGACCTGGGTCCGGGGTCCCGACCTGACCCGGTGACCTGGGGCCAGGGTAACCACTTGACCCGGGGACCCGGGCCGGGGACCCGGTATGACTCCGTCTCCCGGGGCCGGGGTGGTCACCTGACACTGGTACCCGGGACAGCGACCCGACATGACCCGGTGACCCGGGGCCGGGGTAACGACCTGTCCAGGGGACCTGGGCCGGGGACCCGACAGGACCCGGTGACCTGGTTCCGGGGTGCCGACCTGACCCGGTGACCTGGGGCTGTGGTGGGGACCGGACTCGGGGACCTGGGGTCGGGGTGGTCACCAGACCGTTGTACCCAGGCCGTTGACCCGACATGACCCTGTGACCCGGGGCCTGGGTTAAAATCCAACCCGGGGACCCGGGCATGGGACATGACATGACCCAACCTGGGTCCGGGGTCCCGACCTGACCCGCTGACCTGGGGCCGGTGTCCCCACGTGACCCGGGGTCCTGGTGCCGAAGTCCCCACGTGACCCGGGGACACGAGCCGGGGTCCCCACGTGACCCGGTGACCTGAGGCCGGGGTCCCCACGTGACCCGGTGACCTGGGGCCGGGGTCCCCACGTGACCCGGGGTCCTGGTGCCGGGGTCCCCACGTGACCCGGGGACCCGGGCCGGGGACCCCACGTGACCCGGTGACCTGGGGCCGGGGTCCCCACGTGACCCGGGGTCCTGGTGCCGGGGACCCCACGTGACCCGGGGACCCGGGCCGGGGTCCCCACGTGACCCGGGGTCCTGGTGCCGGGGACCCCACGTGACCCGGGGACCCGGGCCGGGGACCCCACGTGACCCGGTGACCTGGGGCCGGGGTCCCCACGTGACCCGGGGACCCGGGCCGGGGACATCACGTGACCCGGTCACCTGGGGCCGGGGTCCCCACGTGACCCGGTCACCTGGGGCCGGGGTCCCCACATGACCCGGGGTCCTGGTGCCGGGGTCCCCACGTGACCCGGTGACCTGAGGCCGGGGTCCCCACGTGACCCGGTGACCTGGGGCCGGGGTCCCCACGTGACCCGGGGTCCTGGTGCCGGGGTTCCCACGTGACCCGGTGACCTGGGGCCGGGGTCCCAACGTGACCCGGGGACCCGGGCGGGGGCCATCACGTGACCCGGTCACCTGGGGCCGGGGTCCCCACGTGACCCGGTCACCTGGGGCCGGGGTCCCCACGTGACCCGGGGTCCTGGTGCCGGGGTCCCCACGTGACCCGGTGACCTGAGGCCGGGGTCCCCACGTGACCCGGTGACCTGGGGCCGGGGTCCCCACGTGACCCGGTGACCTGGGGCCGGTGTACCCACGTGACCCGGGGACCCGGGCCGGGGTCCCCACGTGACCCAGGGTCCTGGTGCCGGTGTCCCCACGTGACCCGGTGACCTGGGGCCGGGGTCCCCACGTGACCCGGTGACCTGGGGCCGGGGTCCCCACGTGACCTGGGGACCCGGGCCGGGGACCCCACGTGACCCGGGGACCTGGGGCAGGGGATGTCACCCGACACTGGTACCCGGGGCAGCGACCCGATACGACCCGGGGACCTGGGTCCGGGGTCCCGACCTGACCCGGTGACCTGGGGCCAGGGTAACCACCTGACCCGGGGACCCGGGCCGGGGACCCGGTATGACTCCGTCTCCCGGGGCCGGGGTGGTCACCTGACACTGCTACCCGGGACAGCGACCCGACATGACCCGGTGACCCGGGGCCGGGGTAACGACCTGTCCAGGGGACCTGGGCCGGGGACCCGACAGGACCCGGGGACCTGGTTCCGGGGTGCCGACCTGACCTGGTGACCTGGGGCTGTGGTGTCGACCGGACTCGGGGACCTGGTCCGGTGTCCCGTCATGACCCGGGGACCTGGGGTCGGGGTGGTCACCAGACCGTTGTACCCAGGCCGTTGACCCGACATGACCCTGTGACCCGGGGCCTGGGTAAAAATCCAACCCGGGGACCCGGGCATGGGACATGACATGACCCGACCTGGGTCCGGGGTCCCGACCTGACCCGCTGACCTGGGGCCGGTGTCCCCACGTGACCCGGGGTCCTGGTGCCGGGGTCCCCACGTGACCCGGGGACCCGAGCCGGGGTCCCCACGTGACCCGGTGACCTGAGGCCGGGGTCCCCACGTGACCCGGTGACCTGGGGCCGGGGTCCCCACGTGACCCGGGGTCCTGGTGCCGGGGTCCCCACGTGACCCGGGGACCCGGGCCGGGGACCCCACTTGACCCGGGGACCTGGGGCCGGGGTCCCCACGTGACCCGGGGACCCGGGCCGGGGACATCACGTGACCCGGTCACCTGGGGCCGGGGTCACCACGTGACCCGGTCACCTGGGGCCGGGGTCCCCACGTGACCCGGGGTCCTGGTGCCGGGGTCCCCACGTGACCCGGTGACCTGAGGCCGGGGTCCCCACGTGACCCGGTGACCTGGGGCCGGGGTCCCCACGTGACCCGGGGTCCTGGTGCCTGGGTTCCCACGTGACCCGGGGACCCGGGCCGGGGTCCCCACGTGACCCGGGGTCCTGGTGCCGGTGTCCCCACGTGACCCGGGGACCCGGGACGGGGACCCCACGTGACCCGGTGACCTGGGGCCGGGGTCCCCACGTGACCCGGAGTCCTGGTGCCGGTGTCCCCACGTGACCCGGGGACCCGGGACGGGGACACCACGTGACCCGGGGACCTGGGGCAGGGGATGTCACCCGACACTGGTACCCGGGGCAGCGACCCGATACGACCCGGGGACCTGGGTCCGGGGTCCCGACCTGACCCGGTGACCTGGGGCCAGGGTAACCACCTGACCCGGGGACCCGGGCCGGGGACCCGGTATGACTCCGTCTCCCGGGGCCGGGGTGGTCACCTGACACTGCTACCCGGGACAGCGACCCGACATGACCCGGTGACCCGGGGCCGGGGTAACGACCTGTCCAGGGGACCTGGGCCGGGGACCCGACAGGACCCGGTGACCTGGTTCCGGGGTGCCGACCTGACCCGGTGACCTGGGGCCAGGGTAACCACCTGACCCGGGGACCCGGGCCGGGGACTCGGTATGACTCCGTCTCCCGGGGCCGGGGTGGTCACCTGACACTGGTACCCGGGACAGCGACCCGACATGACCCGGTGACCCGGGGCCGGGGTAACGACCTGTCCAGGGGACCTGGGCCGGGGACCCGACAGGACCCGGTGACCTGGTTCCGGGGTGCCGACCTGACCCGGTGACCTGGGGCTGTGGTGGGGACCGGACTCGGGGACCTGGGGTCGGGGTGGTCACCAGACCGTTGTACCCAGGCCGTTGACCCGACATGACCCTGTGACCCGGGGCCTGGGTTAAAATCCAACCCGGGGACCCGGGCATGGGACATGACATGACCCAACCTGGGTCCGGGGTCCCGACCTGACCCGCTGACCTGGGGCCGGTGTCCCCACGTGACCCGGGGTCCTGGTGCCGAAGTCCCCACGTGACCCGGGGACACGAGCCGGGGTCCCCACGTGACCCGGTGACCTGAGGCCGGGGTCCCCACGTGACCCGGTGACCTGGGGCCGGGGTCCCCACGTGACCCGGGGTCCTGGTGCCGGGGTCCCCACGTGACCCGGGGACCCGGGCCGGGGACCCCACGTGACCCGGTGACCTGGGGCCGGGGTCCCCACGTGACCCGGGGTCCTGGTGCCGGGGACCCCACGTGACCCGGGGACCCGGGCCGGGGTCCCCACGTGACCCGGGGTCCTGGTGCCGGGGACCCCACGTGACCCGGGGACCCGGGCCGGGGACCCCACGTGACCCGGTGACCTGGGGCCGGGGTCCCCACGTGACCCGGGGACCCGGGCCGGGGACATCACGTGACCCGGTCACCTGGGGCCGGGGTCCCCACGTGACCCGGTCACCTGGGGCCGGGGTCCCCACATGACCCGGGGTCCTGGTGCCGGGGTCCCCACGTGACCCGGTGACCTGAGGCCGGGGTCCCCACGTGACCCGGTGACCTGGGGCCGGGGTCCCCACGTGACCCGGGGTCCTGGTGCCGGGGTTCCCACGTGACCCGGTGACCTGGGGCCGGGGTCCCAACGTGACCCGGGGACCCGGGCGGGGGCCATCACGTGACCCGGTCACCTGGGGCCGGGGTCCCCACGTGACCCGGTCACCTGGGGCCGGGGTCCCCACGTGACCCGGGGTCCTGGTGCCGGGGTCCCCACGTGACCCGGTGACCTGAGGCCGGGGTCCCCACGTGACCCGGTGACCTGGGGCCGGGGTCCCCACGTGACCCGGTGACCTGGGGCCGGTGTACCCACGTGACCCGGGGACCCGGGCCGGGGTCCCCACGTGACCCAGGGTCCTGGTGCCGGTGTCCCCACGTGACCCGGTGACCTGGGGCCGGGGTCCCCACGTGACCCGGTGACCTGGGGCCGGGGTCCCCACGTGACCTGGGGACCCGGGCCGGGGACCCCACGTGACCCGGGGACCTGGGGCCGGGGATGTCACCCGACACTGGTACCCGGGGCAGCGACCCGATACGACCCGGGGACCTGGGTCCGGGGTCCCGACCTGACCCGGTGACCTGGGGCCAGGGTAACCACCTGACCCGGGGACCCGGGCCGGGGACCCGGTATGACTCCGTCTCCCGGGGCCGGGGTGGTCACCTGACACTGCTACCCGGGACAGCGACCCGACATGACCCGGTGACCCGGGGCCGGGGTAACGACCTGTCCAGGGGACCTGGGCCGGGGACCCGACAGGACCCGGGGACCTGGTTCCGGGGTGCCGACCTGACCTGGTGACCTGGGGCTGTGGTGTCGACCGGACTCGGGGACCTGGTCCGGTGTCCCGTCATGACCCGGGGACCTGGGGTCGGGGTGGTCACCAGACCGTTGTACCCAGGCCGTTGACCCGACATGACCCTGTGACCCGGGGCCTGGGTAAAAATCCAACCCGGGGACCCGGGCATGGGACATGACATGACCCGACCTGGGTCCGGGGTAACGACCTGACCCGCTGACCTGGGGCCGGTGTCCCCACGTGACCCGGGGTCCTGGTGCCGGGGTCCCCACGTGACCCGGGGACCCGAGCCGGGGTCCCCACGTGACCCGGTGACCTGAGGCCGGGGTCCCCACGTGACCCGGTGACCTGGGGCCGGGGTCCCCACGTGACCCGGGGTCCTGGTGCCGGGGTCCCCACGTGACCCGGGGACCCGGGCCGGGGACCCCACTTGACCCGGGGACCTGGGGACGGGGTCCCCACGTGACCCGGGGACCCGGGCCGGGGACATCACGTGACCCGGTCACCTGGGGCCGGGGTCACCACGTGACCCGGTCACCTGGGGCCGGGGTCCCCACGTGACCCGGGGTCCTGGTGCCGGGGTCCCCACGTGACCCGGTGACCTGAGGCCGGGGTCCCCACGTGACCCGGTGACCTGGGGCCGGGGTCCCCACGTGACCCGGGGTCCTGGTGCCTGGGTTCCCACGTGACCCGGGGACCCGGGCCGGGGTCCCCACGTGACCCGGGGTCCTGGTGCCGGTGTCCCCACGTGACCCGGGGACCCGGGACGGGGACCCCACGTGACCCGGTGACCTGGGGCCGGGGTCCCCACGTGACCCGGAGTCCTGGTGCCGGTGTCCCCACGTGACCCGGGGACCCGGGACGGGGACACCACGTGACCCGGGGACCTGGGGCAGGGGATGTCACCCGACACTGGTACCCGGGGCAGCGACCCGATACGACCCGGGGACCTGGGTCCGGGGTCCCGACCTGACCCGGTGACCTGGGGCCAGGGTAACCACCTGACCCGGGGACCCGGGCCGGGGACCCGGTATGACTCCGTCTCCCGGGGCCGGGGTGGTCACCTGACACTGCTACCCGGGACAGCGACCCGACATGACCCGGTGACCCGGGGCCGGGGTAACGACCTGTCCAGGGGACCTGGGCCGGGGACCCGACAGGACCCGGTGACCTGGTTCCGGGGTGCCGACCTGACCCGGTGACCTGGGGCCAGGGTAACCACCTGACCCGGGGACCCGGGCCGGGGACTCGGTATGACTCCGTCTCCCGGGGCCGGGGTGGTCACCTGACACTGGTACCCGGGACAGCGACCCGACATGACCCGGTGACCCGGGGCCGGGGTAACGACCTGTCCAGGGGACCTGGGCCGGGGACCCGACAGGACCCGGTGACCTGGTTCCGGGGTGCCGACCTGACCCGGTGACCTGGGGCTGTGGTGTCGACCGGACTCGGGGACCTGGTCCGGTGTCCCGTCATGACCCGGGGACCTGGGGTCGGGGTGGTCACCAGACCGTTGTACCCAGGCCGTTGACCCGACATGACCCTGTGACCCGGGGCCTGGGTAAAAATCCGACCCGGGGCCTGGGTAAAAATCCAACCCGGGGACCCGGGGCCGGGTTAACGACCTGTCCAGGGGACCCGGGCCGGGGACCCGACAGGACCCGGTGATCCTTCGCTGGTGTCCCGATGCAACCCGGGGACCCGGGCCGGGGACCCCACGTGACCCGGGGACCTGGGGCCGGGGATGTCACCCGACACTGGTACCCGGGGCAGCGACCCGATACGACCCGGGGACCTGGGTCCGGGGTCCCGACCTGACCCGGTGACCTGGGGCCAGGGTAACCACCTGACCCGGGGACCCGGGCCGGGGACCCGGTATGACTCCGTCTCCCGGGGCCGGGGTGGTCACCTGACACTGCTACCCGGGACAGCGACCCGACATGACCCGGTGACCCGGGGCCGGGGTAACGACCTGTCCAGGGGACCTGGGCCGGGGACCCGACAGGACCCGGTGACCTGGTTCCGGGGTGCCGACCTGACCCGGTGACCTGGGGCTGTGGTGTCGACCGGACTCGGGGACCTGGTCCGGTGTCCTGTCATGACCCGGGGACCTGGGGTCGGGGTGGTCACCAGACCGTTGTACCCAGGCCGTTGAGCCGACATGACCCTGTGACCCGGAGCCTGGGTAAAAATCCAACCCGGGGACCCGGGCATGGGACGTGACATGACCCGACCTGGGTCCGGGGTCCCGACCTGACCCGGTGACCTGGGCCGGGGACCCCACGTGACCCGGGGACCTGGGGCCGGGGATGTCACCCGACACTGGTACCCGGGGCAGCGACCCGATACGACCCGGGGACCTGGGTCCGGGGTCCCGACCTGACCCGGTGACCTGGGGCCAGGGTAACCACCTGACCCGGGGACCCGGGCCGGGGACTCGGTATGACTCCGTCTCCCGGGGCCGGGGTGGTCACCTGACACTGCTACCCGGGACAGCGACCCGACATGACCCGGTGACCCGGGGCCGGGGTAACGACCTGTCCAGGGGACCTGGGCCGGGGACCCGACAGGACCCGGTGACCTGGTTCCGGGGTGCCGACCTGACCCGGTGACCTGGGGCTGTGGTGTCGACCGGACTCGGGGACCTGGTCCGGTGTCCCGTCATGACCCGGGGACCTGGGGTCGGGGTGGTCACCAGACCCTTGTACCCAGGCCGTTGAGCCGACATGACCCTGTGACCCGGGGCCTGGGTAAAAATCCAACCCGGGGACCCGGGCATGGGACATGACATGACCCGACCTGGGTCCGGGGTCCCGACCTGACCCGCTGACCTGGGGCCGGTGTCCCCACGTGACCCGGGGTCCTGGTGCCGGGGTCCCCACGTGACCCGGGGACCCGAGCCGGGGTCCCCACGTGACCCGGTGACCTGAGGCCGGGGTCCCCACGTGACCCGGTGACCTGGGGCCGGGGTCCCCACGTGACCCGGGGTCCTGGTGCCGGGGTCTCCACGTGACCCGGGGACCCGGGCCGGGGACCCCACGCGACCCGGTGACCTGGGGCCGGGGTCCCCACGTGACCCGGGGACCGGGACGGGGACATCACGTGACCCGGTCACCTGGGGCCGGGGTCCCCACGTGACCCGGAGTCCTGGTGCCGGTGTCCCCACGTGACCCGGGGACCCGGGCCAGGGACCCCACGTGACCCGGGGACCTGGGGCAGGGGATATCACCCGATACTGGTACCCGGGGCAGCGACCCGATACGACCCGGGGACCTGGGTCCGGGGTCCCGACCTGACCCGGTGACCTGGGGCCAGGGTAACCACCTGACCCGGGGACCCGGGCCGGGGACCCGGTATGACTCCGTCTCCCGGGGCCGGGGTGGTCACCTGACACTGGTACCCGGGACAGCGACCCGACATGACCCGGTGACCCGGGGCCGGGGTAACGACCTGTCCAGGGGACCTGGGCCGGGGACCCGACAGGACCCGGTGACCTGGTTCCGGGGTGCCGACCTGACCCGGTGACCTGGGGCTGTGGTGTCGACCGGACTCGGGGACCTGGTCCGGTGTCCCGTCATGACCCGGGGACCTGGGGTCGGGGTGGTCACCAGACCGTTGTACCCAGGCCGTTGAGCCGACATGACCCTGTGACCCGGAGCCTGGGTAAAAATCCAACCCGGGGACCCGGGCATGGGACGTGACATGACCCGACTTGGGTCCGGGGTCCCGACCTGACCCGGTGACCTGGGCCGGGGACCCCACGTGACCCGGGGACCTGGGGCCGGGGATGTCACCCGACACTGGTACCCGGGGCAGCGACCCGATACGACCCGGGGACCTGGGTCCGGGGTCCCGACCTGACCCGGTGACCTGGGGCCGGTGTACCCACGTGACCCGGGGACCCGGGCCGGGGTCCCCACGTGACCCAGGGTCCTGGTGCCGGTGTCCCCACGTGACCCGGTGACCTGGGGCCGGGGTCCCCACGTGACCCGGTGACCTGGGGCCGGGGTCCCCACGTGACCTGGGGACCCGGGCCGGGGACCCCACGTGACCCGGGGACCTGGGGCCGGGGATGTCACCCGACACTGGTACCCGGGGCAGCGACCCGATACGACCCGGGGACCTGGGTCCGGGGTCCCGACCTGACCCGGTGACCTGGGGCCAGGGTAACCACCTGACCCGGGGACCCGGGCCGGGGACCCGGTATGACTCCGTCTCCCGGGGCCGGGGTGGTCACCTGACACTGCTACCCGGGACAGCGACCCGACATGACCCGGTGTCCCGGGGCCGGGGTAACGACCTGTCCAGGGGACCTGGGCCGGGGACCCGACAGGACCCGGGGACCTGGTTCCGGGGTGCCGACCTGACCTGGTGACCTGGGGCTGTGGTGTCGACCGGACTCGGGGACCTGGTCCGGTGTCCCGTCATGACCCGGGGACCTGGGGTCGGGGTGGTCACCAGACCGTTGTACCCAGGCCGTTGACCCGACATGACCCTGTGACCCGGGGCCTGGGTAAAAATCCAGCCCGGGGACCCGGGCATGGGACATGACATGACCCGACCTGGGTCCGGGGTCCCGACCTGACCCGCTGACCTGGGGCCGGTGTCCCCACGTGACCCGGGGTCCTGGTGCCGGGGTCCCCACGTGACCCGGGGACCCGAGCCGGGGTCCCCACGTGACCCGGTGACCTGAGGCCGGGGTCCCCACGTGACCCGGTGACCTGGGGCCGGGGTCCCCACGTGACCCGGGGTCCTGGTGCCGGGGTCCCCACGTGACCCGGGGACCCGGGCCGGGGACCCCACGTGACCCGGGGACCTGGGGCCGGGGTCCCCACGTGACCCGGGGACCCGGGCCGGGGACATCACGTGACCCGGTCACCTGGGGCCGGGGTCACCACGTGACCCGGTCACCTGGGGCCGGGGTCCCCACGTGACCCGGGGTCCTGGTGCCGGGGTCCCCACGTGACCCGGTGACCTGAGGCCGGGGTCCCCACGTGACCCGGTGACCTGGGGCCGGGGTCCCCACGTGACCCGGGGTCCTGGTGCCTGGGTTCCCACGTGACCCGGGGACCCGGGCCGGGGTCCCCACGTGACCCGGGGTCCTGGTGCCGGTGTCCCCACGTGACCCGGGGACCCGGGACGGGGACCCCACGTGACCCGGTGACCTGGGGCCGGGGTCCCCACGTGACCCGGAGTCCTGGTGCCGGTGTCCCCACGTGACCCGGGGACCCGGGACGGGGACCCCACGTGACCCGGGGACCTGGGGCAGGGGATGTCACCCGACACTGGTACCCGGGGCAGCGACCCGATACGACCCGGGGACCTGGGTCCGGGGTCCCGACCTGACCCGGTGACCTGGGGCCAGGGTAACCACCTGACCCGGGGACCCGGGCCGGGGACCCGGTATGACTCCGTCTCCCGGGGCCGGGGTGGTCACCTGACACTGCTACCCGGGACAGCGACCCGACATGACCCGGTGACCCGGGGCCGGGGTAACGACCTGTCCAGGGGACCTGGGCCGGGGACCCGACAGGACCCGGTGACCTGGTTCCGGGGTGCCGACCTGACCCGGTGACCTGGGGCCAGGGTAACCACCTGACCCGGGGACCCGGGCCGGGGACTCGGTATGACTCCGTCTCCCGGGGCCGGGGTGGTCACCTGACACTGGTACCCGGGACAGCGACCCGACATGACCCGGTGACCCGGGGCCGGGGTAACGACCTGTCCAGGGGACCTGGGCCGGGGACCCGACAGGACCCGGTGACCTGGTTCCGGGGTGCCGACCTGACCCGGTGACCTGGGGCTGTGGTGGGGACCGGACTCGGGGACCTGGGGTCGGGGTGGTCACCAGACCGTTGTACCCAGGCCGTTGACCCGACATGACCCTGTGACCCGGGGCCTGGGTTAAAATCCAACCCGGGGACCCGGGCATGGGACATGACATGACCCAACCTGGGTCCGGGGTCCCGACCTGACCCGCTGACCTGGGGCCGGTGTCCCCACGTGACCCGGGGTCCTGGTGCCGAAGTCCCCACGTGACCCGGGGACACGAGCCGGGGTCCCCACGTGACCCGGTGACCTGAGGCCGGGGTCCCCACGTGACCCGGTGACCTGGGGCCGGGGTCCCCACGTGACCCGGGGTCCTGGTGCCGGGGTCCCCACGTGACCCGGGGACCCGGGCCGGGGACCCCACGTGACCCGGTGACCTGGGGCCGGGGTCCCCACGTGACCCGGGGTCCTGGTGCCGGGGACCCCACGTGACCCGGGGACCCGGGCCGGGGTCCCCACGTGACCCGGGGTCCTGGTGCCGGGGACCCCACGTGACCCGGGGACCCGGGCCGGGGACCCCACGTGACCCGGTGACCTGGGGCCGGGGTCCCCACGTGACCCGGGGACCCGGGCCGGGGACATCACGTGACCCGGTCACCTGGGGCCGGGGTCCCCACGTGACCCGGTCACCTGGGGCCGGGGTCCCCACATGACCCGGGGTCCTGGTGCCGGGGTCCCCACGTGACCCGGTGACCTGAGGCCGGGGTCCCCACGTGACCCGGTGACCTGGGGCCGGGGTCCCCACGTGACCCGGGGTCCTGGTGCCGGGGTTCCCACGTGACCCGGTGACCTGGGGCCGGGGTCCCAACGTGACCCGGGGACCCGGGCGGGGGCCATCACGTGACCCGGTCACCTGGGGCCGGGGTCCCCACGTGACCCGGTCACCTGGGGCCGGGGTCCCCACGTGACCCGGGGTCCTGGTGCCGGGGTCCCCACGTGACCCGGTGACCTGAGGCCGGGGTCCCCACGTGACCCGGTGACCTGGGGCCGGGGTCCCCACGTGACCCGGTGACCTGGGGCCGGTGTACCCACGTGACCCGGGGACCCGGGCCGGGGTCCCCACGTGACCCAGGGTCCTGGTGCCGGTGTCCCCACGTGACCCGGTGACCTGGGGCCGGGGTCCCCACGTGACCCGGTGACCTGGGGCCGGGGTCCCCACGTGACCTGGGGACCCGGGCCGGGGACCCCACGTGACCCGGGGACCTGGGGCCGGGGATGTCACCCGACACTGGTACCCGGGGCAGCGACCCGATACGACCCGGGGACCTGGGTCCGGGGTCCCGACCTGACCCGGTGACCTGGGGCCAGGGTAACCACCTGACCCGGGGACCCGGGCCGGGGACCCGGTATGACTCCGTCTCCCGGGGCCGGGGTGGTCACCTGACACTGCTACCCGGGACAGCGACCCGACATGACCCGGTGACCCGGGGCCGGGGTAACGACCTGTCCAGGGGACCTGGGCCGGGGACCCGACAGGACCCGGGGACCTGGTTCCGGGGTGCCGACCTGACCTGGTGACCTGGGGCTGTGGTGTCGACCGGACTCGGGGACCTGGTCCGGTGTCCCGTCATGACCCGGGGACCTGGGGTCGGGGTGGTCACCAGACCGTTGTACCCAGGCCGTTGACCCGACATGACCCTGTGACCCGGGGCCTGGGTAAAAATCCAACCCGGGGACCCGGGCATGGGACATGACATGACCCGACCTGGGTCCGGGGTCCCGACCTGACCCGCTGACCTGGGGCCGGTGTCCCCACGTGACCCGGGGTCCTGGTGCCGGGGTCCCCACGTGACCCGGGGACCTGGGGCCGGGGTCCCCACGTGACCCGGTGACCTGGGGCCGGGGTCCCCACGTGACCCGGGGTCCTGGTGCCGGGGTCCCCACGTGACCCGGGGACCCGGGCCGGGGACCCCACTTGACCCGGGGACCTGGGGCCGGGGTCCCCACGTGACCCGGGGACCCGGGCCGGGGACATCACGTGACCCGGTCACCTGGGGCCGGGGTCACCACGTGACCCGGTCACCTGGGGCCGGGGTCCCCACGTGACCCGGGGTCCTGGTGCCGGGGTCCCCACGTGACCCGGTGACCTGAGGCCGGGGTCCCCACGTGACCCGGTGACCTGGGGCCGGGGTCCCCACGTGACCCGGGGTCCTGGTGCCTGGGTTCCCACGTGACCCGGGGACCCGGGCCGGGGTCCCCACGTGACCCGGGGTCCTGGTGCCGGTGTCCCCACGTGACCCGGGGACCCGGGACGGGGACCCCACGTGACCCGGTGACCTGGGGCCGGGGTCCCCACGTGACCCGGAGTCCTGGTGCCGGTGTCCCCACGTGACCCGGGGACCCGGGACGGGGACACCACGTGACCCGGGGACCTGGGGCAGGGGATGTCACCCGACACTGGTACCCGGGGCAGCGACCCGATACGACCCGGGGACCTGGGTCCGGGGTCCCGACCTGACCCGGTGACCTGGGGCCAGGGTAACCACCTGACCCGGGGACCCGGGCCGGGGACCCGGTATGACTCCGTCTCCCGGGGCCGGGGTGGTCACCTGACACTGCTACCCGGGACAGCGACCCGACATGACCCGGTGACCCGGGGCCGGGGTAACGACCTGTCCAGGGGACCTGGGCCGGGGACCCGACAGGACCCGGAGACCTGGTTCCGGGGTGCCGACCTGACCCGGTGACCTGGGGCCAGGGTAACCACCTGACCCGGGGACCCGGGCCGGGGACTCGGTATGACTCCGTCTCCCGGGGCCGGGGTGGTCACCTGACACTGGTACCCGGGACAGCGACCCGACATGACCCGGTGACCCGGGGCCGGGGTAACGACCTGTCCAGGGGACCTGGGCCGGGGACCCGACAGGACCCGGTGACCTGGTTCCGGGGTGCCGACCTGACCCGGTGACCTGGGGCTGTGGTGTCGACCGGACTCGGGGACCTGGTCCGGTGTCCCGTCATGACCCGGGGACCTGGGGTCGGGGTGGTCACCAGACCGTTGTACCCAGGCCGTTGACCCGACATGACCCTGTGACCCGGGGCCTGGGTAAAAATCCGACCCGGGGCCTGGGTAAAAATCCAACCCGGGGACCCGGGGCCGGGTTAACGACCTGTCCAGGGGACCCGGGCCGGGGACCCGACAGGACCCGGTGATCCTTCGCTGGTGTCCCGATGCAACCCGGGGACCCGGGCCGGGGACCCCACGTGACCCGGGGACCTGGGGCCGGGGATGTCACCCGACACTGGTACCCGGGGCAGCGACCCGATACGACCCGGGGACCTGGGTCCGGGGTCCCGACCTGACCCGGTGACCTGGGGCCAGGGTAACCACCTGACCCGGGGACCCGGGCCGGGGACCCGGTATGACTCCGTCTCCCGGGGCCGGGGTGGTCACCTGACACTGCTACCCGGGACAGCGACCCGACATGACCCGGTGACCCGGGGCCGGGGTAACGACCTGTCCAGGGGACCTGGGCCGGGGACCCGACAGGACCCGGTGACCTGGTTCCGGGGTGCCGACCTGACCCGGTGACCTGGGGCTGTGGTGTCGACCGGACTCGGGGACCTGGTCCGGTGTCCTGTCATGACCCGGGGACCTGGGGTCGGGGTGGTCACCAGACCGTTGTACCCAGGCCGTTGAGCCGACATGACCCTGTGACCCGGAGCCTGGGTAAAAATCCAACCCGGGGACCCGGGCATGGGACGTGACATGACCCGACCTGGGTCCGGGGTCCCGACCTGACCCGGTGACCTGGGCCGGGGACCCCACGTGACCCGGGGACCTGGGGCCGGGGATGTCACCCGACACTGGTACCCGGGGCAGCGACCCGATACGACCCGGGGACCTGGGTCCGGGGTCCCGACCTGACCCGGTGACCTGGGGCCAGGGTAACCACCTGACCCGGGGACCCGGGCCGGGGACTCGGTATGACTCCGTCTCCCGGGGCCGGGGTGGTCACCTGACACTGCTACCCGGGACAGCGACCCGACATGACCCGGTGACCCGGGGCCGGGGTAACGACCTGTCCAGGGGACCTGGGCCGGGGACCCGACAGGACCCGGTGACCTGGTTCCGGGGTGCCGACCTGACCCGGTGACCTGGGGCTGTGGTGTCGACCGGACTCGGGGACCTGGTCCGGTGTCCCGTCATGACCCGGGGACCTGGGGTCGGGGTGGTCACCAGACCCTTGTACCCAGGCCGTTGAGCCGACATGACCCTGTGACCCGGGGCCTGGGTAAAAATCCAACCCGGGGACCCGGGCATGGGACATGACATGACCCGACCTGGGTCCGGGGTCCCGACCTGACCCGCTGACCTGGGGCCGGTGTCCCCACGTGACCCGGGGTCCTGGTGCCGGGGTCCCCACGTGACCCGGGGACCCGAGCCGGGGTCCCCACGTGACCCGGTGACCTGAGGCCGGGGTCCCCACGTGACCCGGTGACCTGGGGCCGGGGTCCCCACGTGACCCGGGGTCCTGGTGCCGGGGTCTCCACGTGACCCGGGGACCCGGGCCGGGGACCCCACGCGACCCGGTGACCTGGGGCCGGGGTCCCCACGTGACCCGGGGACCGGGACGGGGACATCACGTGACCCGGTCACCTGGGGCCGGGGTCCCCACGTGACCCGGAGTCCTGGTGCCGGTGTCCCCACGTGACCCGGGGACCCGGGCCAGGGACCCCACGTGACCCGGGGACCTGGGGCAGGGGATATCACCCGATACTGGTACCCGGGGCAGCGACCCGATACGACCCGGGGACCTGGGTCCGGGGTCCCGACCTGACCCGGTGACCTGGGGCCAGGGTAACCACCTGACCCGGGGACCCGGGCCGGGGACCCGGTATGACTCCGTCTCCCGGGGCCGGGGTGGTCACCTGACACTGGTACCCGGGACAGCGACCCGACATGACCCGGTGACCCGGGGCCGGGGTAACGACCTGTCCAGGGGACCTGGGCCGGGGACCCGACAGGACCCGGTGACCTGGTTCCGGGGTGCCGACCTGACCCGGTGACCTGGGGCTGTGGTGTCGACCGGACTCGGGGACCTGGTCCGGTGTCCCGTCATGACCCGGGGACCTGGGGTCGGGGTGGTCACCAGACCGTTGTACCCAGGCCGTTGAGCCGACATGACCCTGTGACCCGGAGCCTGGGTAAAAATCCAACCCGGGGACCCGGGCATGGGACGTGACATGACCCGACTTGGGTCCGGGGTCCCGACCTGACCCGGTGACCTGGGCCGGGGACCCCACGTGACCCGGGGACCTGGGGCCGGGGATGTCACCCGACACTGGTACCCGGGGCAGCGACCCGATACGACCCGGGGACCTGGGTCCGGGGTCCCGACCTGACCCGGTGACCTGGGGCCGGTGTACCCACGTGACCCGGGGACCCGGGCCGGGGTCCCCACGTGACCCAGGGTCCTGGTGCCGGTGTCCCCACGTGACCCGGTGACCTGGGGCCGGGGTCCCCACGTGACCCGGTGACCTGGGGCCGGGGTCCCCACGTGACCTGGGGACCCGGGCCGGGGACCCCACGTGACCCGGGGACCTGGGGCCGGGGATGTCACCCGACACTGGTACCCGGGGCAGCGACCCGATACGACCCGGGGACCTGGGTCCGGGGTCCCGACCTGACCCGGTGACCTGGGGCCAGGGTAACCACCTGACCCGGGGACCCGGGCCGGGGACCCGGTATGACTCCGTCTCCCGGGGCCGGGGTGGTCACCTGACACTGCTACCCGGGACAGCGACCCGACATGACCCGGTGTCCCGGGGCCGGGGTAACGACCTGTCCAGGGGACCTGGGCCGGGGACCCGACAGGACCCGGGGACCTGGTTCCGGGGTGCCGACCTGACCTGGTGACCTGGGGCTGTGGTGTCGACCGGACTCGGGGACCTGGTCCGGTGTCCCGTCATGACCCGGGGACCTGGGGTCGGGGTGGTCACCAGACCGTTGTACCCAGGCCGTTGACCCGACATGACCCTGTGACCCGGGGCCTGGGTAAAAATCCAGCCCGGGGACCCGGGCATGGGACATGACATGACCCGACCTGGGTCCGGGGTCCCGACCTGACCCGCTGACCTGGGGCCGGTGTCCCCACGTGACCCGGGGTCCTGGTGCCGGGGTCCCCACGTGACCCGGGGACCCGAGCCGGGGTCCCCACGTGACCCGGTGACCTGAGGCCGGGGTCCCCACGTGACCCGGTGACCTGGGGCCGGGGTCCCCACGTGACCCGGGGTCCTGGTGCCGGGGTCCCCACGTGACCCGGGGACCCGGGCCGGGGACCCCACGTGACCCGGGGACCTGGGGCCGGGGTCCCCACGTGACCCGGGGACCCGGGCCGGGGACATCACGTGACCCGGTCACCTGGGGCCGGGGTCACCACGTGACCCGGTCACCTGGGGCCGGGGTCCCCACGTGACCCGGGGTCCTGGTGCCGGGGTCCCCACGTGACCCGGTGACCTGAGGCCGGGGTCCCCACGTGACCCGGTGACCTGGGGCCGGGGTCCCCACGTGACCCGGGGTCCTGGTGCCTGGGTTCCCACGTGACCCGGGGACCCGGGCCGGGGTCCCCACGTGACCCGGGGTCCTGGTGCCGGTGTCCCCACGTGACCCGGGGACCCGGGACGGGGACCCCACGTGACCCGGTGACCTGGGGCCGGGGTCCCCACGTGACCCGGAGTCCTGGTGCCGGTGTCCCCACGTGACCCGGGGACCCGGGACGGGGACCCCACGTGACCCGGGGACCTGGGGCAGGGGATGTCACCCGACACTGGTACCCGGGGCAGCGACCCGATACGACCCGGGGACCTGGGTCCGGGGTCCCGACCTGACCCGGTGACCTGGGGCCAGGGTAACCACCTGACCCGGGGACCCGGGCCGGGGACCCGGTATGACTCCGTCTCCCGGGGCCGGGGTGGTCACCTGACACTGGTACCCGGGACAGCGACCCGACATGACCCGGTGACCCGGGGCCGGGGTAACGACCTGTCCAGGGGACCTGGGCCGGGGACCCGACAGGACCCGGTGACCTGGTTCCGGGGTGCCGACCTGACCCGGTGACCTGGGGCTGTGGTGTCGACCGGACTCGGGGACCTGGTCCGGTGTCCCGTCATGACCCGGGGACCTGGGGTCGGGGTGGTCACCAGACCGTTGTACCCAGGCCGTTGAGCCGACATGACCCTGTGACCCGGAGCCTGGGTAAAAATCCAACCCGGGGACCCGGGCATGGGACGTGACATGACCCGACCTGGGTCCGGGGTCCCGACCTGACCCGGTGACCTGGGCCAGGGACCCCACGTGACCCGGGGACCTGGGGCCGGGGATGTCACCCGACACTGGTACCCGGGGCAGCGACCCGATACGACCCGGGGACCTGGGTCCGGGGTCCCGACCTGACCCGGTGACCTGGGGCCAGGGTAACCACTTGACCCGGGGACCCGGGCCGGGGACCCGGTATGACTCCGTCTCCCGGGGCCGGGGTGGTCACCTGACACTGCTACCCGGGACAGCGACCCGACATGACCCGGTGACCCGGGGCCGGGGTAACGACCTGTCCAGGGGACCTGGGCCGGGGACCCGACAGGACCCGGTGACCTGGTTCCGGGGTGCCGACCTGACCCGGTGACCTGGGGCCAGGGTAACCACCTGACCCGGGGACCCGGGCCGGGGACTCGGTATGACTCCGTCTCCCGGGGCCGGGGTGGTCACCTGACACTGGTACCCGGGACAGCGACCCGACATGACCCGGTGACCCGGGGCCGGGGTAACGACCTGTCCAGGGGACCTGGGCCGGGGACCCGACAGGACCCGGTGACCTGGTTCCGGGGTGCCGACCTGACCCGGTGACCTGGGGCTGTGGTGTCGACCGGACTCGGGGACCTGGTCCGGTGTCCCGTCATGACCCGGGGACCTGGGGTCGGGGTGGTCACCAGACCGTTGTACCCAGGCCGTTGACCCGACATGACCCTGTGACCCGGGGCCTGGGTAAAAATCCGACCCGGGGCCTGGGTAAAAATCCAACCCGGGGACCCGGGGCCGGGTTAACGACCTGTCCAGGGGACCCGGGCCGGGGACCCGACAGGACCCGGTGATCCTTCGCTGGTGTCCCGATGCAACCCGGGGACCCGGGCCGGGGACCCCACGTGACCCGGGGACCTGGGGCCGGGGATGTCACCCGACACTGGTACCCGGGGCAGCGACCCGATACGACCCGGGGACCTGGGTCCGGGGTCCCGACCTGACCCGGTGACCTGGGGCCAGGGTAACCACCTGACCCGGGGACCCGGGCCGGGGACCCGGTATGACTCCGTCTCCCGGGGCCGGGGTGGTCACCTGACACTGCTACCCGGGACAGCGACCCGACATGACCCGGTGACCCGGGGCCGGGGTAACGACCTGTCCAGGGGACCTGGGCCGGGGACCCGACAGGACCCGGTGACCTGGTTCCGGGGTGCCGACCTGACCCGGTGACCTGGGGCTGTGGTGTCGACCGGACTCGGGGACCTGGTCCGGTGTCCAGTCATGACCCGGGGACCTGGGGTCGGGGTGGTCACCAGACCGTTGTACCCAGGCCGTTGAGCCGACATGACCCTGTGACCCGGAGCCTGGGTAAAAATCCAACCCGGGGACCCGGGCATGGGACGTGACATGACCCGACCTGGGTCCGGGGTCCCGACCTGACCCGGTGACCTGGGCCGGGGACCCCACGTGACCCGGGGACCTGGGGCCGGGGATGTCACCCGACACTGGTACCCGGGGCAGCGACCCGATACGACCCGGGGACCTGGGTCCGGGGTCCCGACCTGACCCGGTGACCTGGGGCCAGGGTAACCACCTGACCCGGGGACCCGGGCCGGGGACTCGGTATGACTCCGTCTCCCGGGGCCGGGGTGGTCACCTGACACTGCTACCCGGGACAGCGACCCGACATGACCCGGTGACCCGGGGCCGGGGTAACGACCTGTCCAGGGGACCTGGGCCGGGGACCCGACAGGACCCGGTGACCTGGTTCCGGGGTGCCGACCTGACCCGGTGACCTGGGGCTGTGGTGTCGACCGGACTCGGGGACCTGGTCCGGTGTCCCGTCATGACCCGGGGACCTGGGGTCGGGGTGGTCACCAGACCCTTGTACCCAGGCCGTTGAGCCGACATGACCCTGTGACCCGGGGCCTGGGTAAAAATCCAACCCGGGGACCCGGGCATGGGACATGACATGACCCGACCTGGGTCCGGGGTCCCGACCTGACCCGCTGACCTGGGGCCGGTGTCCCCACGTGACCCAGGGTCCTGGTGCCGGGGTCCCCACGTGACCCGGGGACCCGAGCCGGGGTCCCCACGTGACCCGGTGACCTGAGGCCGGGGTCCCCACGTGACCCGGTGACCTGGGGCCGGGGTCCCCACGTGACCCGGGGTCCTGGTGCCGGGGTCTCCACGTGACCCGGGGACCCGGGCCGGGGACCCCACGCGACCCAGTGACCTGGGGCCGGGGTCCCCACGTGACCCGGGGACCCGGGCCGGGGACATCACGTGACCCGGTCACCTGGGGCCGGGGTCCCCACGTGACCCGGAGTCCTGGTGCCGGTGTCCCCACGTGACCCGGGGACCCGGGCCAGGGACCCCACGTGACCCGGGGACCTGGGGCAGGGGATATCACCCGATACTGGTACCCGGGGCAGCGACCCGATACGACCCGGGGACCTGGGTCCGGGGTCCCGACCTGACCCGGTGACCTGGGGCCAGGGTAACCACCTGACCCGGGGACCCGGGCCGGGGACCCGGTATGACTCCGTCTCCCGGGGCCGGGGTGGTCACCTGACACTGCTACCCGGGACAGCGACCCGACATGACCCGGTGACCCGGGGCCGGGGTAACGACCTGTCCAGGGGACCTGGGCCGGGGACCCGACAGGACCCGGTGACCTGGTTCCGGGGTGCCGACCTGACCCGGTGACCTGGGGCTGTGGTGTCGACCGGACTCGGGGACCTGGTCCGGTGTCCCGTCATGACCCGGGGACCTGGGGTCGGGGTGGTCACCAGACCGTTGTACCCAGGCCGTTGAGCCGACATGACCCTGTGACCCGGAGCCTGGGTAAAAATCCAACCCGGGGACCCGGGCATGGGACGTGACATGACCCGACTTGGGTCCGGGGTCCCGACCTGACCCGGTGACCTGGGCCGGGGACCCCACGTGACCCGGGGACCTGGGGCCGGGGATGTCACCCGACACTGGTACCCGGGGCAGCGACCCGATACGACCCGGGGACCTGGGTCCGGGGTCCCGACCTGACCCGGTGACCTGGGGCCAGGGTAACCACTTGACCCGGGGACCCGGGCCGGGGACCCGGTATGACTCCGTCTCCCGGGGCCGGGGTGGTCACCTGACACTGCTACCCGGGACAGCAACCCGACATGACCCGGTGACCCGGGGCCGGGATAACGACCTGTCCAGGGGACCTGGGCCGGGGACCCGACAGGACCTGGTGACCTGGTTCCGGGGTGCCGACCTGACCCGGTGACCTGGGGCTGTGGTGGCGACCGGACTCGGGGACCTGGGGTCGGGGTGGTCACCAGACCGTTGTACCCAGGCCGTTGACCCGACATGACCCTGTGACCCGGGGCCTGGGTAAAAATCCAACCCGGGGACCCGGGCATGGGACATGACATGACCCAACCTGGGTCCGGGGTCCCGACCTGACCCGCTGACCTGGGGCCGGTGTCCCCACGTGACCCGGGGTCCTGGTGCCGGGGTCCCCACGTGACCCCGGGACCCGAGCCGGGGTCCCCACGTGACCCGGTGACCTGAGGCCGGGGTCCCCACGTGACCCGGTGACCTGGGGCCGGGGTCCCCACGTGACCCGGGGTCCTGGTGCCGGGGTCCCCACGTGACCCGGGGACCCGGGCCGGGGACCCCACGTGACCCGGTGACCTGGGGACGGGGTCCCCACGTGACCCGGGGACCCGGGCCGGGGACATCACGTGACCCGGTCACCTGGGGCCGGGGTCCCCACGTGACCCGGGGTCCTGGTGCCGGGGACCCCACGTGACCCGGGGACCCGGGCCGGGGTCCCCACGTGACCCGGGGTCCTGGTGCCGGGGTCCCCACGTGACCCGGGGACCCGGGCCGGGGTCCCCACGTGACCCGGTGACCTGAGGCCGAGGTCCCCACGTGACCCGGTGACCTGGGGCGAGGGTCCCCACGTGACCCGGGGTCCTGGTGCCGGGGTCCCCAAGTGACCCGGGGACCCGGGCCGGGGACACCACGTGACCCGGTGACCTGGGGCCGGGGTCCCCACGTGACCCGGGGACCCGGGCCGGGGACATCACGTGACCCGGTCACCTGGGGCCGGGGTCCCCACGTGACCCGGGGTCCTGGGGCCGGGGTCCCCACGTGACCCGGGGTCCTGGTGCCGGGGTCCCCACGTGACCCGGTGACCTGAGGCCGGGGTCCGCACGTGACCCGGTGACCTGGGTCCGGGGTCCCGACCTGACCCGGTGACCTGGGGCCAGGGTAACCACTTGACCCGGGGACCCGGGCCGGGGACCCGGTATGACTCCGTCTCCCGGGGCCGGGGTGGTCACCTGACACTGCTACCCGGGACAGCGACCCGACATGACCCGGTGACCCGGGGCCGGGGTAACGACCTGTCCAGGGGACCTGGGCCGGGGACCCGACAGGACCCGGTGACCTGGTTCCGGGGTGCCGACCTGACCCGGTGACCTGGGGCTGTGGTGTCGACCGGACTCGGGGAGCTGGTCCGGTGTCCCGTCATGACCCGGGGACCTGGGGTCGGGGTGGTCACCAGACCGTTGTACCCAGGCCGTTGACCCGACATGACCCTGTGACCCGGGGCCTGGGTAAAAATCCAACCCGGGGACCCGGGCATGGGACATGACATGACCCGACCTGGGTCCGGGGTCCCGACCTGACCCGCTGACCTGGGGCCGGTGTCCCCACGTGACCCGGGGTCCTGGTGCCGGGGTCCCCACGTGACCCGGGGACCCGAGCCGGGGTCCCCACGTGACCCGGTGACCTGAGGCCGGGGTCCCCACGTGACCCGGTGACCTGGGGCCGGGGTCCCCACGTGACCCGGGGTCCTGGTGCCGGGGTCCCCACGTGACCCGGGGACCCGGGCCGGGGACCCCACGTGACCCGGTGACCTGGGGCCGGGGTCCCCACGTGACCCGGGGACCCGGGCCGGGGACATCACGTGACCCGGTCACCTGGGGCCGGGATCCCCACGTGACCCGGTCACCTGGGGCCGGGGTCCCCACGTGACCCGGGGTCCTGGTGCCGGGGTCCCCACGTGACCCGGTGACCTGAGGCCGGGGTCCCCACGTGACCCGGTGACCTGGGGCCGGGGTCCCCACGTGACCCGGGGTCCTGGTGCCTGGGTTCCCACGTGACCCGGGGACCCGGGCAGGGGTCCCCACGTGACCCGGTGACCTGGGGCCGGGGTCCCCACGTGACCCGGGGACCCGGGCCGGGGACATCACGTGACCCGGTCACCTGGGGCCGGGGTCCCCACGTGACCCGGAGTCCTGGTGCCGGTGTCCCCACGTGACCCGGGGACCCGGGCCGGGGACCCGACGTGACCCGGTGACCTGGGGCCGGGGTCCCCACGTGACCCGGGGACCCGGGCCGGGGACATCACGTGACCCGGTCACCTGGGGCTGGGGTCCCCACGTGACCCGGGGTCCTGGTGCCGGGGTCCCCACGTGACCCGGGGACCCGGGCCGGGGTCCCCACGTGACCCAGGGTCCTGGTGCCGGTGTCCCCACGTGACCCGGTGACCTGGGGCCGGGGTCCCCACGTGACCCGGTGACCTGGGGCCGGGGTCCCCACGTGACCCGGGGACCCGGGCCGGGGACATCACGTGACCCGGTCACCTGGGGCCGGGGTCCCCACGTGACCCGGGGTCCTGGTGCCGGTGTCCCCACGTGACCCGGTCACCTGGGGCCCGGGTCCCCACGTGACCCGGTCACCTGGGGCCGGGGTCCCCACGTGACCTGGGGACCCGGGCCGGGGACCCTACGTGACCCGGGGACCTGGGGCCGGGGATGTCACCCGACACTGGTACCCGGGGCAGCGACCCGATACGACCCGGGGACCTGGGTCCG
Source organism: Somateria mollissima (assembly GCA_951411735.1). Classification (NCBI taxonomy): domain Eukaryota; kingdom Metazoa; phylum Chordata; class Aves; order Anseriformes; family Anatidae; genus Somateria; species Somateria mollissima. Next base: position 90,222 of record CATOCB010000384.1, read on the forward strand.
GGGTCCCGACCTGACCCGGTGACCTGGGGCCAGGGTAACCACCTGACCCGGGGACCCGGGCCGGGGACTCGGTATGACTCCGTCTCCCGGGGCCGGGGTGGTCACCTGACACTGCTACCCGGGACAGCGACCCGACATGACCCGGTGACCCGGGGCCGGGGTAACGACCTGTCCAGGGGACCTGGGCCGGGGACCCGACAGGACCCGGGGACCTGGTTCCGGGGTGCCGACCTGACCCGGTGACCTGGGGCTGTGGTGTCGACCGGACTCGGGGACCTGGTCCGGTGTCCCGTCATGACCCGGGGACCTGGGGTCGGGGTGGTCACCAGACCGTTGTACCCAGGCCGTTGACCCGACATGACCCTGTGACCCGGGGCCTGGGTAAAAATCCGACCCGGGGCCTGGGTAAAAATCCAACCCGGGGACCCGGGGCCGGGTTAACGACCTGTCCAGGGGACCCGGGCCGGGGACCCGACAGGACCCGGTGATCCTTCGCTGGTGTCCCGATGCAACCCGGGGACCCGGGCCGGGGACCCCACGTGACCCGGGGACCTGGGGCCGGGGATGTCACCCGACACTGGTACCCGGGGCAGCGACCCGATACGACCCGGGGACCTGGGTCCGGGGTCCCGACCTGACCCGGTGACCTGGGGCCAGGGTAACCACTTGACCCGGGGACCCGGGCCGGGGACCCGGTATGACTCCGTCTCCCGGGGCCGGGGTGGTCACCTGACACTGCTACCCGGGACAGCGACCCGACATGACCCGGTGACCCGGGGCCGGGGTAACGACCTGTCCAGGGGACCTGGGCCGGGGACCCGACAGGACCCGGTGACCTGGTTCCGGGGTGCCGACCTGACCCGGTGACCTGGGGCTGTGGTGTCGACCGGACTCGGGGACCTGGTCCGGTGTCCCGTCATGACCCGGGGACCTGGGGTCAGGGTGGTCACCAGACCGTTGTACCCAGGCCGTTGAGCCGACATGACCCTGTGACCCGGAGCCTGGGTAAAAATCCAACCCGGGGACCCGGGCATGGGACGTGACATGACCCGACCTGGGTCCGGGGTCCCGACCTGACCCGGTGACCTGGGCCGGGGACCCCACGTGACCCGGGGACCTGGGGCCGGGGATGTCACCCGACACTGGTACCCGGGGCAGCGATCCGATACGACCCGGGGACCTGGGTCCGGGGTCCCGACCTGACCCGGTGACCTGGGGCCAGGGTAACCACTTGACCCGGGGACCCGGGCCGGGGACCCGGTATGACTCCGTCTCCCGGGGCCAGGGTGGTCACCTGACACTGCTACCCGGGACAGCGACCCGACATGACCCGGTGACCCGGGGCCGGGGTAACGACCTGTCCAGGGGACCTGGGCCGGGGACCCGACAGGACCCGGTGACCTGGTTCCGGGGTGCCGACCTGACCCGGTGACCTGGGGCTGTGGTGTCGACCGGACTCGGGGACCTGGTCCGGTGTCCCGTCATGACCCGGGGACCTGGGGTCGGGGTGGTCACCAGACCGTTGTACCCAGGCCGTTGACCCGACATGACCCTGTGACCCGGGGCCTGGGTAAAAATCCGACCCGGGGCCTGGGTAAAAATCCAACCCGGGGACCCGGGGCCGGGTTAACGACCTGTCCAGGGGACCCGGGCCGGGGACCCGACAGGACCCGGTGATCCTTCGCTGGTGTCCCGATGCAACCCGGGGACCCGGGCCGGGGACCCCACGTTACCCGGGGACCTGGGGCAGGGGATGTCACCCGACACTGGTACCCGGGGCAGCGACCCGATACGACCCGGGGACCTGGGTCCGGGGTCCCGACCTGACCCGGTGACCTGGGGCCAGGGTAACCACCTGACCCGGGGACCCGGGCCGGGGACCCGGTATGACTCCGTCTCCCGGGGCCGGGGTGGTCACCTGACACTGGTACCCGGGACAGCGACCCGACATGACCCGGTGACCCGGGGCCGGGGTAACGACCTGTCCAGGGGACCTGGGCCGGGGACCCGACAGGACCCGGTGACCTGGTTCCGGGGTGCCGACCTGACCCGGTGACCTGGGGCTGTGGTGTCGACCGGACTCGGGGACCTGGTCCGGTGTCCCGTCATGACCCGGGGACCTGGGGTCGGGGTGGTCACCAGACCGTTGTACCCAGGCCGTTGAGCCGACATGACCCTGTGACCCGGATCCTGGGTAAAAATCCAACCCGGGGACCCGGGCATGGGACGTGACATGACCCGACCTGGGTCCGGGGTCCCGACCTGACCCGGGGTCCTGGTGCCGGGGTCCCCACGTGACCCGGGGACCCGAGCCGGGGTCCCCACGTGACCCGGTGACCTGGGGCCGGGGTCCCCACGTGACCCGGTGACCTGGGGCCGGGGTCCCCACGTTACCCGCGGTCATGGTGCCGGGGTTCCCACGTGACCCGGGGACCCGGGCCGGGGTCCCCACGTGACCCAGGGTCCTGGTGCCGGTGTCCCCACGTGACCCGGTGACCTGGGGCCGGGGTCTCCACGTGACCCGGTGACCTGGGGCCGGGGTCCCCACGTGACCCGGGGACCCGGGCCGGGGTCCCCACGTGACCCAGGGTCCTGGTGCCGGTGTCCCCACGTGACCCGGTGACCTGGGGCCGGGGTCCCCATGTGACCCGGTGACCTGGGGCCGGCGTCCCCACGTGACCTGGGGACCCGGGCCGGGGACCCCACGTGACCCGGGGACCTGGGGCCGGGGATGTCACCCGACACTGGTACCCGGGGCAGCGACCCGATACGACCCGGGGACCTGGGTCCGGGGTCCCGACCTGACCCGGTGACCTGGGGCCAGGGTAACCACCTGACCCGGGGACCCGGGCCGGGGACTCGGTATGACTCCGTCTCCCGGGGCCGGGGTGGTCACCTGACACTGGTACCCGGGACAGCGACCCGACATGACCCGGTGACCCAGGGCCGGGGTAACGACCTGTCCAGGGGACCTGGGCCGGGGACCCGACAGGACCCGGTGACCTGGTTCCGGGGTGCCGACCTGACCCGGTGACCTGGGGCTGTGGTGTCGACCGGACTCGGGGACCTGGTCCGGTGTCCCGTCATGACCCGGGGACCTGGGGTCGGGGTGGTCACCAGACCGTTGTACCCAGGCCGTTGACCCGACATGACCCTGTGACCCGGGGCCGGGGTAAAAATCCAACCCGGGGACCCGGGCATGGGACGTGACATGACCCGACCTAGGTCCGGGGTCCCGACCTGACCCGGTGACCTTGGGCCAGGGTAACCACCTGCCCCGGGGACTCGGGTCGGGGACCCGGTATGACTCCGTCTCCCGGGGCCGGGGTGGTCACCTGACACTGGTACCCGGGACAGCGACCCGACATGACCCGGTGACCCGGGGCCGGGGTAACGACCTGTCCAGGGGACCTGGGCCGGGGACCCGACAGGACCCGGTGACCTGGTTCCGGGGTGCCGACTTGACCCGGTGACCTGGGGCTGTGGTGTCGACCGGACTCGGGGACCTGGTCCGGTGTCCCGTCATGACCCGGGGACCTGGGGTCGGGGTGGTCACCAGACCATTGTACCCAGGCCGTTGACCCGACATGACCCTGTGACCCGGGGCCTGGGTAAAAATCCGACCCGGGGCCTGGGTAAAAATCCAACCCGGGGACCCGGGGCCGGGTTAACGACCTGTCCAGGGGACCCGGGCCGGGGACCCGACAGGACCCGGTGATCCTTCGCTGGTGTCCCGATGCAACCCGGGGACCCGGGCCGGGGACCCCACGTGTCCCGGGGACCTGGGGCCGGGGATGTCACCCGACACTGGTACCCGGGGCAGCGACCCGATACGACCCGGGGACCTGGGTCCGGGGTCCCGACCTGACCCGGTGACCTGGGGCCAGGGTAACCACCTGACCCGGGGACCCGGGCCGGGGACCCGGTATGACTCCGTCTCCCGGGGCCGGGGTGGTCACCTGACACTGCTACCCGGGACAGCGACCCGACATGACCCGGTGACCCGGGGCCGGGGTAACGACCTGTCCAGGGGACCTGGGCCGGGGACCCGACAGGACCCGGTGACCTGGTTCCGGGGTGCCGACCTGACCCGGTGACCTGGGGCTGTGGTGTCGACCGGACTCGGGGACCTGGTCCGGTGTCCCGTCATGACCCGGGGACCTGGGGTCGGGGTGGTCACCAGACCGTTGTACCCAGGCCGTTGACCCGACATGACCCTGTGACCCGGGGCCTGGGTAAAAATCCAACCCGGGGACCCGGGCATGGGACGTGACATGACCCGACCTGGGTCCGGGGTCTCGACCTGACCCGCTGACCTGGGGCCGGTGTCCCCACGTGACCCGGGGACCTGGTGCCGGGGTCCCCACGTGACCCGGGGACCCGGGCCGGGGTCCCCACGTGACCCGGTGACCTGAGGCCGGGGTCCCCACGTGACCCGGTGACCTGGGGTGAGGGTCCCCACGTGACCCGGGGTCCTGGTGCCGGGGTCCCCACGTGACCCGGGGACCCGGGCCGGGGACCCCACGTGACCCGGTGACCTGGGGCCGGGGTCCCCACGTGACCCGGGGACCCGGGCCGGGGACATCACGTGACCCGGTCACCTGGGGCCGGGGTCCCCACGTGACCCGGGGACCCGGGCCGGGGTCCCCACGTGACCCAGGGTCCTGGTGCCGGTGTCCCCACGTGACCCGGTGACCTGGGGCCGGGGTACACGCGTGACCCGGGGACCCGGGCCGGGGTCCCCACGTGACCCAGGGTCCTGGTGCCGGGGTCCCCACGTGACCCGGTGACCTGGGGCCGGGGTCCCCACGTGACCCGGGGACCCGGGCCGGGGACATCACGTGACCCGGTCACCTGGGGCCGGGGTCCCCACGTGACCCGGTCACCTGGGGCCGGGGTCCCCACGTGACCCGGGGTCCTGGTGCCGGTGTCCCCACGTGACCCGGTCACCTTGGGCCCGGGTCCCCACGTGACCCGGTCACCTGGGGCCGGGGTCCCCACGTGACCTGGGGACCCGGGCCGGGGACCCCACGTGACCCGGGGACCTGGGGCCGGGGATGTCACCCGACACTGGTACCCGGGGCAGCGACCCGATACGACCCGGGGACCTGGGTCCGGGGTCCCGACCTGACCCGGTGACATGGGGCCAGGGTAACCACCTGACCCGGGGACCCGGGCCGGGGACTCGGTATGACTCCGTCTCCCGGGGCCGGGGTGGTCACCTGACACTGCTACCCGGGACAGCGACCCGACATGACCCGGTGACCCGGGGCCGGGGTAACGACCTGTCCAGGGGACCTGGGCCGGGGACCCGACAGGACCCGGTGACCTGGTTCCGGGGTGCCGACCTGACCCGGTGACCTGGGGCTGTGGTGTCGACCGGACTCGGGGACCTGGTCCGGTGTCCCGTCATGACCCGGGGACCTGGGGTCGGGGTGGTCACCAGACCGTTGTACCCAGGCCGTTGACCCGACATGACCCTGTGACCCGGGGCCTGGGTAAAAATCCAACCCGGGGACCCGGGCATGGGACGTGACATGACCCGACCAGGGTCCGGGGTCCCGACCTGACCCGGTGACCTTGGGCCAGGGTAACCACCTGACCCGGGGACTCGGGCCGGGGACCCGGTATGACTCCGTCTCCCGGGGCCGGGGTGGTCACCTGACACTGGTACCCGGGACAGCGACCCGACATGACCCGGTGACCCGGTGCCGGGGTAACGACCTGTCTAGGGGACCTGGGCCGGGGACCCGACATGACCCGGTGACCTGGTTCCGGGGTGCCGACCTGACCCGGTGACTTGGGGCTGTGGTGTCGACCGGACTCGGGGACCTGGTCCGGTGTCCCGTCATGACCCGGGGACCTGGGGTCGGGGTGGTCACCAGACCGTTGTACCCAGGCCGTTGACCCGACATGACCCTGTGACCCGGGGCCTGGGTAAAAATCCGACCCGGGGCCTGGGTAAAAATCCAACCCGGGGACCCGGGGCCGGGTTAACGACCTGTCCAGGGGACCCGGGCCGGGGACCCGACAGGACCTGGTGATCCTTCGCTGGTGTCCCGATGCAACCCGGGGACCCGGGCCGGGGACCCCACGTGACCCGGGGACCTGGGGCAGGGGATGTCACCCGACACTGGTACCCGGGGCAGCGACCCGATACGACCCGGGGACCTGGGTCCGGGGTCCCGACCTGACCCGGTGACCTGGGGCCAGGGTAACCACCTGACCCGGGGACCCGGGCCGGGGACCCGGTATGACTCCGTCTCCCGGGGCCGGGGTGGTCACCTGACACTGGTACCCGGGACAGCGACCCGACATGACCCGGTGACCCGGGGCCGGGGTAACGACCTGTCCAGGGGACCTGGGCCGGGGACCCGACAGGACCCGGTGACCTGGTTCCGGGGTGCCGACCTGACCCGGTGACCTGGGGCTGTGGTGTCGACCGGACTCGGGGACCTGGTCCGGTGTCCCGTCATGACCCGGGGACCTGGGGTCGGGGTGGTCACCAGACCGTTGTACCCAGGCCGTTGACCCGACATGACCCTCTGACCCGGGGCCTGGGTAAAAATCCAACCCGGGGACCCGGGCATGGGACGTGACATGACCCGACCTGGGTCCGGGGTCCCGACCTGACCTGGTGACCTGGGCCGGGGACCCCACGTGACCCGGGGACCTGGGGCCGGGGATGTCACCCGACACTGGTACCCGGGGCAGCGACCCGATACGACCCGGGGACCTGGGTCTGGGGTCCCGACCTGACCCAGTGACCTGGGGCCAGGGTAACCACATGACCCGGGGACCCGGGCCGGGGACCCGGTATGACTCCGTCTCCCGGGGCCGGGGTGGTCACCTGACACTGGTACCCGGGACAGCGACCCGACATGACCCGGTGACCCGGGGCCGGGGTAACGACCTGTCCAGGGGACCTGGGCCGGGGACCCGACAGGACCCGGTGACCTGGTTCCGGGGTGCCGACCTGACCCGGTGACCTGGGGCTGTGGTGTCGACCGGACTCGGGGACCTGGTCCGGTGTCCCGTCATGACCCGGGGACCTGGGGTCGGGGTGGTCAGTAGACCGTTGTACCCAGGCCGTTGAGCCGACATGACCCTGTGACCTGGGGCCTGGGTAAAAATCCAACCCGGGGACCCAGGCATGGGACATGACATGACCCGACCTGGGTCCGGGGCCCCGACCTGACCCGCTGACCTGGGGCCGGTGTCCCCACGTGACCCGGGGTCCTGGTGCTGGGGTCCCCACGTGACCCGGGGACCTGGGGCCGGGGTCCCCACGTGACCCGGGGCCCTGGTGCCGGGGTCCCCACGTGACCCGGGGACCCGGGCCGGGGACCCCACGTGACCCGGTGACATGGGGCCGGGGTCCCCACGTGACCCGGGGACCCGGGCCGGGGACATCACGTGACCCGGTCACCTTGGGCCGGGGTCCCCACGTGACCCGGGGTCCTGGTGCCGGGGTCCCCACGTGACCCGGGGACCCAGGCCGGGGTCCCCACTTGACCCAGGGTCCTGGTGCCGGTTTCCCCACGTGACCCGGGGTCCTGGTGCCGGGGTCCCCACGTGACCCGGGGTCCTGGTGCCGGGGTCCCCACGTGACCCGCTGACCTGGGGCCGGGGTCCCCACGTGACCCGGGGTCCTGGTGCCGGTGTCCCCACGTGACCCGCTGACCTGTGGCCGGGGTCCCCACGTGACCCGGTGACCTGGTGCCGTGGTCCCCACGTGACCCGCTGACCTGGGGCCGGGGTCCCCACGTGACCCGGGGTCCTGGTGCCGGGGTGGTCACCGGAACCTGGGAACCAGGCCGGGTGCGCGACATGACCCGGTGACCCTAGGCCGGGTTAACGACCTGTCCAGGGGACCCAGGCCGGGGACCCGACAGGACCCGGTGATCCTTCGCTGGTGTCCCGATGCAACCCGGGGACCCGGGCCGGGGAACCCACGTGACCCGGGGACCTGGGGCAGGGGTTGTCACCCGACACTGGTACCCGGGGCAGCGACCCGATACGACCCGGGGACCTGGGTCCGGGGTCCCGACCTGACCCGGTGACCTGGGCCGGGGATGTCACCCGACACTGGTACCCGGGGCAGGGACACGATACGACCCGGGGACCTGGGTCCGGGGTCCCGAACTGACCCGGTGACCTGGGGCCAGGGTAACCACTTGACCCGGGGACCCGGGCCGGGGTCCCCACGTGACCCGGTGACCTGGGGCCGGGGTCCCCACGTGACCCGGTGACCTGGGGCCGGGGTCCCCACTTGACCCGGGGACCCGGGCCGGGGTCCCCACGTGACCCAGGGTCCTGGTGCCGGTGTCCCCACGTGACCCGGTGACCTGGGGCCGGGCTCCCCACGTGACCCGGTGACCTGGGGCCGGGGTCCCCACGTGACCCGGGGACCCGGGCCGGGGACATCACGTGACCCGGTCACCTGGGGCCGGGGTCCCCACGTGACCCGGTCACCTGGGGCCGGGGTCCCTACGTGACCCGGGGTCCTGGTGCCGGTGTCCCCACTTGACCCGGTCACCTGGGGCCCGGGTCCCCACGTGACCCGGTCACCTGGGGCCGGGGTCCCCACGTGACCTGGGGACCTGGGGCCGGGGACCCCACGTGACCCGGGGACCTGGGGCCGGGGATGTCACCCGACACTGGTACCCGGGGCAGCGACCCGACAGGACCCGGTGACCTGGTTCCGGGGTGCCGACCTGACCCGGTGACCTGGGGCTGTGGTGTCGACCGGACTCGGGGACCTGGTCCGGTGTCCCGTCATGACCCGGGGACCTGGGGTCGGGGTGGTCACCAGACCGTTGTACCCAGGCCGTTGACCCGACATGACCCTGTGACCCGGGGCCTGGGTAAAAATCCAACCCGGGGACCCGGGCATGGGACATGACATGACCCGACCTGGGTTCGGGGTCCCGACCTGACCCGCTGACCTGGGGTCGGTGTCCCCACGTGACCCGGGGTCCTGGTGCCGGGGTCCCCACGTGACCCGGGGACCCGAGCCGGGGTCCCCACGTGACCCGGTGACCTGAGGCCGGGGTCCCCACGTGACCCGGTGACCTGGTGCCGGGGTCCCCACGTGACCCGGGGTCCTGGTGCCGGGGTCCCCACGTGACCCGGGGACCCGGGCCGGGGACCCCACGTGACCCGGTGACCTGGGGCCGGGGTCCCCACGTGACCCGGGGACCCGGGCCGGGGACATCACGTGACCCGGGGTCCTGGTGCCGGGGTCCCCACGTGACCCGCTGACCTGGGGCCGGGGTCCCCACGTGACCCGGGGTCCTGGTGCCGGGGTGGTCACCGGAACCTGGGAACCAGGCCGGGTGCTCGACATGACCCGGTGACCCGGGGCCATGTTAACGACCTGTCCAGGGGACCCGGGCCGGGGACCCCACGTGACCCGGGGACCTGGGGCAGGGGATGTCACCCGACACTGGTACCCGGGGCAGCGAGCCGATACGACCCGGGGACCTGGGTCCGGGGTCCCGACATGACCCGGTGACCCGGGGCCGGGGTAAAAATCCAACCCGGGGACCCGGGCATGGGACGTGACATGACCCGACCTGGGTCCGGGGTCCCGACCTGACCCGGTGACCTTGGGCCAGGGTAACCACCTGACCCGGGGACTCGGGCCGGGGACCCGGTATGACTTCGTCTCCCGGGGCCGGGGTGGTCACCTGACACTGGTACCCGGGACAGCGACCCGACATGACCCGGTGACCCGGGGCCGGGGTAACGACCTGTCCAGGGGACCTGGGCCGGGGACCCGACATGACCCGGTGACCTGGTTCCGGGGTGCCGACCTGACCCGGTGACCTGGGGCTGTGGTGTCGACCGGACTCGGGGACCTGGTCCGGTGTCCCGTCATGACCCGGGGACCTGGGGTCGGGGTGGTCACCAGACCGTTGTACCCAGGCCGTTGACCCGACATGACCCTGTGACCCGGGGCCTGGGTAAAAATCCGACCCGGGGCCTGGGTAAAAATCCAACCCGGTACCCGGGGCCGGGTTAACGACCTGTCCAGGGGACCCGGGCCGGGGACCCGACAGGACCCGGTGATCCTTCTCTGGTGTCCCGATGCAACCCGGGGACCCGGGCCGGGGTCCCCACGTGACCCGGGGACCTGGGGCAGGGGATGTCACCCGACACTGGTACCCGGGGCAGCGACCCGATACGACCCGGGGACCTGGGTCCGGGGTCCCGACCTGACCCGGTGACCTGGGGCCAGGGTAACCACCTGACCCGGGGACCCGGGCCGGGGACCCGGTATGACTCCGTCTCCCGGGGCCGGGGTGGTCACCTGACACTGCTACCCGGGACAGCGACCCGACATGACCCGGTGACCCGGGGCCGGGGTAATGACCTGTCCAGGGGACCTGGGCCGGGGACCCGACAGGACCCGGTGACCTGGTTCCGGGGTGCCGACCTGACCCGGTGACCTGGGGCTGTGGTGTCGACCGGACTCGGGGACCTGGTCCGGTGTCCCGTCATGACCCGGGGACGTGGGGTCGGGGTGGTCACCAGACCGTTGTACCCAGGCCGTTGAGCCGACATGACCCTGTGACCCGGAGCCTGGGTAAAAATCCAACCCGGGGACCCGGGCATGGGACGTGACATGACCCGACCTGGGTCCGGGGTCCCGACCTGACCCGGTGACCTGGGCCGGGGACCCCACGTGACCCGGGGACCTGGTGCCGGGGTCCCCACGTGACCCGGGGACCCGGGCCGGGGACCCCACGTGACCCGGTGACCTGGGGCCGGGGTCCCGACGTGACCCGGGGACCCGGGCCGGGGACATCACGTGACACGGTCACCTGGGGCCGGGTTCCCCACGTGACCCGGGGTCCTGGGGCAGGGGATGTCACCCGACACTGGTACCCGGGGCAGCGACCCGATACGACCCGGGGACCTGGGTCCGGGGTCCCAACCTGACCCAGTGACCTGGGCCCGGTGTCCCCACGTGACCCGCTGACCTGGGTCCGGGGTCCCCACGTGACCCGGTGACCTAGTGCCTGGGTGGTCATCGGAACCTGGGAACCAGGCCAGGTACCCGACACGACACGGTGACCCGGGGCTGTGGTGTCGACGGACTCGTGGACCTGGGTTCGGGGTCCCGACCTGACGCGGTGACCTGGGGCTGGTGTCCCCACGTGACCCGCTGACCTGGGGCCGGGGTCCCCACGTGACCCGGTCACCTGGGGCCGGTGTCCCCACGTGACCTGCTGACCTGGGGCCGGGGTCCCCACGTGACCCGGTCACCTGGGGCCGGGGTGCGCACGTGACCCGGTGACCTGGGGCTGGGGTCCCCACGTGACCCGGGGACCCGGGCCGGGGTCCCCACGTGACCCAGGGTCCTGGTGCCGGTGTCCCCACGTGACCCGGTGAACTGGGGCCGGGGTCCCCACGTGACCCGGTGACCTGGGGCCGGGGTCCCCACGTGACCCGGGGACCCGGGCCGGGGACATCACGTGACCCGGTCACCTGGGGCCGGGGTCCCCACGTGACCCGGTCACCTGGGGCCGGGGTCCCCACGTGACCCGGGGTCCTGGTGCCGGTGTCCCCACGTGACCCGGTCACCTGGGGCCCGGGTTCCCACGTGACCCGGTCACCTGGGGCCGGGGTCCCCACGTGACCTGGGGACCCGGGCCGGGGACCCCACGTGACCCGGGGACCTGGGGCCGGGGATGTCACCCGACACTGGTACCCGGGGCAGCGACCCGATACGACCCGGGGACCTGGGTCCGGGGTCCCGACCTGACCCGGTGACCTGGGGCCAGGGTAACCACCTGACCCGGGGACCCGGGCCGGGGACTCGGTATGACTCCGTCTCCCGGGGCCGGGGTGGTCACCTGACACTGCTACCCGGGACAGCGACCCGACATGACCCGGTGACCCGGGGCCGGGGTAACGACCTGTCCAGGGGACCTGGGCCGGGGACCCGACAGGACCCGGTGACCTGGTTCCGGGGTGCCGACCTGACCCGGTGACCTGGGGCTGTGGTGTCGACCGGACTCGGGGACCTGGTCCGGTGTCCCGTCATGACCCGGGGACCTGGGGTCAGAGTGGTCACCAGACCGTTGTACCCAGGCCGTTGACCCGACATGACCCTGTGACCCGGGGCCTGGGTAAAAATCCGACCCGGGGCCTGGGTAAAAATCCAACCCGGGGAACCGGGGCCGGGTTAACGACCTGTCCAGGGGACCCGGGCCGGGGACCCGACAGGACCCGGTGATCCTTCGCTGGTGTCCCGATGCAACCCGGGGACCCGGGCCGGGGACCCCACGTGACCCGGGGACCTGGGGCAGGGGATGTCACCCGACACTGGTACCCGGGGCAGCGACCCGATACGACCCGGGGACCTGGGTCCGGGGTCCCGACCTGACCCGGTGACCTGGGGCCAGGGTAACCACCTGACCCGGGGACCCGGGCCGGGGACCCGGTATGACTCCGTCTCCCGTGGCCGGGGTGGTCACCTGACACTGCTACCCGGGACAGCGACCCGACATGACCCGGTGACCCGGGGCCGGGGTAACGACCTGTCCAGGGGACCTGGGCCGGGGACCCGACAGGACCCGGTGACCTGGTTCCGGGGTGCCGACCTGACCCGGTGACCTGGGGCTGTGGTGTCGACCGGACTCGGGGACCTGGTCCGGTGTCCCGTCATGACCCGGGGACCTGGGGTCGGGGTGGTCACCAGACCGTTGTACCCAGGCCGTTGAGCCGACATGACCCTGTGACCCGGAGCCTGGGTAAAAATCCAACCCGGGGACCCGGGCATGGGACGTGACATGACCCGACCTGGGTCCGGGGTCCCGACCTGACCCGGTGACCTGGGCCGGGGACCCCACGTGACCCGGGGACCTGGGGCCGGGGATGTCACCCGACACTGGTACCCGGGGCAGCGACCCGATACGACCCGGGGACCTGGGTCCGGGGTCCCGACCTGACCCGGTGACCTGGGGCCAGGGTAACCACTTGACCCGGGGACCCGGGCCGGGGACCCGGTATGACTCCGTCTCCCGGGGCCGGGGTGGTCACCTGACACTGCTACCCGGGACAGCGACCCGACATGACCCGGTGACCCGGGGCCGGGGTAACGACCTGTCCAGGGGACCTGGGCCGGGGACCCGACAGGACCCGGTGACCTGGTTCCGGGGTGCCGACCTGACCCGGTGACCTGGGGCTGTGGTGTCGACCGGACTCGGGGACCTGGTCCGGTGTCCCGTCATGACCCGGGGACCTGGGGTCGGGGTGGTCACCAGACCGTTGTACCCAGGCCGTTGACCCGACATGACCCTGTGACCCGGGGCCTGGGTAAAAATCCAACCCGGGGACCCGGGCATGGGACATGACATGACCCGACCTGGGTCCGGGGTCCCGACCTGACCCGCTGACCTGGGGCCGGTGTCTCCACGTGACCCGGGGTCCTGGTGCCGGGGTCCCCACGTGACCCGGGGACCCGAGCCGGGGTCCCCACGTGACCCGGTGACCTGAGGCCGGGGTCCCCACGTGACCCGGTGACCTGGGGCCGGGGTCCCCACGTGACCCGGGGTCCTGGTGCCGGGGTCCCCACGTGACCCGGGGACCCGGGCCGGGGACCCCACGTGACCCGGTGACCTGGGGCCGGGGTCCCCACCTGACCCGGGGACCCGGGCCGGGGACATCACGTGACCCGGTCACCTGGGGCCGGGGTCCCCACGTGACCCGGTCACCTGGGGCCGGGGTCCCCACGTGACCCGGGGTCCTGGTGCCGGGGTCCCCACGTGACCCGGTGACCTGAGGCCGGGGTTCCCAACGTGACCCGGTGTCCTGGGGCCGGGGTCCCCACGTGACCCGGGGTCCTGGTGCCGGGGTTCCCACGAGACCCGGGGACCCGGGCCGGGGTCCCCACGTGACCCGGGGTTCTGGTGCCGGTGTCCCCACGTGACCCGGGGACCCGGGCCGGGGACCCCACGTGACCCGGTGAACTGGGGCCGGGGTCCCCACGTGACCCGGGGACCCGGGCCGGGGACATCACGTGATCCTGTCACCTGGGGCCGGGGTCCCCACGTGACCCGGGGTCCTGGGGCCGGGGTCCCCACGTGACCCGGGGACCCGGGCCGGGGACATCACGTGACCCGGTCACCTGGGGCCGGGGTCCCCACGTGACCCGGGGTCCTGGTGCCGGGGTCCCCACGTGACCCGGGGACCCGGGCCAGGGTCCCCACGTGACCCAGGGTCCTGGTGCCGGTGTCCCCACGTGACCCGGTGACCTGGGGCCAGGGTCCCCACGTGACCCGGGGACCCGGGCCGGGGTCCCCACGTGACCCAGGGTCCTGGTGCCGGTGTCCCCACGTGACCCGGTGACCTGGGGCCGGGGTCCCCACGTGACCCCGTGACCTGGGGCCGGGGTCCCCACGTGACCCGGGGACCCGGGCCGGGGACATCACGTGACCCGGTCACCTGGGGCCGGGGTCCCCACGTGACCCGGTCACCTGGGGCCGGGGTCCCCACGTGACCCGGGGTCCTGGTGCCGGTGTCCCCACGTGACCCGGTCACCTGGGGCCCGGGTCCCCACGTGACCCGGTCACCTGGGGCCGGGGTCCCCACGTGACCTGGGGACCCGGGCCGGGGACCCCACGTGACCCGGGGACCTGGGGCCGGGGATGTCACCCGACACTGGTACCCGGGGCAGCGACCCGATACGACCCGGGGACCTGGGTCCGGGGTCCCGACCTGACCCGGTGACCTGGGGCCAGGGTAACCACCTGACCCGGGGACCCGGGCCGGGGACTCGGTATGACTCCGTCTCCCGGGGACGGGGTGGTCACCTGACACTGCTACCCGGGACAGCGACCCGACATGACCCGGTGACCCGGGGCCGGGGTAACGACCTGTCCAGGGGACCTGGGCCGGGGACCCGACAGGACCCGGTGACCTGGTTCCGGGGTGCCGACCTGACCCGGTGACCTGGGGCTGTGGTGTCGACCGGACTCGGGGACCTGGTCCGGTGTCCCGTCATGACCCGGGGACCTGGGGTCGGGGTGGTCACCAGACCGTTGTACCCAGGCCGTTGACCCGACATGACCCTGTGACCCGGGGCCTGGGTAAAAATCCGACCCGGGGCCTGGGTAAAAATCCAACCCGGGGACCCGGGGCCGGGTTAACGACCTGTCCAGGGGACCCGGGCCGGGGACCCGACAGGACCCGGTGATCCTTCGCTGGTGTCCCGATGCAACCCGGGGACCCGGGCCGGGGACCCCACGTGACCCGGGGACCTGGGGCAGGGGATGTCACCCGACACTGGTACCCGGGGCAGCGACCCGATACGACCCGGGGACCTGGGTCCGGGGTCCCGACCTGACCCGGTGACCTGGGGCCAGGGTAACCACCTGACCCGGGGACCCGGGCCGGGGACTCGGTATGACTCCGTCTCCCGGGGCCGGGGTGGTCACCTGACACTGCTACCCGGGACAGCGACCCGACATGACCCGGTGACCCGGGGCCGGGGTAACGACCTGTCCAGGGGACCTGGGCCGGGGACCCGACAGGACCCGGTGACCTGGTTCCGGGGTGCCGACCTGACCCGGTGACCTGGGGCTGTGGTGTCGACCGGACTCGGGGACCTGGTCCGGTGTCCCGTCATTACCCGGGGACCTGGGGTCGGGGTGGTCACCAGACCGTTGTACCCAGGCCGTTGACCCGACATGACCCTGTGACCCGGGGCCTGGGTAAAAATCCGACCCGGGGCCTGGGTAAAAATCCAACCCGGGGACCCGGGGCCGGGTTAACGACCTGTCCAGGGGACCCGGGCCGGGGACCCGACAGGACCCGGTGATCCTTCGCTGGTGTCCCGATGCAACCCGGGGACCCGGGCCGGGGACCCCACGTGACCCGGGGACCTGGGGCAGGGGATGTCACCCGACACTGGTACCCGGGGCAGCGACCCGATACGACCCGGGGACCTGGGTCCGGGGTCCCGACCTGACCCGGTGACCTGGGGCCAGGGTAACCACCTGACCCGGGGACCCGGGCCGGGGACCCGGTATGACTCCGTCTCCCGGGGCCGGGGTGGTCACCTGACACTGCTACCCGGGACAGCGACCCGACATGACCCGGTGACCCGGGGCCGGGGTAACGACCTGTCCAGGGGACCTGGGCCGGGGACCCGACAGGACCCGGTGACCTGGTTCCGGGGTGCCGACCTGACCCGGTGACCTGGGGCTGTGGTGTCGACCGGACTCGGGGACCTGGTCCGGTGTCCTGTCATGACCCGGGGACCTGGGGTCGGGGTGGTCACCAGACCGTTGTACCCAGGCCGTTGACCCGACATGACCCTGTGACCCGGAGCCTGGGTAAAAATCCAACCCGGGGACCCGGGCATGGGACGTGACATGACCCGACCTGGGTCCGGGGTCCCGACCTGACCCGGTGACCCGGGCCGGGGACCCCACGTGACCCGGGGACCTGGGGCCGGGGATGTCACCCGACACTGGTACCCGGGGCAGCGACCCGATACGACCCGGGGACCTGGGTCCGGGGTCCCGACCTGACCCGGTGACCTGGGGCCAGGGTAACCACTTGACCCGGGGACCCGGGCCGGGGACCCGGTATGACTCCGTCTCCCGGGGCCAGGGTAAAAATCCAACCCGGGGACCCGGGCATGGGACATGACATGACCCGACCTGGGTCCGGGGTCCCGACCTGACCCGCTGACCTGGGGCCGGTGTCCACACGTGACCCGGGGTCCTGGTGCCGGGGTCCCCACGTGACCCGGGGACCCGAGCCGGGGTCCCCACGTGACCCGGTGACCTGAGGCCGGGGTCCCCACGTGACCCGGTGACCTGGGGCCGGGGTCCCCACGTGACCCGGGGTCCTGGTGCCGGGGTCCCCACGTGACCCGGGGACCCGGGCCGGGGACCCCACGTGACCCGGTGACCTGGGGCCGGGGTCCCCACGTGACCCGGGGACCCGGGCCGGGGACATCACGTGACCCGGTCACCTGGGGCCGGGGTCCCTACGTGACCCGCTGACTTGGGGCCGGGGTCCCCACCTGACCCGGGGTCCTGGTGCCGGGGTGGTCACCGGAACCTGGGAACCAGGCCGGGTGCGCGACATGACCCGGTGACCCGGGGCCGGGTTAACGACCTGTCCAGGGGACCCGGGCCGGGGACCCCACGTGACCCGGGGACCTGGGGCAGGGGATGTCACCCGACACTGGTACGCGGGGCAGCGAGCCGATACGACCCGGGGACCTGGGTCCGGGGTCCCGACATGACCCGGTGACCCGGGGCCGGGGTAAAAATCCAACCCGGGGACCCGGGCATGGGACGTGACATGACCCGACCTGGGTCCGGGGTCCCGACCTGACCCGGTGACCTTGGGCCAGGGTAACCACCTGACCCGGGGACTCGGGCCGGGGACCCGGTATGACTTCGTCTCCCGGGGCCAGGGTGGTCACCTGACACTGGTACCCGGGACAGCGACCCGACATGACCCGGTGACCCGGGGCCGGGGTAAAAATCCAACCCGGGGACCCGGGCATGGGACGTGACATGACCCGACCTGGGTCCGGGGTCCCGACCTGACCCGGTGACCTTGGGCCAGGGTAACCACCTGACCCGGGGACTCGGGCCGGGGACCCGGTATGACTTCGTCTCCCGGGGCCGGGGTGGTCACCTGACACTGGTACCCGGGACAGCGACCCGACATGACCCGGTGACCCGGAGCCAGGGTAAAAATCCAACCCGGGGACCCGGGCATGGGACATGACATGACCCGACCTGGGTCCGGGGTCCCGACCTGACCCGCTGACCTGGGGCCGGTGTCCACACGTGACCCGGGGTCCTGGTGCCGGGGTCCCCACGTGACCCGGGGACCCGAGCCGGGGTCCCCACGTGACCCGGTGACCTGAGGCCGGGGTCCCCACGTGACCCGGTGACCTGGGGCCGGGGTCCCCACGTGACCCGGGGTCCTGGTGCCGGGGTCCCCACGTGACCCGGGGACCCGGGCCGGGGACCCCACGTGACCCGGTGACCTGGGGCCGGGGTCCCCACGTGACCCGGGGACCCGGGCCGGGGACATCACGTGACCCGGTCACCTGGGGCCGGGGTCCCCACGTGACCCGGGGTCCTGGTGCCGGGGTCCCCACGTGACCCGGGGTCCTGGTGCCGGTGTCCCCACGTGACCCGGTGACCTGAGGCCGGGGTCCCCACGTGACCCGGTGACCTGGGGCCGGGGTCCCCACGTGACCCGGGGTCCTGGTGCCGGGGTTCCCACGTGACCCGGGGACCCGGGCCGGGGTCCCCACGTGACCCAGGGTCCTTGTGCCGGTGTCCCCACGTGACCCGGTGACCTGGGGCTGGGGTCCCCACGTGACCCGGTGACCTGGGGCCGGGGTCACCACGTGACCCGGGGACCCGGGCCGGGGACATCACGTGACCCGGTCACCTGGGGCCGGGGTCCCCACGTGACCCGGTCACCTGGGGCCGGGGTCCCCACGTGACCCGGGGTCCTGGTGCCGGTGTCCCCACGTGACCCGGTCACCTAGGGCCCGGGTCCCCACGGGACCTGGTGACCTGGGGCCGGGGTCCCCACGTGACCTGGGGACCCGGGCCGGGGACCCCACATGACCCGGGGACCTGGGGCCGGGGATGTCACCCGACACTGGTACCCGGGGCAGCGACCCGATACGACCCGGGGACCTGGGTCCGGGGTCCCGACCTGACCCGGTGACCTGGGGCCAGGGTAACCACTTGACCCGGGGACCCGGGCCGGGGACCCGGTATGACTCCGTCTCCCGGGGCCGGGGTGGTCACCTGACACTGGTACCCGGGACAGCGACCCGACATGACCCGGTGACCCGGGGCCGGGGTAACGACCTGTCCAGGGGACCTGGGCCGGGGACCCGACAGGACCCGGTGACCTGGTTCCGGGGTGCCGACCTGACCCGGTGACCTGGGGCTGTGGTGTCGACCGGACTCGGGGACCTGGTCCGGTGTCCCGTCATGACCTGGGGACCTGGGGTCGGGGTGGTCACCAGACCGTTGTACCCAGGCCGTTGACCAGACATGACCCTGTGACGCGGGGCCTGGGTAAAAATCCAACCCGGGGACCCGGGCATGGGACATGACATGAGCCGACCTGGGTCCGGGGTCCCGACCTGACCCGCTGACCTGGGGCGAGGGTCCCCACGTGACCCGGGGTCCTGGTGCCGGGGTCCCCACGTGACCCGGGGACCCGGGCCGGGGACCCCACGTGACCCGCTGACCTGGGGCCGGGGTCCCGACGTGACCCGGGGTCCTGGTGCCGGGGACCCCACGTGACCCGGGGTCCTGGTGCCGGGGTCCCCACGTGACCCGGGGACCCGGGCCGGGGACCCCACGTGACCCGCTGACCTGGGGCCGGGGTCCCCACGTGACCCGGGGTCCTGGTGCTGGGGACCCCACGTGACCCGGGGACCCGGGCCGGGGTCCCCACGTGACCCGGGGTCCTGGTGCCGGTGTCCCCACGTGACCCGCTGACTTGGGGCCGGGGTCCGCACGTGACCCGGTGACCTGGGGCCGGGGTCCCCACGTGACCCGGGGTCCAGGTGCCGGGGTCCCCACGTGACCCGCTGACCTGTGGCCGGGGTCCCCACGTGACCCGGGATCCTGGTGCCGGGGTCCCCACGTGACCCGCTGACCTGTGGCCGGGGTCCCCACGTGACCCGG
Organism: Somateria mollissima; assembly: GCA_951411735.1. Taxonomy (NCBI): domain Eukaryota; kingdom Metazoa; phylum Chordata; class Aves; order Anseriformes; family Anatidae; genus Somateria; species Somateria mollissima. Next base: position 109,928 of record CATOCB010000384.1, read on the forward strand.
GGTCCTGGTGCCGGGGTCCCCACGTGACCCGCTGACCTGGGGCCGGGGTCCCCACGTGACCCGGGGTCCTGGTGCCGGGGTGGTCACCGGAACCTGGGAACCAGGCCGGGTGCGCGACATGACCCGGTGACCCGGGGCCGGGTTAACGACCTGTCCAGGGGACCCGGGCCGGGGACCCGACAGGACCCGGTGATCCTTCGCTGGTGTCCCGATGCAACCCGGGGACCCGGGCCGGGGACCCCACGTGACACGGTGACCTGGGGCAGGGGATGTCACCCGACACTGGTACCCGGGGCAGCGACCCGATACGACCCGGGGACCTGGGTCCGGGGTCCCGACCTGACCCAGTGACCTGGGGCCGGTGTCCCCACGTGACCCGCTGACCTGGGTCCGGGGTCCCCACGTGACCCGGTGACTTAGTGCCTGGGTGGTCATCGGAACCTGGGAACCAGGCCAGGTACCCGACATGACCCGGTGACCCGGGGCTGTGGTGTCGACGGACTCGTGGACCTGGGTTCGGGGTCCCGACCTGACGCGGTGACCTGGGGCCGGTGTCCCCACGTGACCCGCTGACCTGGGGCAGGGGTCCCCACGTGACCTGCTGACCTGGGGCCGGGGACATCACGTGACCCGGTGACCTGGGGCCGGGGTCCCCACGTGACCCGGGGACCCGGGCCGGGGACATCACGTGACCCGGTCACCTGGGGCCGGGGTCCCCACGTGACCCGGTCACCTGGGGCCGGGGTCCCCACGTGACCCGGGGTCCTGGTGCCGGGGTCCCCACGTGACCCGGTGACCTGAGGCCGGGGTCCCCACGTGACCCGGTGACCTGGGGCCGGGGTCCCCACGTGACCCGGGGTCCTGGTGCCTGGGTTCCCACGTGACCCGGGGACCCGGGCCGGGGTCCCCACGTGACCCGGGGTCCTGGTGCCGGTGTCCCCACGTGACCCGGGGACCCGGGCCGGGGACCCCACGTGACCCGGTGACCTGGGGCCGGGGTCCCCACGTGACCCGGGGACCCGGGCCGGGGACATCACGTGACCCGGTCACCTGGGGCCGGGGTCCCCACGTGACCCGGGGTCCTGGTGCCGGTGTCCCCACGTGACCCGGGGACCCGGGCCGGGGACCCCACGTGACCCGGTGACCTGGGGCCGGGGTCCCCACGTGACCCGGGGACCCGGGCCGGGGACATCACGTGACCCGGTCACCTGGGGCCGGGGTCCCCACGTGACCCGGGGTCCTGGTGCCGGGGTCCCCACGTGACCCGGGGACCCGAGCCGGGGTCCCCACGTGACCCAGGGTCCTGGTGCCGGTGTCCCCACGTGACCCGGTGACCTGGGGCCGGGGTCCCCACGTGACCCGGTGACCTGGGGCCGGGGTCCCCACGTGACCCGGGGACCCGGGCCGGGGTCCCCACGTGACCCAGGGTCCTGGTGCCGGTGTCCCCACGTGACCCGGTGACCTGGGGCCGGGGTCCCCACGTGACCCGGGGACCCGGGCCGGGGACATCACGTGACCCGGTCACCTGGGGCCGGGGTCCCCACGTGACCCGGTCACATGGGGCCGGGGTCCCCACGTGACCCGGGGTCCTGGTGCCGGTGTCCCCACGTGACCCGGTCACCTGGGGCCCGGGTCCCCACGTGACCCGGTCACCTGGGGCCGGGGACCCCACGTGACCCGGGGACCTGGGGCCGGGGATGTCACCCGACACTGGTACCCGGGGCAGCGACCCGATACGACCCGGGGACCTGGGTCCGGGGTCCCGACCTGACCCGGTGACCTGGGGCCAGGGTAACCACCTGACCCGGGGACCCGGGCCGGGGACTCGGTATGACTCCGTCTCCCGGGGCCGGGGTGGTCACCTGACACTGCTACCCGGGACAGCGACCCGACATGACCCGGTGACCCGGGGCCGGGGTAACGACCTGTCCAGGGGACCTGGGCCAGGGACCCGACAGGACCCGGTGACCTGGTTCCGGGGTGCCGACCTGACCCGGTGACCTGGGGCTGTGGTGTCGACCGGACTCGGGGACCTGGTCCGGTGTCCCGTCATGACCCGGGGACCTGGGGTCGGGGTGGTCACCAGACCGTTGTACCCAGGCCGTTGACCCGACATGACCCTGTGACCCGGGGCCTGGGTAAAAATCCGACCCGGGGCCTGGGTAAAAATCCAACCCGGGGACCCGGGGCCGGGTTAACGACCTGTCCAGGGAACCCGGGCCGGGGACCCGACAGGACCCGGTGATCCTTCGCTGGTGTCCCGATGCAACCCGGGGACCCGGGCCGGGGACCCCACGTGACCCGGGGACCTGGGGCAGGGGATGTCACCCGACACTGGTACCCGGGGCAGCGACCCGATACGACCCGGGGACCTGGGTCCGGGGTCCCGACCTGACCCGGTGACCTGGGGCCAGGGTAACCACCTGACCCGGGGACCCGGGCCGGGGACCCGGTATGACTCCGTCTCCCGGGGCCGGGGTGGTCACCTGACACTGCTACCCGGGACAGCGACCCGACATGACCCGGTGACCCGGGGCCGGGGTAACGACCTGTCCAGGGGACCTGGGCCGGGGACCCGACAGGACCCGGTGACCTGGTTCCGGGGTGCCGACCTGACCCGGTGACCTGGGGCTGTGGTGTCGACCGGACTCGGGGACCTGGTCCGGTGTCCCGTCATGACCCGGGGACCTGGGGTCGGGGTGGTCACCAGACCGTTGTACCCAGGCCGTTGACCCGACATGACCCTGTGACCCGGGGCCTGGGTACAAATCCAACCCGGGGACCCGGGCATGGGAAGTGACATGACCCGACCTGGGTCCGGGGTCCCGACCTGACCCGCTGACCTGGGGCCGGTGTCCACACGTGACCCGGGGTCCTGGTGCCGGGGTCCCCACGTGACCCGGTCACCTGGGGCCGGGGTCCCCACGTGACCCGGTCACCTGGGGCCGGGGTCCCCACGTGACCCGGTGACCTGGGGCCGGGGTCCCCACGTGACCCGGGGTCCTGGTGCCGGGGTCCCCACGTGACCCGGGGACCCGGGCCGGGGTCCCCACGTGACCCGGGGTCCTGGTGCCGGTGTCCCCACGTGACCCGGGGACCCGGGCCGGGGACCCCACGTGACCCGGTGACCTGGGGCCGGGGTCCCCACGTGACCCGGGGACCCGGGCCGGGGACATCACGTGACCCGGTCACCTGGGGCCGGGGTCCCCACGTGACCCGGGGTCCTGGTGCCGGGGTCCCCACGTGACCCGGGGACCCGGGCCGGGGTCCCCACGTGACCCAGGGTCCTTGTGCCGGTGTCCCCACGTGACCCGGTGACCTGGGGCCGGGGTCCCCACGTGACCCGGTGACCTGGGGCCGGGGTCCCCACGTGACCCGGGGACCCGGGCCGGGGTCCCCACGTGACCCAGGGTCCTGGTGCCGGTGTCCCCACGTGACCCGGTGACCTGGGGCCGGGGTCCCCACGTGACCCGGTGACCTGGGGCCGGGGTCCCCACGTGACCCGGGGTCCTGGTGCCGGTGTCCCCACGTGACCCGGTGACCTGGGGCCGGGGTCCCCACGTGACCCAGGGTCCTGGTGCCGGTGTCCCCACGTGACCCGGTCACCTGGGGCCGGGGTCCCCACGTGACCCGGGGTCCTGGTGCCGGTGTCCCCACGTGACCCGGTGACCTGGGGCCCGGGTCCCCACGTGACCCGGTCACCTGGGGCCGGGGTCCCCACGTGACCTGGGGACCCGGGCCGGGGACCCCACGTGACCCGGGGACCTGGGGCCGGGGATGTCACCCGACACTGGTACCCGGGGCAGCGACCCGATACGACCCGGGGACCTGGGTCCGGGGTCCCGACCTGACCCGGTGACCTGGGGCCAGGGTAACCACCTGACCCGGGGACCCGGGCCGGGGACTCGGTATGACTCCGTCTCCCGGGGCCGGGGTGGTCACCTGACACTGCTACCCGGGACAGCGACCCGACATGACCCGGTGACCCGGGGCCGGGGTAACGACCTGTCCAGGGGACCTGGGCCGGGGACCCGACAGGACCCGGTGACCTGGTTCCGGGGTGCCGACCTGACCCGGTGACCTGGGGCTGTGGTGTCGACCGGACTCGGGGACCTGGTCCGGTGTCCCGTCATGACCCGGGGACCTGGGGTCGGGGTGGTCACCAGACCGTTGTACCCAGGCCGTTGACCCGACATGACCCTGTGACCCGGGGCCTGGGTAAAAATCCGACCCGGGGCCTGGGTAAAAATCCAACCCGGGGACCCGGGGCCGGGTTAACGACCTGTCCAGGGAACCCGGGCCGGGGACCCGACAGGACCCGGTGATCCTTCGCTGGTGTCCCGATGCAACCCGGGGACCCGGGCCGGGGACCCCACGTGACCCGGGGACCTGGGGCAGGGGATGTCACCCGACACTGGTACCCGGGGCAGCGACCCGATACGACCCGGGGACCTGGGTCCGGGGTCCCGACCTGACCCGGTGACCTGGGGCCAGGGTAACCACCTGACCCGGGGACCCGGGCCGGGGACCCGGTATGACTCCGTCTCCCGGGGCCGGGGTGGTCACCTGACACTGCTACCCGGGACAGCGACCCGACATGACCCGGTGACCCGGGGCCGGGGTAACGACCTGTCCAGGGGACCTGGGCCGGGGACCCGACAGGACCCGGTGACCTGGTTCCGGGGTGCCGACCTGACCCGGTGACCTGGGGCTGTGGTGTCGACCGGACTCGGGGACCTGGTCCGGTGTCCCGTCATGACCCGGGGACCTGGGGTCGGGGTGGTCACCAGACCGTTGTACCCAGGCCGTTGACCCGACATGACCCTGTGACCCGGGGCCTGGGTACAAATCCAACCCGGGGACCCGGGCATGGGACGTGACATGACCCGACCTGGGTCCGGGGTCCCGACCTGACCCGCTGACCTGGGGCCGGTGTCCACACGTGACCCGGGGTCCTGGTGCCGGGGTCCCCACGTGACCCGGTGACCTGAGGCCGGGGTCCCCACGTGACCCGGTGACCTGGGGCCGGGGTCCCCACGTGACCCGGGGTCCTGGTGCCGGGGTCCCCACGTGACCCGGAGACCCGGGCCGGGGACCCCACGTGACCCGGTGACCTGGGGCCGGGGTCCCTACGTGACCCGGGGACCCGGGCCGGGGACATCACGTGACCCGGTCACCTGGGGCCGGGGTCCCCACGTGACCCGGGGTCCTGGTGCCGGGGAACCCACGTGACCCGGGGACCCGGGCCGGGGTCCCCACGTGACCCGGGGTCCTGGTGCCGGTGTCCCCACGTGACCCGGTGACCTGGGGCCGGGGTCCCCACGTGACCCGGGGTCCTGGTGCCGGGGTCCCCACGTGACCCGCTGACTTGGGGCCGGGGTCCCCACTTGACCCGGGGTCCTGGTGCCGGGGTCCCCACGTGACCCGGGGACCCGGGCCGGGGTCCCCACGTGACCCGGTGACCTGAGGCCGGGGTCCCCACGTGACCCAATGACCTGGGGCGAGGGTCCCCATGTGACCCGGGGTCCTAGTGCCGGGGTCGCCAAGTGACCCGGGGACCCGGGCCGGGGACCCCACGTGACCCGGTGACCTGGGGCCAGGGTCCCCACGTGACCCGGGGACCCGGGCCGGGGACATCACGTGACCCGGTCAACTGGGGCCGGGGTCCCCACGTGACCCGGTCACCTGGGGCCGGGGTCCCCACGTGACCCGGTGACCTGAGGCCGGGGTCCCCACGTGACCCGGTGACCTGGGGCCGGGGTCCCCACGTGACCCGGGGTCCTGGTGCCGGGGTTCCCACGTGACCCGGGGACCCGGGCCGGGGACCCCACGTGACCCGGTGACCTGGGGCCAGGGTCCCCACGTGACCCGGGGACCCGGGCCGGGGACATCACGTGACCCGGTCAACTGGGGCCGGGGTCCCCACGTGACCCGGTGACCTGGGGCCGGGGTCCCCACGTGACCCGGTGACCTGAGGCCGGGGTCCCCACGTGACCCGGTGACCTTGGGCCGGGGTCCCCACGTGACCCGGGGTCCTGGTGCCGGGGTTCCCACGTGACCCGGGGTCCTGGTGCCGGGGTCCCCACGTGACCCGGGGACCCGGGCCGGGGTCCCCACGTGACCCGGGGTCCTGGTGCCGGTGTCCCCACGTGACCCGGGGACCCGGGCCGGGGACCCCACGTGACCCGGTGACCTGGGGCCGGGGTCCCCACGTGACCCGGGGACCCGGGCCGGGGACATCACGTGACCCAGTCACCTGGGGCCGGGGTCCCCACGTGACCCGGGGTCCTGGTGCCGGGGTCCCCACGTGACCCGGGGACCCGGGCCGGGGTCCCCACGTGACCCAGGGTCCTTGTGCCGGTGTCCCCACGTGACCCGGTGACCTGGGGCCGGGGTCCCCACGTGACCCGGGGACCTGGGCCGGCGTCCCCACGTGACCCAGGGTCCTGGTGCCGGTGTCCCCACCTGACCCGGTGACCTGGGGCCGGGGTCCCCACGTGACCCGGTGACCTGGGGCCGGGGTCCCCACGTGACCCGGGGACCTGGGCCGGGGTCCCCACGTGACCCGGTCACCTGGGGCCGGGGTCCCCACGTGACCCGGGGTCCTGGTGCCGGTGTCCCCACGTGACCCGGTGACCTGGGGCCCGGGTCCCCACGTGACCCGGTCACCTGGGGCCGGGGTCCCCACGTGACCTGGGGACCCGGGCCGGGGACCCCACGTGACCCGGGGACCTGGGGCCGGGGTGTCACCCGACACTGGTACCCGGGGCAGCGACCCGATACGACCCGGGGACCTGGGTCCGGGGTCCCGACCTGACCCGGTGACCTGGGGCCAGGGTAACCACCTGACCCGGGGACCCGGGCCGGGGACTCGGTATGACTCCGTCTCCCGGGGCCGGGGTGGTCACCTGACACTGCTACCCGGGACAGCGACCCGACATGACCCGGTGACCCGGGGCCGGGGTAACGACCTGTCCAGGGGACCTGGGCCGGGGACCCGACAGGACCCGGTGACCTGGTTCCGGGGTGCCGACCTGACCCGGTGACCTGGGGCTGTGGTGTCGACCGGACTCGGGGACCTGGTCCGGTGTCCCGTCATGACCCGGGGACCTGGGGTCGGGGTGGTCACCAGACCGTTGTACCCAGGCCGTTGACCCGACATGACCCTGTGACCCGGGGCCTGGGTAAAAATCCGACCCGGGGCCTGGGTAAAAATCCAACCCGGGGACCCGGGGCCGGGTTAACGACCTGTCCAGGGAACCCGGGCCGGGGACCCGACAGGACCCGGTGATCCTTCGCTGGTGTCCCGATGCAACCCGGGGACCCGGGCCGGGGACCCCACGTGACCCGGGGACCTGGGGCAGGGGATGTCACCCGACACTGGTACCCGGGGCAGCGACCCGATACGACCCGGGGACCTGGGTCCGGGGTCCCGACCTGACCCGGTGACCTGGGGCCAGGGTAACCACCTGACCCGGGGACCCGGGCCGGGGACCCGGTATGACTCCGTCTCCCGGGGCCGGGGTGGTCACCTGACACTGCTACCCGGGACAGCGACCCGACATGACCCGGTGACCCGGGGCCGGGGTAACGACCTGTCCAGGGGACCTGGGCCGGGGACCCGACAGGACCCGGTGACCTGGTTCCGGGGTGCCGACCTGACCCGGTGACCTGGGGCTGTGGTGTCGACCGGACTCGGGGACCTGGTCCGGTGTCCCGTCATGACCCGGGGACCTGGGGTCGGGGTGGTCACCAGACCGTTGTACCCAGGCCGTTGACCCGACATGACCCTGTGACCCGGGGCCTGGGTACAAATCCAACCCGGGGACCCGGGCACGGGACGTGACATGACCCGACCTGGGTCCGGGGTCCCGACCTGACCCGCTGACCTGGGGCCGGTGTCCACACGTGACCCGGGGTCCTGGTGCCGGGGTCCCCACGTGACCCGGGGACCCGAGCCGGGGTCCCCACGTGACCCGGTGACCTGAGGCCGGGGTCCCCACGTGACCCGGTGACCTGGGGCCGGGGTCCCCACGTGACCCGGGGTCCTGGTGCCGGGGTCCCCACGTGACCCGGAGACCCGGGCCGGGGACCCCACGTGACCCGGTGACCTGGGGCCGGGGTCCCTACGTGACCCGGGGACCCGGGCCGGGGACATCACGTGACCCGGTCACCTGGGGCCGGGGTCCCCACGTGACCCGGGGTCCTGGTGCCGGGGAACCCACGTGACCCGGGGACCCGGGCCGGGGTCCCCACGTGACCCGGGGTCCTGGTGCCGGTGTCCCCACGTGACCCGGTGACCTGGGGCCGGGGTCCCCACGTGACCCGGGGTCCTGGTGCCGGGGTCCCCACGTGACCCGCTGACTTGGGGCCGGGGTCCCCACTTGACCCGGGGTCCTGGTGCCGGGGTCCCCACGTGACCCGGGGACCCGGGCCGGGGTCCCCACGTGACCCGGTGACCTGAGGCCGGGGTCCCCACGTGACCCGGTGACCTGGGGCGAGGGTCCCCACGTGACCCGGGGTCCTGGTGCCGGGGTCGCCAAGTGACCCGGGGACCCGGGCCGGGGACCCCACGTGACCCGGTGACCTGGGGCCAGGGTCCCCACGTGACCCGGGGACCCGGGCCGGGGACATCACGTGACCCGGTCAACTGGGGCCGGGGTCCCCACGTGACCCGGTCACCTGGGGCCGGGGTCCCCACGTGACCCGGTGACCTGAGGCCGGGGTCCCCACGTGACCCGGTCACCTGGGGCCGGGGTCCCCACGTGACCCGGGGTCCTGGTGCCGGTGTCCCCACGTGACCCGGTGACCTGGGGCCCGGGTCCCCACGTGACCCGGTCACCTGGGGCCGGGGTCCCCACGTGACCTGGGGACCCGGGCCGGGGACCCCACGTGACCCGGGGACCTGGGGCCGGGGTGTCACCCGACACTGGTACCCGGGGCAGCGACCCGATACGACCCGGGGACCTGGGTCCGGGGTCCCGACCTGACCCGGTGACCTGGGGCCAGGGTAACCACCTGACCCGGGGACCCGGGCCGGGGACCCGGTATGACTCCGTCTCCCGGGGCCGGGGTGGTCACCTGACACTGCTACCCGGGACAGCGACCCGACATGACCCGGTGACCCGGGGCCGGGGTAACGACCTGTCCAGGGGACCTGGGCCGGGGACCCGACAGGACCCGGTGACCTGGTTCCGGGGTGCCGACCTGACCCGGTGACCTGGGGCTGTGGTGTCGACCGGACTCGGGGACCTGGTCCGGTGTCCCGTCATGACCCGGGGTCCTGGTGCCGGGGTCCCCACGTGACCCGGGGAACCGAGCCGGGGTCCCCACGTGACCCGGTGACCTGAGGCCGGGGTCCCCACGTGACCCGGTGACCTGGGGCCGGGGTCCCCACGTGACCCGGGGTCCTGGTGCCGGGGTCCCCACGTGACCCGGGGACCCGGGCCGGGGACCCCACGTGACCCGGTGACCTGGGGCCGGGGTCCCCACGTGACCCGGGGACCCGGGCCGGGGACATCACGTGACCCGGTCACCTGGGGCCGGGGTCCCCACGTGACCCGGTCACCTGGGGCCGGGGTCCCCACGTGACCCGGGGTCCTGGTGCCGGGGTCCCCACGTGACCCGGTGACCTGAGGCCGGGGTCCCCACGTGACCCGGTGACCTGGGGCCGGGGTCCCCACGTGACCCGGGGTCCTGGTGCCTGGGTTCCCACGTGACCCGGGGACCCGGGCCGGGGTCCCCACGTGACCCGGGGTCCTGGTACCGGTGTCCCCACGTGACCCGGGGACCAGGGCCGGGGACCCCACGTGACCCGGTGACCTGGGGCCGGGGTCCCCACGTGACCCGGGGACCCGGGCCGGGGACATCACGTGACCCGGTCACCTGGGGCCGGGGTCCCCACGTGACCTGGAGTCCTGGTGCCGCTGTCCCCACGTGACCCGAGGACCCGGGCCGGGGACCCCACGTGACCCGGTGACCTGGGGCCGGGGTCCCCACGTGACCCGGGGACCCGGGCCGGGGACATCACGTGACCCGGTCACCTGGGGCCGGGGTCCCCACGTGACCCGGGGTCCTGCTGCCGGGGTCCCCACGTGACCCGGGGACCCGAGCCGGGGTCCCCACGTGACCCAGGGTCCTGGTGCCGGTGTCCCCACGTGACCCGGTGACCTGGGGCCGGGGTCCCCACGTGACCCGGGGTCCTGGTGCCGGGGTCCCCACGTGACCCGCTGACTTGGGGCCGGGGTCCCCACTTGACCCGGGGTCCTGGTGCCGGGGTCCCCACGTGACCCGGGGACCCGGGCCGGGGTCCCCACGTGACCCGGTGACCTGAGGCCGGGGTCCCCACGTGACCCGGTGACCTGGGGCGAGGGTCCCCACGTGACCCGGGGTCCTGGTGCCGGGGTCGCCAAGTGACCCGGGGACCCGGGCCGGGGACCCCACGTGACCCGGTGACCTGGGTCCAGGGTCCCCACGTGACCCGGGGACCCGGGCCGGGGACATCACGTGACCCGGTCAACTGGGGCCGGGGTCCCCACGTGACCCGGTCACCTGGGGCCGGGGTCCCCACGTGACCCGGTGACCTGAGGCCGGGGTCCCCACGTGACCCGGTGACCTGGGGCCGGGGTCCCCACGTGACCCGGGGTCCTGGTGCCGGGGTTCCCACGTGACCCGGGGATCCGGGCCGGGGTCCCCACGTGACCCGGGGTCCTGGTGCCGGTGTCCCCACGTGACCCGGGGACCCGAGCCGGGGACCCCACGTGACCCGGTGACCTGGGGCCGGGGTCCCCACGTGACCCGGGGTCCTGGTGCCGGGGTCCCCACGTGACCCGGGGACCCGGGCCGGGGTCCCCACGTGACCCAGGGTCCTTGTGCCGGTGTCCCCACGTGACCCGGTGACCTGGGGCCGGGGTCCCCACGTGACCCGGGGACCCGGGCCGGGGTCCCCACGTGACCCAGGGTCCTGGTGCCGGTGTCCCCACGTGACCCGGTGACCTGGGGCCGGGGTCCCCACGTGACCCGGTGACCTGGTCCCGGGGTCCCCACGTGACCCGGGGACCTGGGCCGGGGACATCACGTGACCCGGTCACCTGGGGCCGGGGTCCCCACGTGACCCGGTCACCTGGGGCCGGGGTCCCCACGTGACCCGGGGTCCTGGGGCCGGTGTCCCCACGTGACCCGGTGAACTGGGGCCCGGGTCCCCACGTGACCCGGTCACCTGGGGCCGGGGTCCCCACGTGACCTGGGGACCCGGGCCGGGGACCCCACGTGACCCGGGGACCTGGGGCCGGGGATGTCACCCGACACTGGTACCCGGGGCAGCGACCCGATACGACCCGGGGACCTGGGTCCGGGGTCCCGACCTGACCCGGTGACCTGGGGCCAGGGTAACCACCTGACCCGGGGACTCGGGCCGGGGACCCGGTATGACTCCGTCTCCCGGGGCCGGGGTGGTCACCTGACACTGCTACCCGGGACAGCGACCCGACATGACCCGGTGACCCGGGGCCGGGGTAACGACCTGTCCAGGGGACCTGGGCCGGGGACCCGACAGGACCCGGTGACCTGGTTCCGGGGTGCCGACCTGACCCGGTGACCTGGGGCTGTGGTGTCGACCGGACTCGGCGACCTGGTCCGGTGTCCCGTCATGACCCGGGGACCTGGGGTCGGGGTGGTCACCAGACCGTTGTACCCAGGCCGTTGACCCGACATGACCCTGTGACCCGGGGCCTGAGTAAAAATCCGACCCGGGGCCTGGGTAAAAATCCAACCCGGGGACCCGGGGCCTGGTTAACGACCTGTCCAGGGGACCCGGGCCGGGGACCCGACAGGACCCGGTGATCTTTCGCTGGTGTCCCGATGCAACCCGGGGACCCGGGCCGGGGACCCCACGTGACCCGGGGACCTGGGGCAGGGGATGTCACCCGACACTGGTACCCGGGGCAGCGACCCGATACGACCCGGGGACCTGGGTCCGGGGTCCCGACCTGACCCGCTGACCTGGGGCCGGTGTCCCCACGTGACCCGGGGTCCTGGTGCCGGGGTCCCCACGTGACCCGGGGACCCGGGCCGGGGTCCCCACGTGACCCGGTGACCTGAGGCCGGGGTCCCCACGTGACCCGGTGACCTGGGGCGAGGGTCCCCACGTGATCCGGTCACCTGGGGCCGGGGTCCCCACGTGACCCGGGGACCCGGGCCGGGGACCCCACGTGACCCGGGGACCTGGGGCCGGGGATGTCACCCGACACTGGTACCCGGGGCAGCGACCCGATACGACCCGGGGACCTGGGTCCGGGGTCCCGACCTGACCCGGTGACCTGGGGCCAGGGTAACCACCTGACCCGGGGACCCGGGCCGGGGACTCGGTATGACTCCGTCTCCCGGGGCCGGGGTGGTCACCTGACACTGCTACCCGGGACAGCGACCCGACATGACCCGGTGACCCGGGGCCGGGGTAACGACCTGTCCAGGGGACCTGGGCCGGGGACCCGACAGGACCCGGTGACCTGGTTCCGGGGTGCCGACCTGACCCGGTGACCTGGGGCTGTGGTGTCGACCGGACTCGGGGACCTGGTCCGGTGTCCCGTCATGACCCGGGGACCTGGGGTCGGGGTGGTCACCAGACCGTTGTACCCAGGCCGTTGACCCGACATGACCCTGTGACCCGGGGCCTGGGTAAAAATCCAACCAGGGGACCCGGGCATGGGACGTGACATGACCCGACCTAGGTCCGGGGTCCCGACCTGACCCGGTGACCTTGGGCCAGGGTAACCAGCTGACCCGGGGACTCGGGCCGGGGACCCGGTATGACTCCGTCTCCCGGGGCCGGGGTGGTCACCTGACACTGGTACCCGGGACAGCGACCCGACATGACCCGGTGACCCGGGGCCGGGGTAACGACCTGTCCAGGGGACCTGGGCCGGGGACCCGACATGACCCGGTGACCTGGTTCCGGGGTGCCGACCTGACCCGGTGACCTGGGGCTGTGGTGTCGACCGGACTCGGGGACCTGGTCCGGTGTCCCGTCATGACCCGGGGACCTGGGGTCGGAGTGGTCACCAGACCGTTGTACCCAGGCCGTTGACCCGACATGACCCTGTGACCCGGGGCCTGAGTAAAAATCCGACCCGGGGCCTGGGTAAAAATCCAACCCGGGGACCCGGGGCCTGGTTAACGACCTGTCCAGGGGACCCGGGCCGGGGACCCGACAGGACCCGGTGATCTTTCGCTGGTGTCCCGATGCAACCCGGGGACCCGGGCCGGGGACCCCACGTGACCCGGGGACCTGGGGCAGGGGATGTCACCCGACACTGGTACCCGGGGCAGCGACCCGATACGACCCGGGGACCTGGGTCCGGGGTCCCGACCTGACCCGGTGACCTGGGGCCAGGGTAACCACTTGACCCGGGGACCCGGGCCGGGGACCCGGTATGACTCCGTCTCCCGGGGCCGGGGTGGTCACCTGACACTGCTACCCGGGAGAGCGACCCGACATGACCCGGTGACCCGGGGCCGGGGTAACGACCTGTCCAGGGGACCTGGGCCAGGGACCCGACAGGACCCGGTGACCTGGTTCCGGGGTGCCGACCTGACCCGGTGACCTGGGGCTGTGGTGTCGACCGGACTCGGGGACCTGGTCCGGTGTCCCGTCATGACCCGGGGACCTGGGGTCAGGGTGGTCACCAGACCGTTGTACCCAGGCCGTTGACCCGACATGACCCTGTGACCCGGGGCCTGGGTAAAAATCCAACCCGGGGACCCGGGCATGGGACATGACATGACCCGACCTGGGTCCAGGGTCCCGACCTGACCCGCTGACCTGGGGCCGGTGTCCCCACGTGACCCGGGGTCCTGGTGCCGGGGTCCCCACGTGACCCGGGGACCCGAGCCGGGGTCCCCACGTGACCCGGTGACCTGAGGCCGGGGTCCCCACGTGACCCGGTGACCTGGGGCCGGGGTCCCCACGTGACCCGGGGTCCTGGTGCCGGGGTCCCCACGTGACCCGGGGACCCGGGCCGGGGACCCCATGTGACCCGGTGACCTGGGGCCGGGGTCCCCACGTGACCCGGGGACCCGGGCCGGGGACATCACGTGACCCGGTCACCTGGGGCCGGGGTCCCCACGTGACCCGGGGTCCTGGTGCCGCTGTCCCCACGTGACCCGAGGACCCGGGCCGGGGACCCCACGTGACCCGGTGACCTGGGGCCGGGGTCCCCACGTGACCCGGGGACCCGGGCCGGGGACATCACGTGACCCGGTCACCTGGGGCCGGGGTCCCCACGTGACCCGGGGTCCTGGTGCCTGGGTCCCCACGTGACCCGGGGACCCGGGCCGGGGTCCCCACGTGACCCAGGGTCCTGGTGCCGGTGTCCCCACGTGACCCGGTGACCTGGGGCCGGGGTCCCCACGTGACCCGGTGACCTGGGGCCGGGGTCCCCAAGTGACCCGGGGACCCGGGCCGGGGTCCCCACGTGACCCAGGGTCCTGGTGCCGGGGTCCCCACGTGACCCGGTGACCTGGGGCCGGGGTCCCCACGTGACCCGGTGACCTGGGGCCGGGGTCCCCACGTGACCCGGGGACCCGGGCCGGGGACATCACGTGACCCGGTCACCTGGGGCCGGGGTCCCCACGTGACCCGGGGACCCGGGCCGGGGTCCCCACGTGACCCAGGGTCCTGGTGCCGGTGTCCCCACGTGACCCGGTGACCTGGGGCCGGGGTCCCCACGTGACCCGGGGACCCGGGCCGGGGACATCACGTGACCCGGTCACCTGGGGCCGGGGTCCCCACGTGACCCGGTCACCTGGGGCCGGGGTCCCCACGTGACCCGGGGTCCTGGTGCCGGTGTCCCCACGTGACCCGGTCACCTGGGGCCCGGGTCCCCACGTGACCCGGTCACCTGGGGCCGGGGTCCCCACGTGACCTGGGGACCCGGGCCGGGGACCCCACGTGACCCGGGGACCTGGGGCCGGGGATGTCACCCGACACTGGTACCCGGGGCAGCGACCCGATACGACCCGGGGACCTGGGTCCGGGGTCCCGACCTGACCCGGTGACCTGGGGCCAGGGTAACCACCTGACCCGGGGACCCGGGCCGGGGACTCGGTATGACTCCGTCTCCCGGGGCCGGGGTGGTCACCTGACACTGCTACCCGGGACAGCGACCCGACATGACCCGGTGACCCGGGGCCGGGGTAACGACCTGTCCAGGGGACCTGGGCCGGGGACCTGACAGGACCCGGTGACCTGGTTCCGGGGTGCCGACCTGACCCGGTGACCTGGGGCTGTGGTGTCGACCGGACTCGGGGACCTGGTCCGGTGTCCCGTCATGACCCGGGGACCTGGGGTCGGGGTGGTCACCAGACCGTTGTACCCAGGCCGTTGACCCGACATGACCCTGTGACCCGGGGCCTGGGTAAAAATCCGACCCGGGGCCTGGGTAAAAATCCAACCCGGGGACCCGGGGCCGGGTTAACGACCTGTCCAGGGGACCCGGGCCGGGGACCCGACAGGACCCGGTGATCCTTCGCTGGTGTCCCGATGCAACCCGGGGACCCGGGCCGGGGACCCCACGTGACCCGGGGACCTGGGGCAGGGGATGTCACCCGACACTGGTACCCGGGGCAGCGACCCGATACGACCCGGGGACCTGGGTCCGGGGTCCCGACCTGACCCGGTGACCTGGGGCCAGGGTAACCACCTGACCCGGGGACCCGGGCCGGGGACCCGGTATGACTCCGTCTCCCGGGGCCGGGGTGGTCACCTGACACTGCTACCCGGGACAGCGACCCGACATGACCCGGTGACCCGGGGCCGGGGTAACGACCTGTCCAGGGGACCTGGGCCGGGGACCCGACAGGACCCGGTGACCTGGTTCCGGGGTGCCGACCTGACCCGGTGACCTGGGGCTGTGGTGTCGACCGGACTCGGGGACCTGGTCCGGTGTCCCGTCATGACCCGGGGACCTGGGGTCGGGGTGGTCACCAGACCGTTGTACCCAGGCCGTTGACCCGACATGACCCTGTGACCCGGAGCCTGGGTAAAAATCCAACCCGGGGACCCGGGCATGGGACGTGACATGACCCGACCTGGGTCCGGGGTCCCGACCTGACCCGGTGACCTGGGCCGGGGACCCCACGTGACCCGGGGACCTGGGGCGGGGATGTCACCCGACACTGGTACCCGGGGCAGCGACCCGATACGACCCGGGGACCTGGGTCCGGGGTCCCGACCTGACCCGGTGACCTGGGGCCAGGGTAACCACTTGACCCGGGGACCCGGGCCGGGGACCCGGTATGACTCCGTCTCCCGGGGCCGGGGTGGTCACCTGACACTGGTACCCGGGACAGCGCCCCGACATGAACCGGTGACCCGGGGCCGGGCTAACGACCTGTCCAGGGGACCTGGGCCGGGGACCCGACAGGACCCGGTGACCTGGTTCCGGGGTGCCGACCTGACCCGGTGACCTGGGGCTGTGGTGGCGACCGGACTCGGGGACCTGGGGTCGGGGTGGTCACCAGACCGTTGTACCCAGGCCGTTGACCCGACATGACCCTGTGACCCGGGGCCTGGGTAAAAATCCAACCCGGGGACCCGGGCATGGGACATGACATGACCCAACCTGGGTCCGGGGTCCCGACCTGACCCGCTGACCTGGGTCCGGGGTCCCCACGTGACCCGGGGTCCTGGTGCCGGGGTCCCCACGTGACCCGGGGACCCGAGCCGGGGTCCCCACGTGACCCGGGGACCCGGGCCGGGGACATCACGTGACCCGGTCACCTGGGGCCGGGGTCCCCACGTGACCCGGTCACCTGGGGCCCGGGTCCCCACGTGACCCGGTCACCTGGGGCCGGGGTCCCCACGTGACCTGGGGACCCGGGCCGGGGACCCCACGTGACCCGGGGACCTGGGGCCGGGGTCCCGACCTGACCCGGTGACCTGGGGCCAGGGTAACCACCTGACCCGGGGACCCGGGCCGGGGACTCGGTATGACTCCGTCTCCCGGGGCCGGGGTGGTCACCTGACACTGCTACCCGGGACAGCGACCCGACATGACCCGGTGACCCGGGGCCGGGGTAACGACCTGTCCAGGGGACCTGGGCCGGGGACCCGACAGGACCCGGTGACCTGGTTCCGGGGTGCCGACCTGACCCGGTGACCTGGGGCTGTGGTGTCGACCGGACTCGGGGACCTGGTCCGGTGTCCCGTCATTACCCGGGGACCTGGGGTCGGGGTGGTCACCAGACCGTT
Source organism: Somateria mollissima (assembly GCA_951411735.1). Taxonomy (NCBI): domain Eukaryota; kingdom Metazoa; phylum Chordata; class Aves; order Anseriformes; family Anatidae; genus Somateria; species Somateria mollissima. The sequence continues at coordinate 127,176 of CATOCB010000384.1, forward strand.
GTACCCAGGCCGTTGAGCCGACATGACCCTGTGACCCGGGGCCTGGGTAAAAATCCGACCCGGGGCCTGGGTAAAAATCCAACCCGGGGACCCGGGGCCGGGTTAACGACCTGTCCAGGGGACCCGGGCCGGGGACCCGACAGGACCCGGTGACCCGGAGCCTGGGTAAAAATCCAACCCGGGGACCCGGGCATGGGACGTGACATGACCCGACCTGGGTCCGGGGTCCCGACCTGACCCGGTGACCTGGGCCGGGGACCCCACGTGACCCGGGGACCTGGGGCCGGGGATGTCACCCGACACTGGTACCCGGGGCAGCGACCCGATACGACCCGGGGACCTGGGTCCGGGGTCCCGACCTGACCCGGTGACCTGGGGCCAGGGTAACCACTTGACCCGGGGACCCGGGCCGGGGACCCGGTATGACTCCGTCTCCCGGGGCCGGGGTGGTCACCTGACACTGGTACCCGGGACAGCGCCCCGACATGACCCGGTGACCCGGGGCCGGGGTAACGACCTGTCCAGGGGACCTGGGCCGGGGACCCGACAGGACCCGGTGACCTGGTTCCGGGGTGCCGACCTGACCCGGTGACCTGGGGCTGTGGTGGCGACCGGACTCGGGGACCTGGGGTCGGGGTGGTCACCAGACCGTTGTACCTAGGCCGTTGACCCGACATGACCCTGTGACCCGGGGCCTGGGTAAAAATCCAACCCGGGGACCCGGGCATGGGACATGACATGACCCAACCTGGGTCCGGGGTCCCGACCTGACCCGCTGACCTTGGTCCGGTGTCCCCACGTGACCCGGGGTCCTGGTGCCGGGGTCCCCACTTGACCCGGGGACCCGAGCCGGGGTCCCCACGTGACCCGGGGACCCGGGCCGGGGACATCACGTGACCCGGTCACCTGGGGCCGGGGTCCCCACGTGACCCGGTCACCTGGGGCCCGGGTCCCCACGTGACCCGGTCACCTGGGGCCGGGGTCCCCACGTGACCTGGGGACCCGGGCCGGGGACCCCACGTGACCCGGGGACCTGGGGCCGGGGTCCCGACCTGACCCGGTGACCTGGGGCCAGGGTAACCACCTGACCCGGGGACCCGGGCCGGGGACTCGGTATGACTCCGTCTCCCGGGGCCGGGGTGGTCACCTGACACTGCTACCCGGGACAGCGACCCGACATGACCCGGTGACCCGGGGCCGGGGTAACGACCTGTCCAGGGGACCTGGGCCGGGGACCCGACAGGACCCGGTGACCTGGTTCCGGGGTGCCGACCTGACCCGGTGACCTGGGGCTGTGGTGTCGACCGGACTCGGGGACCTGGTCCGGTGTCCCGTCATGACCCGGGGACCTGGGGTCGGGGTGGTCACCAGACCGTTGTACCCAGGCCGTTGACCCGACATGACCCTGTGACCCGGAGCCTGGGTAAAAATCCAACCCGGGGACCCGGGCATGGGACGTGACATGACCCGACCTGGGTCCGGGGTCCCGACCTGACCCGGTGACCTGGGCCGGGGACCCCACGTGACCCGGGGACCTGGGGCCGGGGATGTCACCCGACACTGGTACCCGGGGCAGCGACCCGATACGACCCGGGGACCTGGGTCCGGGGTCCCGACCTGACCCGGTGACCTGGGGCCAGGGTAACCACTTGACCCGGGGACCCGGGCCGGGGACCCGGTATGACTCCGTCTCCCGGGGCCGGGGTGGTCACCTGACACTGCTACCCGGGACAGCGACCCGACATGACCCGGTGACCCGGGGCCGGGGTAACGATCTGTCCAGGGGACCTGGGCCGGGGACCCGACAGGACCCGGTGACCTGGTTCCGGGGTGCCGACCTGACCCGGTGACCTGGGGCTGTGGTGGCGACCGGACTCGGGGACCTGGGGTCGGGGTGGTCACCAGACCGTTGTACCCAGGCCGTTGACCCGACATGACCCTGTGACCCGGGGCCTGGGTAAAAATCCAACCCGGGGACCCGGGCATGGGACATGACATGACCCAACCTGGGTCCAGGGTCCCGACCTGACCCGCTGACCTGGGGCCGGGGTCCCCACGTGACCCGGGGTCCTGGTGCCGGGGTCCCCACGTGACCCGGGGACCCGAGCCGGGGTCCCCACGTGACCCGGTGACCTGAGGCCGGGGTCCCCACGTGACCCGGTGACCTGGGGCCGGGGTCCCCACGTGACCCGGGGTCCTGGTGCCGGGGTCCCCACGTGACCCGGGGACCCGGGCCGGGGACTCCACGTGACCCGGTGACCTGGGGCCGGGGTCCCCACGTGACCCGGGGACCCGGGCCGGGGACATCACGTGACCCGGTCAACTGGGGCCGGGGTCCCCACGTGACCCGGGGTCCTGGTGCCGGGGACCCCACGTGACCCGGGGACCCGGGCCGGGGTCCCCACGTGACCCGGGGTCCTGGTGCCGGGGTCCCCACGTGACCCGCTGACTTGGGGCCGGGGTCCCCACTTGACCCGGGGTCCTGGTGCCGGGGTCCCCACGTGACCCGGGGACCCGGGCCGGGGTCCCCACGTGACCCGGTGACCTGAGGCCGAGGTCCCCACGTGACCTGGTGACCTGGGGCGAGGGTCCCCACGTGACCCGGGGTCCTGGTGCCAGGGTCCCCAAGTGACCCGGGGACCCGGGCCGGGGACCCCACGTGACCCGGTGACCTGGGGCCGGGGTCCCCACGTGACCCGGGGACCCGGGCCGGGGACATCACGTGACCCGGTCACCTGGGGCCGGGGTCCCCACGTGACCCGGGGTCCTGGTGCCGGGGTCCCCACGTGACCCGGGGACCCGGGCCGGGGTCCCCACGTGACCCAGGGTCCTGGTGCCGGTGTCTCCACGTGACCCGGTGACCTGGGGCCGGGGTCCGCACGTGACCCGGTGACCTGGGGCCGGGGTCCCCACGTGACCCGGGGACCCGGGCCGGGGACATCACGTGACCCGGTCACCTGGGGCCGGGGTCCCCACGTGACCCGGAGTCCTGGTGCCGGTGTCCCCACGTGACCCGGTCACCTGGGGCCGGGGTCCCCACGTGACCCGGTGACCTGGGGCCGGGGTCCCCACGTGACCCGGGGACCCGGGCCGGGGTCCCCACGTGACCCAGGGTCCTGGTGCCGGTGTCCCCACGTGACCCGGTGACCTGGGGCCGGGGTCCCCACGTGACCCGGTGACCTGGGGCCGGGGTCCCCACGTGACCCGGGGACCCGGGCCGGGGACATCACGTGACCCGGTCACCTGGGGCCGGGGTCCCCACGTGACCTGGGGACCCGGGCCGGGGACCCCACGTGACCCGGGGACCTGGGGCCGGGGATGTCACCCGACACTGGTACCCGGGGCAGCGACCCGATACGACCCGGGGACCTGGGTCCGGGGTCCCGACCTGACCCGGTGACCTGGGGCCAGGGTAACCACCTGACCCGGGGACCCGGGCCGGGGACTCGGTATGACTCCGTCTCCCGGGGCCGGGGTGGTCACCTGACACTGCTACCCGGGACAGCGACCCGACATGACCCGGTGACCCGGGGCCGGGGTAACGACCTGTCCAGGGGACCTGGGCCGGGGACCCGACAGGACCCGGTGACCTGGTTCCGGGGTGCCGACCTGACCCGGTGACCTGGGGCTGTGGTGTCGACCGGACTCGGGGACCTGGTCCGGTGTCCCGTCATGACCCGGGGACCTGGGGTCGGGGTGGTCACCAGACCGTTGTACCCAGGCCGTTGAGCCGACATGACCCTGTGACCCGGGGCCTGGGTAAAAATCCGACCCGGGGCCTGGGTAAAAATCCAACCCGGGGACCCGGGGCCGGGTTAACGACCTGTCCAGGGGACCCGGGCCGGGGGACCCGACAGGACCCGGTGATCCTTCGCTGGTGTCCCGATGCAACCCGGTGACCTGGGCCGGGGACCCCACGTGACCCGGGGACCTGGGGCAGGGGATGTCACCCGACACTGGTACCCGGGGCAGCGACCCGATACGACCCGGGGACCTGGGTCCGGGGTCCCGACCTGACCCGGTGACCTGGGGCCAGGGTAACCACCTGACCCGGGGACCCGGGCCGGGGACCCGGTATGACTCCGTCTCCCGGGGCCGGGGTGGTCACCTGACACTGCTACCCGGGACAGCGACCCGACATGACCCGGTGACCCGGGGCCGGGGTAACGACCTGTCCAGGGGACCTGGGCCGGGGACCCGACAGGACCCGGTGACCTGGTTCCGGGGTGCCGACCTGACCCGGTGACCTGGGGCTGTGGTGTCGACCGGACTCGGGGACCTGGTCCGGTGTCCCGTTATGACAAGGGGACCTGGGGTCGGGGTGGTCACCAGACCGTTGTACCCAGGCCGTTGAGCCGAAATGACCCTGTGACCCGGAGCCTGGGTAAAAATCCAACCCGGGGACCCGGGCATGGGACGTGACATGACCCGACCTGGGTCCGGGGTCCCGACCTGACCCGGTGACCTGGGCCGGGGACCCCACGTGACCCGGGGACCTGGGGCCGGGGATGTCACCCGACACTGGTACCCGGGGCAGCGACCCGATACGACCCGGGGACCTGGGTCCGGGGTCCCGACCTGACCCGGTGACCTGGGGCCGGGGTCCCCACGTGACCCGGGGTCCTGGTGCCGGGGTTCCCACGTGACCCGGGAACCCGGGCCGGGGACATCACGTGACCCGGGGTCCTGTTGCCGGTGTCCCCACGTGACCCGGGGACCCGGGCCGGGGACCCCACGTGACCCGGTGACCTGGGTCCGGGGTCCCCACGTGACCCGGGGACCCGGGCCGGGGACATCACGTGACCCGGTGACCTGGGGCCGGGGTCCCCACGTGACCCGGGGACCCGGGCCGGGGTCCCCACGTGACCCAGGGTCCTGGTGCCGGTGTCCCCACGTGACCCGGGGACCTGGGGCCGGGGTCCGCACGTGACCCGGTGACCTGGGGCCGGGGTCCCCACGTGACCCGGGGGACCCGGGCCGGGGTCCCCACGTGACCGAGGGTCCTTGTGCCGGTGTCCCCACGTGACCCGGTGACCTGGGGCCGGGGTCCCCACGTGACCCGGTGACCTGGGGCCGGGGTCCCCACGTGACCCGGGGACCCGGGCCGGGGACATCACGTGACCCGGTCACCTGGGGCCGGGGTCCCCACGTGACCCGGGGTCCTGGGACCGGGGTCCCCACGTGACCCGGTGACCTGGTGCCGGTGTCCCCACGTGACCCGGTCACCTGGGGCCCGGGTCCCCACGTGACCCGGTCACCTGGGGCCGGGGTCCCCACGTGACCTGGGGACCCGGGCCGGGGACCCCACGTGACCCGGGGACCTGGGGCAGGGGATGTCACCCGACACTGGTACCCGGGGCAGCGACCCGACATGACCCGGTGACCCGGGGCCGGGGTAACGACCTGTCCAGGGGACCTGGGCCGGGGACCCGACAGGACCCGGTGACCTGGTTCCGGGGTGCCGACCTGACCCGGTGACCTGGGGCTGTGGTGTCGACCGGACTCGGGGACCTGGTCCGGTGTCCCGTCATGACCCGGGGACCTGGGGTAGGGGTGGTCACCAGACCGTTGTACCCAGGCCGTTGACCCGACGTGACCCGGTGCCTGGGTAAAAATCCAACCCGGGGACCCGGGCATGGGACGTGACATGACCCGACCTGGGTCCGGGGTCCCGACCTGACCCGGTGACCTTGGGCCAGGGTAACCACCTGACCCGGGGACTCGGGCCGGGGACCCGGTATGACTCCGTCTCCCGGGGCCGGGGTGGTCACCTGACACTGCTACCCGGGACAGCGACCCGACATGACCCGGTGACCCGGGGCCGGGGGTAACGACCTGTCCAGGGGACCTGGGCCGGGGACCCGACATGACCCGGTGACCTGGTTCCGGGGTGCTGACCTGACCCGGTGACCTGGGGCTGTGGTGTCGACCGGACTCGGGGACCTGGTCCGGTGTCCCGTCATGACCCGGGGACCTGGGGTCGGAGTGGTCACCAGACCGTTGTACCCAGGCCGTTGACCCGACATGACCCTGTGACCCGGGGCCTGAGTAAAAATCCGACCCGCGGCCTGGGTAAAAATCCAACCCGGGGACCCGGGGCCGGGTTAACGACCTGTCCAGGGGACCCGGGCCGGGGACCCCACGTGACCCGGGGACCTGGGGCAGGGGATGTCACCCGACACTGGTACCCGGGGCAGCGACCCGATACGACCCGGGGACCTGGGTCCGGGGTCCCGACCTGACCCGGTGACCTGGGGCTGTGGTGTCGACCGGACTCGGGGACCTGGTCCGGTGTCCCGTCATGACCCGGGGACCTGGGGTCGGGGTGGTCACCAGACCGTTGTACCCAGGCCGTTGACCCGACATGACCCTGTGACCCGGAGCCTGGGTAAAAATCCAACCCGGGGACCTGGGCATGGGACGTGACATGACCCGACTTGGGTCCGGGGTCCCGACCTGACCCGGTGACCTGGGCCGGGGACCCCACGTGACCCGGGGTCCTGGTGCCGGGGTCCCCACGTGACCCGGGGACCCGAGCCGGGGTCCCCACGTGACCCGGTGACCTGAGGCCGGGGTCCCCACGTGACCCGGTGACCTGGGGCCGGGGTTCCCACGTGACCCGGGGTCCTGGTGCCGGGGTCCCCACGTGACCCGGGGACCCGGGCCGGGGACCCCACGTGACCCGGTGACCTGGGGCCGGGGTCCCCACGTGACCCGGGGACCCGGGCCGGGGACATCACGTGACCCGGTCACCTGGGGCCGGGGTGCCCACGTGACCCGGTCACCTGGGGCCGGGGTCCCCACGTGACCCGGGGTCCTGGTGCCGGGGTCCCCACGTGACCCGGTGACCTGAGGCCGGGGTCCCCACGTGACCCGGTGACCTGGTGCCGGGGTCCCCACGTGACCCGGGGTCCTGGTGCCTGGGTTCCCACGTGACCCGGGGACCCGGGCCGGGGTCCCCACGTGACCCGGGGTCCTGGTGCCGGTGTCCCCACGTGACCCGGGGACCCGGGCCGGGGACCCCACGTGACCCGGTGACCTGGGGCCGGGGTCCCCACGTGACCCGGGGACCCGGGCCGGGGACATCACGTGACCCGGTCACCTGGGGCCGGGGTCCCCACGTGACCCGGAGTCCTGGTGCCGGTGTCCCCACGTGACCTGGGGACCTGGGCCGGGGACCCCACGTGACCCGGGGACCTGGGGCCGGGGATGTCACCCGACACTGGTACCCGGGGCAGCGACCCGATACGACCCGGGGACCTGGGTCCAAGGTAACGACCTGTCCAGGGGACCTGGGCCGGGGACCCGACAGGACCCGGGGACCTGGGTCCGGGGTCCCGACCTGACCCGGTGACCTGGGGCTGTGGTGTCGACCGGACTCGGGGACCTGGTCCGGTGTCCCGTCATGACCCGGGGACCTGGGGTCGGGGTGGTCACCAGACCGTTGTACCCAGGCCGTTGACCCGACATGACCCTGTGACCCGGAGCCTGGGTAAAAATCCAACCCGGGGACCTGGGCATGGGACGTGACATGACCCGACTTGGGTCCGGGGTCCCGACCTGACCCGGTGACCTGGGCCGGGGACCCCACGTGACCCGGGGTCCTGGTGCCGGGGTCCCCACGTGACCCGGGGACCCGAGCCGGGGTCCCCACGTGACCCGGTGACCTGAGGCCGGGGTCCCCACGTGACCCGGTGACCTGGGGCCGGGGTTCCCACGTGACCCGGGGTCCTGGTGCCGGGGTCCCCACGTGACCCGGGGACCCGGGCCGGGGACCCCACGTGACCCGGTGACCTGGGGCCGGGGTCCCCACGTGACCCGGGGACCCGGGCCGGGGACATCACGTGACCCGGTCACCTGGGGCCGGGGTGCCCACGTGACCCGGTCACCTGGGGCCGGGGTCCCCACGTGACCCGGGGTCCTGGTGCCGGGGTCCCCACGTGACCCGGTGACCTGAGGCCGGGGTCCCCACGTGACCCGGTGACCTGGTGCCGGGGTCCCCACGTGACCCGGGGTCCTGGTGCCTGGGTTCCCACGTGACCCGGGGACCCGGGCCGGGGTCCCCACGTGACCCGGGGTCCTGGTGCCGGTGTCCCCACGTGACCCGGGGACCCGGGCCGGGGACCCCACGTGACCCGGTGACCTGGGGCCGGGGTCCCCACGTGACCCGGGGACCCGGGCCGGGGACATCACGTGACCCGGTCACCTGGGGCCGGGGTCCCCACGTGACCCGGAGTCCTGGTGCCGGTGTCCCCACGTGACCTGGGGACCCGGGCCGGGGACCCCACGTGACCCGGGGACCTGGGGCCGGGGATGTCACCCGACACTGGTACCCGGGGCAGCGACCCGATACGACCCGGGGACCTGGGTCCAAGGTAACGACCTGTCCAGGGGACCTGGGCCGGGGACCCGACAGGACCCGGGGACCTGGTTCCGGGGTGCCGACCTGACCCGGTGACCTGGGGCTGTGGTGTCGACCGGACTCGGGGACCTGGTCCGGTGTCTCGTCATGACCCGGGGACCTGGGGTCGGGGTGGTCACCAGACTGTTGTACCCAGGCCGTTGAGCCGACATTACCCTGTGACCCGGAGCCTGGGTAAAAATCCAACCCGGGGACCCGGGCATGGGACGTGACATGACCCGACCAGGGTCCGGGGTCCCGACCTGACCCGGTGACCTGGGCCGGGGACCCCACGTGACCCGGGGACCTGGGGCCGGGGATGTCACCCGACACTGGTACCCGGGGCAGCGACCCGATACGACCCGGGGACCTGGGTCCGGGGTCCCGACCTGACCCGGTGACCTGGGGCCAGGGTAACCACTTGACCCGGGGACCCGGGCCGGGGACCCGGTATGACTCCGTCTCCAGGGGCCGGGGTGGTCACCTGACACTGCTACCCGGGACAGCGACCCGACATGACCCGGTGACCCGGGGCCGGGGTAACGACCTGTCCAGGGGACCTGGGCCGGGGACCCGACAGGACCCGGGGACCTGGTTCCGGGGTGCCGACCTGACCCGGTGACCTGGGGCTGTGGTGGCGACCGGACTCGGGGACCTGGGGTCGGGGTGGTCACCAGACCGTTGTACCCAGGCCGTTGACCCGACATGACCCTGTGACCCGGGGCCTGGGTTAAAATCCAACCCGGGGACCCGGGCATGGGACATGACATGACCCAACCTGGGTCCGGGGTCCCGACCTGACCCGCTGACCTGGGGCCGGTGTCCCCACGTGACCCGGGGTCCTGGTGCCGAAGTCCCCACGTGACCCGGGGACACGAGCCGGGGTCCCCACGTGACCCGGTGACCTGAGGCCGGGGTCCCCACGTGACCCGCTGACCTGGGGCCGGGGTCCCCACGTGACCCGGGGTCCTGGTGCCAGGGTCCCCACGTGACCCGGGGACCCGGGCCGGGGACCCCACGTGACCCGGTGACCTGGGGCCGGGGTCCCCACGTGACCCGGGGTCCTGGTGCCGGGGACCCCACGTGACCCGGGGACCCGGGCCGGGGTCCCCACGTGACCCGGGGTCCTGGTGCCGGGGACCCCACGTGACCCGGGGACCCGGGCCGGGGACCCCACGTGACCCGGTGACCTGGGGCCGGGGTCCCCACGTGACCCGGGGACCCGGGCCGGGGACATCACGTGACCCGGTCACCTGGGGCCGGGGTCCCCACGTGACCCGGTCACCTGGGGCCGGGGTCCCCACGTGACCCGGGGTCCTGGTGCCGGGGTCCCCACGTGACCCGGTGACCTGAGGCCGGGGTCCCCACGTGACCCGGTGACCTGGGGCCGGGGTCCCCACGTGACCCGGGGTCCTGGTGCCGGGGTTCCCACGTGACCCGGTGACCTGGGGCCGGGGTCCCAACGTGACCCGGGGACCCGGGCGGGGGCCATCACGTGACCCGGTCACCTGGGGCCGGGGTCCCCACGTGACCCGGTCACCTGGGGCCGGGGTCCCCACGTGACCCGGGGTCCTGGTGCCGGGGTCCCCACGTGACCCGGTGACCTGAGGCCGGGGTCCCCACGTGACCCGGTGACCTGGGGCCGGGGTCCCCACGTGACCCGGTGACCTGGGGCCGGTGTACCCACGTGACCCGGGGACCCGGGCCGGGGTCCCCACGTGACCCAGGGTCCTGGTGCCGGTGTCCCCACGTGACCCGGTGACCTGGGGCCGGGGTCCCCACGTGACCCGGTGACCTGGGGCCGGGGTCCCCACGTGACCTGGGGACCCGGGCCGGGGACCCCACGTGACCCGGGGACCTGGGGCCGGGGATGTCACCCGACACTGGTACCCGGGGCAGCGACCCGATACGACCCGGGGACCTGGGTCCGGGGTCCCGACCTGACCCGGTGACCTGGGGCCAGGGTAACCACCTGACCCGGGGACCCGGGCCGGGGACCCGGTATGACTCCGTCTCCCGGGGCCGGGGTGGTCACCTGACACTGCTACCCGGGACAGCGACCCGACATGACCCGGTGACCCGGGGCCGGGGTAACGACCTGTCCAGGGGACCTGGGCCGGGGACCCGACAGGACCCGGGGACCTGGTTCCGGGGTGCCGACCTGACCTGGTGACCTGGGGCTGTGGTGTCGACCGGACTCGGGGACCTGGTCCGGTGTCCCGTCATGACCCGGGGACCTGGGGTCGGGGTGGTCACCAGACCGTTGTACCCAGGCCGTTGACCCGACATGACCCTGTGACCCGGGGCCTGGGTAAAAATCCAACCCGGGGACCCGGGCATGGGACATGACATGACCCGACCTGGGTCCGGGGTCCCGACCTGACCCGCTGACCTGGGGCTGGTGTCCCCACGTGACCCGGGGTCCTGGTGCCGGGGTCCCCACGTGACCCGGGGACCCGAGCCGGGGTCCCCACGTGACCCGGTGACCTGAGGCCGGGGTCCCCACGTGACCCGGTGACCTGGGGCCGGGGTCCCCACGTGACCCGGGGTCCTGGTGCCGGGGTCCCCACGTGACCCGGGGACCCGGGCCGGGGACCCCACGTGACCCGGGGACCTGGGGCCGGGGTCCCCACGTGACCCGGGGACCCGGGCCGGGGACATCACGTGACCCGGTCACCTGGGGCCGGGGTCACCACGTGACCCGGTCACCTGGGGCCGGGGTCCCCACGTGACCCGGGGTCCTGGTGCCGGGGTCCCCACGTGACCCGGTGACCTGAGGCCGGGGTCCCCACGTGACCCGGTGACCTGGGGCCGGGGTCCCCACGTGACCCGGGGTCCTGGTGCCTGGGTTCCCACGTGACCCGGGGACCCGGGCCGGGGTCCCCACGTGACCCGGGGTCCTGGTGCCGGTGTCCCCACGTGACCCGGGGACCCGGGACGGGGACCCCACGTGACCCGGTGACCTGGGGCCGGGGTCCCCACGTGACCCGGAGTCCTGGTGCCGGTGTCCCCACGTGACCCGGGGACCCGGGCCGGGGACCCCACGTGACCCGGGGACCTGGGGCCGGGGATGTCACCCGACACTGGTACCCGGGGCAGCGACCCGATACGACCCGGGGACCTGGGTCCGGGGTCCCGACCTGACCCGGTGACCTGGGGCCAGGGTAACCACCTGACCCGGGGACCCGGGCCGGGGACTCGGTATGACTCCGTCTCCCGGGGCCGGGGTGGTCACCTGACACTGGTACCCGGGACAGCGACCCGACATGACCCGGTGACCCGGGGCCGGGGTAACGACCTGTCCAGGGGACCTGGGCCGGGGACCCGACAGGACCCGGAGACCTGGTTCCGGGGTGCCGACCTGACCCGGTGACCTGGGGCTGTGGTGTCGACCGGACTCGGGGACCTGGTCCGGTGTCCCGTCATGACCCGGGGACCTGGGGTCGGGGTGGTCACCAGACCGTTGTACCCAGGCCGTTGAGCCGAAATGACCCTGTGACCCGGAGCCTGGGTAAAAATCCAACCCGGGGACCCGGGCATGGGACGTGACATGACCCGACCTGGGTCCGGGGTCCCGACCTGACCCGGTGACCTGGGCCAGGGACCCCACGTGACCCGGGGACCTGGGGCCGGGGATGTCACCCGACACTGGTACCTGGGGCAGCGACCCGATACGACCCGGGGACCTGGGTCCGGGGTCCCGACCTGACCCGGTGACCTGGGGCCAGGGTAACCACTTGACCCGGGGACCCGGGCCGGGGACCAGGTATGACTCCGTCTCCCGGGGCCGGGGTGGTCACCTGACACTGCTACCCGGGACAGCGACCCGACATGACCCGGTGACCCGGGGCCGGGGTAACGACCTGTCCAGGGGACCTGGGCCGGGGACCCGACAGGACCCGGTGACCTGGTTCCGGGGTGCCGACCTGACCCGGTGACCTGGGGCCAGGGTAACCACCTGACCCGGGGACCCGGGCCGGGGACTCGGTATGACTCCGTCTCCCGGGGCCGGGGTGGTCACCTGACACTGGTACCCGGGACAGCGACCCGACATGACCCGGTGACCCGGGGCCGGGGTAACGACCTGTCCAGGGGACCTGGGCCGGGGACCCGACAGGACCCGGTGACCTGGTTCCGGGGTGCCGACCTGACCCGGTGACCTGGGGCTGTGGTGTCGACCGGACTCGGGGACCTGGTCCGGTGTCCCGTCATGACCCGGGGACCTGGGGTCGGGGTGGTCACCAGACCGTTGTACCCAGGCCGTTGACCCGACATGACCCTGTGACCCGGGGCCTGGGTAAAAATCCGACCCGGGGCCTGGGTAAAAATCCAACCCGGGGACCCGGGGCCGGGTTAACGACCTGTCCAGGGGACCCGGGCCGGGGACCCGACAGGACCCGGTGATCCTTCGCTGGTGTCCCGATGCAACCCGGGGACCCGGGCCGGGGACCCCACGTGACCCGGGGACCTGGGGCCGGGGATGTCACCCGACACTGGTACCCGGGGCAGCGACCCGATACGACCCGGGGACCTGGGTCCGGGGTCCCGACCTGACCCGGTGACCTGGGGCCAGGGTAACCACCTGACCCGGGGACCCGGGCCGGGGACCCGGTATGACTCCGTCTCCCGGGGCCGGGGTGGTCACCTGACACTGCTACCCGGGACAGCGACCCGACATGACCCGGTGACCCGGGGCCGGGGTAACGACCTGTCCAGGGGACCTGGGCCGGGGACCCGACAGGACCCGGTGACCTGGTTCCGGGGTGCCGACCTGACCCGGTGACCTGGGGCTGTGGTGTCGACCGGACTCGGGGACCTGGTCCGGTGTCCTGTCATGACCCGGGGACCTGGGGTCGGGGTGGTCACCAGACCGTTGTACCCAGGCCGTTGAGCCGACATGACCCTGTGACCCGGAGCCTGGGTAAAAATCCAACCCGGGGACCCGGGCATGGGACGTGACATGACCCGACCTGGGTCCGGGGTCCCGACCTGACCCGGTGACCTGGGCCGGGGACCCCACGTGACCCGGGGACCTGGGGCCGGGGATGTCACCCGACACTGGTACCCGGGGCAGCGACCCGATACGACCCGGGGACCTGGGTCCGGGGTCCCGACCTGACCCGGTGACCTGGGGCCAGGGTAACCACCTGACCCGGGGACCCGGGCCGGGGACTCGGTATGACTCCGTCTCCCGGGGCCGGGGTGGTCACCTGACACTGGTACCCGGGACAGCGACCCGACATGACCCGGTGACCCGGGGCCGGGGTAACGACCTGTCCAGGGGACCTGGGCCGGGGACCCGACAGGACCCGGTGACCTGGTTCCGGGGTGCCGACCTGACCCGGTGACCTGGGGCTGTGGTGTCGACCGGACTCGGGGACCTGGTCCGGTGTCCCGTCATGACCCGGGGACCTGGGGTCGGGGTGGTCACCAGACCCTTGTACCCAGGCCGTTGAGCCGACATGACCCTGTGACCCGGGGCCTGGGTAAAAATCCAACCCGGGGACCCGGGCATGGGACATGACATGACCCGACCTGGGTCCGGGGTCCCGACCTGACCCGCTGACCTGGGGCCGGTGTCCCCACGTGACCCGGGGTCCTGGTGCCGGGGTCCCCACGTGACCCGGGGACCCGAGCCGGGGTCCCCACGTGACCCGGTGACCTGAGGCCGGGGTCCCCACGTGACCCGGTGACCTGGGGCCGGGGTCCCCACGTGACCCGGGGTCCAGGTGCCGGGGTCTCCACGTGACCCGGGGACCCGGGCCGGGGACCCCACGCGACCCGGTGACCTGGGGCCGGGGTCCCCACGTGACCCGGGGACCCGGGCCGGGGACATCACGTGACCCGGTCACCTGGGGCCGGGGTCCCCACGTGACCCGGAGTCCTGGTGCCGGTGTCCCCACGTGACCCGGGGACCCGGGCCAGGGACCCCACGTGACCCGGGGACCTGGGGCAGGGGATATCACCCGATACTGGTACCCGGGGCAGCGACCCGATACGACCCGGGGACCTGGGTCCGGGGTCCCGACCTGACCCGGTGACCTGGGGCCAGGGTAACCACCTGACCCGGGGACCCGGGCCGGGGACCCGGTATGACTCCGTCTCCCGGGGCCGGGGTGGTCACCTGACACTGGTACCCGGGACAGCGACCCGACATGACCCGGTGACCCGGGGCCGGGGTAACGACCTGTCCAGGGGACCTGGGCCGGGGACCCGACAGGACCCGGTGACCTGGTTCCGGGGTGCCGACCTGACCCGGTGACCTGGGGCTGTGGTGTCGACCGGACTCGGGGACCTGGTCCGGTGTCCCGTCATGACCCGGGGACCTGGGGTCGGGGTGGTCACCAGACCGTTGTACCCAGGCCGTTGAGCCGACATGACCCTGTGACCCGGAGCCTGGGTAAAAATCCAACCCGGGGACCCGGGCATGGGACGTGACATGACCCGACTTGGGTCCGGGGTCCCGACCTGACCCGGTGACCTGGGCCGGGGACCCCACGTGACCCGGGGACCTGGGGCCGGGGATGTCACCCGACACTGGTACCCGGGGCAGCGACCCGATACGACCCGGGGACCTGGGTCCGGGGTCCCGACCTGACCCGGTGACCTGGGGCCAGGGTAACCACTTGACCCGGGGACCCGGGCCGGGGACCCGGTATGACTCCGTCTCCCGGGGCCGGGGTGGTCACCTGACACTGCTACCCGGGACAGCAACCCGACATGACCCGGTGACCCGGGGCCGGGATAACGACCTGTCCAGGGGACCTGGGCCGGGGACCCGACAGGACCTGGTGACCTGGTTCCGGGGTGCCGACCTGACCCGGTGACCTGGGGCTGTGGTGGCGACCGGACTCGGGGACCTGGGGTCGGGGTGGTCACCAGACCGTTGTACCCAGGCCGTTGACCCGACATGACCCTGTGACCCGGGGCCTGGGTAAAAATCCAACCCGGGGACCCGGGCATGGGACATGACATGACCCAACCTGGGTCCGGGGTCCCGACCTGACCCGCTGACCTGGGGCCGGTGTCCCCACGTGACCCGGGGTCCTGGTGCCGGGGACCCCACGTGACCCGGGGACCCGGGCCGGGGTCCCCACGTGACCCGGGGTCCTGGTGCCGGGGTCCCCACGTGACCCGGGGACCCGGGCCGGGGTCCCCACGTGACCCGGTGACCTGAGGCCGAGGTCCCCACGTGACCCGGTGACCTGGGGCGAGGGTCCCCACGTGACCCGGTCACCTGGTGCCGGGGTCCCCAAGTGACCCGGGGACCCGGGCCGGGGACACCACGTGACCCGGTGACCTGGGGCCGGGGTCCCCACGTGACCCGGGGACCCGGGCCGGGGACATCACGTGACCCGGTCACCTGGGGCCGGGGTCCCCACGTGACCCGGGGTCCTGGGGCCGGGGTCCCCACGTGACCCGGGGTCCTGGTGCCGGGGTCCCCACGTGACCCGGTGACCTGAGGCCGGGGTCCGCACGTGACCCGGTGACCTGGGTCCGGGGTCCCGACCTGACCCGGTGACCTGGGGCCAGGGTAACCACTTGACCCGGGGACCCGGGCCGGGGACCCGGTATGACTCCGTCTCCCGGGGCCGGGGTGGTCACCTGACACTGCTACCCGGGACAGCGACCCGACATGACCCGGTGACCCGGGGCCGGGGTAACGACCTGTCCAGGGGACCTGGGCCGGGGACCCGACAGGACCCGGTGACCTGGTTCCGGGGTGCCGACCTGACCCGGTGACCTGGGGCTGTGGTGTCGACCGGACTCGGGGAGCTGGTCCGGTGTCCCGTCATGACCCGGGGACCTGGGGTCGGGGTGGTCACCAGACCGTTGTACCCAGGCCGTTGACCCGACATGACCCTGTGACCCGGGGCCTGGGTAAAAATCCAACCCGGGGACCCGGGCATGGGACATGACATGACCCGACCTGGGTCCGGGGTCCCGACCTGACCCGCTGACCTGGGGCCGGTGTCCCCACGTGACCCGGGGTCCTGGTGCCGGGGTCCCCACGTGACCCGGGGACCCGAGCCGGGGTCCCCACGTGACCCGGTGACCTGAGGCCGGGGTCCCCACGTGACCCGGGGACCTGGGGCCGGGGTCCCCACGTGACCCGGGGTCCTGGTGCCGGGGTCCCCACGTGACCCGGGGACCCGGGCCGGGGACCCCACATGACCCGGTGACCTGGGGCCGGGGTCCCCACGTGACCCGGGGACCCGGGCCGGGGACATCACGTGACCCGGTCACCTGGGGCCGGGATCCCCACGTGACCCGGTCACCTGGGGCCGGGGTCCCCACGTGACCCGGGGTCCTGGTGCCGGGGTCCCCACGTGACCCGGTGACCTGAGGCCGGGGTCCCCACGTGACCCGGTGACCTGGGGCCGGGGTCCCCACGTGACCCGGGGTCCTGGTGCCTGGGTTCCCACGTGACCCGGGGACCCGGGCAGGGGTCCCCACGTGACCCGGTGACCTGGGGCCGGGGTCCCCACGTGACCCGGGGACCCGGGCCGGGGACATCACGTGACCCGGTCACCTGGGGCCGGGGTCCCCACGTGACCCGGAGTCCTGGTGCCGGTGTCCCCACGTGACCCGGGGACCCGGGCCGGGGACCCCACGTGACCCGGTGACCTGGGGCCGGGGTCCCCACGTGACCCGGGGACCCGGGCCGGGGACATCACGTGACCCGGTCACCTGGGGCTGGGGTCCCCACGTGACCCGGGGTCCTGGTGCCGGGGTCCCCACGTGACCCGGGGACCCGGGCCGGGGTCCCCACGTGACCCAGGGTCCTGGTGCCGGTGTCCCCACGTGACCCGGTGACCTGGGGCCGGGGTCCCCACGTGACCCGGTGACCTGGGGCCGGGGTCCCCACGTGACCCGGGGACCCGGGCCGGGGACATCACGTGACCCGGTCACCTGGGGCCGGGGTCCCCACGTGACCCGGGGTCCTGGTGCCGGTGTCCCCACGTGACCCGGTCACCTGGGGCCCGGGTCCCCACGTGACCCGGTCACCTGGGGCCGGGGTCCCCACGTGACCTGGGGACCCGGACCGGGGACCCTACGTGACCCGGGGACCTGGGGCCGGGGATGTCACCCGACACTGGTACCCGGGGCAGCGACCCGATACGACCCGGGGACCTGGGTCCGGGGTCCCGACCTGACCCGGTGACCTGGGGCCAGGGTAACCACCTGACCCGGGGACCCGGGCCGGGGACTCGGTATGACTCCGTCTCCCGGGGCCGGGGTGGTCACCTGACACTGCTACCCGGGACAGCGACCCGACATGACCCGGTGACCCGGGGCCGGGGTAACGACCTGTCCAGGGGACCTGGGCCGGGGACCCGACAGGACCCGGGGACCTGGTTCCGGGGTGCCGACCTGACCCGGTGACCTGGGGCTGTGGTGTCGACCGGACTCGGGGACCTGGTCCGGTGTCCCGTCATGACCCGGGGACCTGGGGTCGGGGTGGTCACCAGACCGTTGTACCCAGGCCGTTGACCCGACATGACCCTGTGACCCGGGGCCTGGGTAAAAATCCGACCCGGGGCCTGGGTAAAAATCCAACCCGGGGACCCGGGGCCGGGTTAACGACCTGTCCAGGGGACCCGGGCCGGGGACCCGACAGGACCCGGTGATCCTTCGCTGGTGTCCCGATGCAACCCGGGGACCCGGGCCGGGGACCCCACGTGACCCGGGGACCTGGGGCCGGGGATGTCACCCGACACTGGTACCCGGGGCAGCGACCCGATACGACCCGGGGACCTGGGTCCGGGGTCCCGACCTGACCCGGTGACCTGGGGCCAGGGTAACCACTTGACCCGGGGACCCGGGCCGGGGACCCGGTATGACTCCGTCTCCCGGGGCCAGGGTGGTCACCTGACACTGCTACCCGGGACAGCGACCCGACATGACCCGGTGACCCGGGGCCGGGGTAACGACCTGTCCAGGGGACCTGGGCCGGGGACCCGACAGGACCCGGTGACCTGGTTCCGGGGTGCCGACCTGACCCGGTGACCTGGGGCTGTGGTGTCGACCGGACTCGGGGACCTGGTCCGGTGTCCCGTCATGACCCGGGGACCTGGGGTCGGGGTGGTCACCAGACCGTTGTACCCAGGCCGTTGAGCCGACATGACCCTGTGACCCGGGGCCTGGGTAAAAATCCGACCCGGGGCCTGGGTAAAAATCCAACCCGGGGACCCGGGGCCGGGTTAACGACCTGTCCAGGGGACCCGGGCCGGGGACCCGACAGGACCCGGTGATCCTTCGCTGGTGTCCCGATGCAACCCGGGGACCCGGGCCGGGGACCCCACGTGACCCGGGGACCTGGGGCAGGGGATGTCACCCGACACTGGTACCCGGGGCAGCGACCCGATACGACCCGGGGACCTGGGTCCGGGGTCCCGACCTGACCCGGTGACCTGGGGCCAGGGTAACCACTTGACCCGGGGACCCGGGCCGGGGACCCGGTATGACTCCGTCTCCCGGGGCCAGGGTGGTCACCTGACACTGCTACCCGGGACAGCGCCCCGACATGACCCGGTGACCCGGGGCCGGGGTAACGACCTGTCCAGGGGACCTGGGCCGGGGACCCGACAGGACCCGGTGACCTGGTTCCGGGGTGCCGACCTGACCCGGTGACCTGGGGCTGTGGTGTCGACCGGACTCGGGGACCTGGTCCGGTGTCCCGTCATGACCCGGGGACCTGGGGTCGGGGTGGTCACCAGACCGTTGTACCCAGGCCGTTGACCCGACATGACCCTGTGACCCGGGGCCTGGGTAAAAATCCAACCTGGGGACCCGGGCATGGGACATGACATGACCCGACCTGGGTCCGGGGTCCCGACCTGACCCGCTGACCTGGGGCTGGTGTCCCCACGTGACCCGGGGTCCTGGTGCCGGGGTCCCCACGTGACCCGGGGACCCGAGCCGGGGTCCCCACGTGACCCGGTGACCTGGGGCCGGGGTCCCCACGTTACCCGCGGTCATGGTGCCGGGGTTCCCACGTGACCCGGGGACCCGGGCCGGGGTCCCCACGTGACCCAGGGTCCTGGTGCCGGTGTCCCCACGTGACCCGGTGACCTGGGGCCGGGGTCCCCACGTGACCCGGTGACCTGGGGCCGGGGTCCCCACGTGACCCGGGGACCCGGGCCGGGGTCCCCACGTGACCCAGGGTCCTGGTGCCGGTGTCCCCACGTGACCCGGTGACCTGGGGCCGGGGTCCCCATGTGACCCGGTGACCTGGGGCCGGCGTCCCCACGTGACCTGGGGACCCGGGCCGGGGACCCCACGTGACCCGGGGACCTGGGGCCGGGGATGTCACCCGACACTGGTACCCGGGGCAGCGACCCGATACGACCCGGGGACCTGGGTCCGGGGTCCCGACCTGACCCGGTGACCTGGGGCCAGGGTAACCACCTGACCCGGGGACCCGGGCCGGGGACTCGGTATGACTCCGTCTCCCGGGGCCGGGGTGGTCACCTGACACTGGTACCCGGGACAGCGACCCGACATGACCCGGTGACCCAGGGCCGGGGTAACGACCTGTCCAGGGGACCTAGGCCGGGGACCCGACAGGACCCGGTGACCTGGTTTCGGGGTGCCGACCTGACCCGGTGACCTGGGGCTGTGGTGTCGACCGGACTCGGGGACCTGGTCCGGTGTCCCGTCATGACCCGGGGACCTGGGGTCGGGGTGGTCACCAGACCGTTGTACCCAGGCCGTTGACCCGACATGACCCTGTGACCCGGGGCCGGGGTAAAAATCCAACCCGGGGACCCGGGCATGGGACGTGACATGACCCGACCTAGGTCCGGGGTCCCGACCTGACCCGGTGACCTTGGGCCAGGGTAACCACCTGCCCCGGGGACTCGGGTCGGGGACCCGGTATGACTCCGTCTCCCGGGGCCGGGGTGGTCACCTGACACTGGTACCCGGGACAGCGACCCGACATGACCCGGTGACCCGGGGCCGGGGTAACGACCTGTCCAGGGGACCTGGGCCGGGGACCCGACAGGACCCGGTGACCTGGTTCCGGGGTGCCGACCTGACCCGGTGACCTGGGGCTGTGGTGTCGACCGGACTCGGGGACCTGGTCCGGTGTCCCGTCATGACCCGGGGACCTGGGGTCGGGGTGGTCACCAGACCATTGTACCCAGGCCGTTGACCCGACATGACCCTGTGACCCGGGGCCTGGGTAAAAATCCGACCCGGGGCCTGGGTAAAAATCCAACCCGGGGACCCGGGGCCGGGTTAACGACCTGTCCAGGGGACCCGGGCCGGGGACCCGACAGGACCCGGTGATCCTTCGCTGGTGTCCCGATGCAACCCGGGGACCCGGGCCGGGGACCCCACGTGTCCCGGGGACCTGGGGCCGGGGATGTCACCCGACACTGGTACCCGGGGCAGCGACCCGATACGACCCGGGGACCTGGGTCCGGGGTCCCGACCTGACCCGGTGACCTGGGGCCAGGGTAACCACCTGACCCGGGGACCCGGGCCGGGGACCCGGTATGACTCCGTCTCCCGGGGCCGGGGTGGTCACCTGACACTGCTACCCGGGACAGCGACCCGACATGACCCGGTGACCCGGGGCCGGGGTAACGACCTGTCCAGGGGACCTGGGCCGGGGACCCGACAGGACCCGGTGACCTGGTTCCGGGGTGCCGACCTGACCCGGTGACCTGGGGCTGTGGTGTCGACCGGACTCGGGGACCTGGTCCGGTGTCCCGTCATGACCCGGGGACCTGGGGTCGGGGTGGTCACCAGACCGTTGTACCCAGGCCGTTGACCCGACATGACCCTGTGACCCGGGGCCTGGGTAAAAATCCAACCCGGGGACCCGGGCATGGGACGTGACATGACCCGACCTGGGTCCGGGGTCCCGACCTGACCCGCTGACCTGGGGCCGGTGTCCCCACGTGACCCGGGGACCTGGTGCCGGGGTCCCCACGTGACCCGGGGACCCGGGCCGGGGTCCCCACGTGACCCGGTGACCTGAGGCCGGGGTCCCCACGTGACCCGGTGACCTGGGGTGAGGGTCCCCACGTGACCCGGGGTCCTGGTGCCGGGGTCCCCACGTGACCCGGGGACCCGGGCCGGGGACCCCACGTGACCCGGTGACCTGGGGCCGGGGTCCCCACGTGACCCGGGGACCCGGGCCGGGGACATCACGTGACCCGGTCACCTGGGGCCGGGGTCCCCACGTGACCCGGGGACCCGGGCCGGGGTCCCCACGTGACCCAGGGTCCTGGTGCCGGTGTCCCCACGTGACCCGGTGACCTGGGGCCGGGGTACACGCGTGACCCGGGGACCCGGGCCGGGGTCCCCACGTGACCCAGGGTCCTGGTGCCGGGGTCCCCACGTGACCCGGTGACCTGGGGCCGGGGTCCCCACGTGACCCGGGGACCCGGGCCGGGGACATCACGTGACCCGGTCACCTGGGGCCGGGGTCCCCACGTGACCCGGTCACCTGGGGCCGGGGTCCCCACGTGACCCGGGGTCCTGGTGCCGGTGTCCCCACGTGACCCGGTCACCTTGGGCCCGGGTCCCCACGTGACCCGGTCACCTGGGGCCGGGGTCCCCACGTGACCTGGGGACCCGGGCCGGGGACCCCACGTGACCCGGGGACCTGGGGCCGGGGATGTCACCCGACACTGGTACCTGGGGCAGCGACCCGATACGACCCGGGGACCTGGGTCCGGGGTCCCGACCTGACCCGGTGACATGGGGCCAGGGTAACCACCTGACCCGGGGACCCGGGCCGGGGACTCGGTATGACTCCGTCTCCCGGGGCCGGGGTGGTCACCTGACACTGCTACCCGGGACAGCGACCCGACATGACCCGGTGACCCGGGGCCGGGGTAACGACCTGTCCAGGGGACCTGGGCCGGGGACCCGACAGGACCCGGTGACCTGGTTCCGGGGTGCCGACCTGACCCGGTGACCTGGGGCTGTGGTGTCGACCGGACTCGGGGACCTGGTCCGGTGTCCCGTCATGACCCGGGGACCTGGGGTCGGGGTGGTCACCAGACAGTTGTACCCAGGCCGTTGACCCGACATGACCCTGTGACCGGGGCCTGGGTAAAAATCCAACCCGGGGACCCGGGCATGGGACGTGACATGACCCGACCTGGGTCCGGGGTCCCGACCTGACCCGGTGACCTTGGGCCAGGGTAACCACCTGACCCGGGGACTCGGGCCGGGGACCCGGTATGACTCCGTCTCCCGGGGCCGGGGTGGTCACCTGACACTGCTACCCGGGACAGCGACCCGACATGACCCGGTGACCCGGTGCCGGGGTAACGACCTGTCTAGGGGACCTGGGCCGGGGACCCGACATGACCCGGTGACCTGGTTCCGGGGTGCCGACCTGACCCGGTGACTTGGGGCTGTGGTGTCGACCGGACTCGGGGACCTGGTCCGGTGTCCCGTCATGACCCGGGGACCTGGGGTCGGGGTGGTCACCAGACCGTTGTACCCAGGCCGTTGACCCGACATGACCCTGTGACCCGGGGCCTGGGTAAAAATCCGACCCGGGGCCTCGGTAAAAATCCAACCCGGGGACCCGGGGCCGGGTTAACGACCTGTCCAGGGGACCCGGGCCGGGGACCCGACAGGACCTGGTGATCCTTCGCTGGTGTCCCGATGCAACCCGGGGACCCGGGCCGGGGACCCCACGTGACCCGGGGACCTGGGGCAGGGGATGTCACCCGACACTGGTACCCGGGGCAGCGACCCGATACGACCCGGGGACCTGGGTCCGGGGTCCCGACCTGACCCGGTGACCTGGGGCCAGGGTAACCACCTGACCCGGGGACCCGGGCCGGGGACCCGGTATGACTCCGTCTCCCGGGGCCGGGGTGGTCACCTGACACTGCTACCCGGGACAGCGACCCGACATGACCCGGTGACCCGGGGCCGGGGTAACGACCTGTCCAGGGGACCTGGGCCGGGGACCCGACAGGACCCGGTGACCTGGTTCCGGGGTGCCGACCTGACCCGGTGACCTGGGGCTGTGGTGTCGACCGGACTCGGGGACCTGGTCCGGTGTCCCGTCATGACCCGGGGACCTGGGGTCGGGGTGGTCACCAGACCGTTGTACCCAGGCCGTTGACCCGACATGACCCTCTGACCCGGGGCCTGGGTAAAAATCCAACCCGGGGACCCGGGCATGGGACGTGACATGACCCGACCTGGGTCCGGGGTCCCGACCTGACCTGGTGACCTGGGCCGGGGACCCCACGTGACCCGGGGACCTGGGGCCGGGGATGTCACCCGACACTGGTACCCGGGGCAGCGACCCGATACGACCCGGGGACCTGGGTCTGGGGTCCCGACCTGACCCAGTGACCTGGGGCCAGGGTAACCACCTGACCCGGGGACCCGGGCCGGGGACCCGGTATGACTCCGTCTCCCGGGGCCGGGGTGGTCACCTGACACTGCTACCCGGGACAGCGACCCGACATGACCCGGTGACCCGGGGCCGGGGTAACGACCTGTCCAGGGGACCTGGGCCGGGGACCCGACAGGACCCGGTGACCTGGTTCCGGGGTGCCGACCTGACCCGGTGACCTGGGGCTGTGGTGTCGACCGGACTCGGGGACCTGGTCCGGTGTCCCGTCATGACCCGGGGACCTGGGGTCGGGGTGGTCAGTAGACCGTTGTACCCAGGCCGTTGAGCCGACATGACCCTGTGACCTGGGGCCTGGGTAAAAATCCAACCCGGGGACCCAGGCATGGGACATGACATGACCCGACCTGGGTCCGGGGCCCCGACCTGACCCGCTGACCTGGGGCCGGTGTCCCCACGTGACCCGGGGTCCTGGTGCCGGGGTCCCCACGTGACCCGGGGACCTGGGGCCGGGGTCCCCACGTGACCCGGGGCCCTGGTGCCGGGGTCCCCACGTGACCCGGGGACCCGGGCCGGGGACCCCACGTGACCCGGTGACCTGGGGCCGGGGTCCCCACGTGACCCGGGGACCCGGGCCGGGGACATCACGTGACCCGGTCACCTTGGGCCGGGGTCCCCACGTGACCCGGGGTCCTGGTGCCGGGGTCCCCACGTGACCCGGGGACCCAGGCCGGGGTCCCCACGTGACCCAGGGTCCTGGTGCCGGTTTCCCCACGTGACCCGCTGACCTGGGGCCGGGGTCCCCACGTGACCCGGGGTCCTGGTGCCGGGGTCCCCACGTGACCCGCTGACCTGGGGCCGGGGTCCCCACGTGACCCGGGGTCCTGGTGCCGGGGTCCCCACGTGACCCGCTGACCTGTGGCCGGGGTCCCCACGTGACCCGGTGACCTGGTGCCGTGGTCCCCACGTGACCCGCTGACCTGGGGCCGGGGTCCCCACGTGACCCGGGGTCCTGGTGCCGGGGTGGTCACCGGAACCTGGGAACCAGGCCGGGTGCGCGACATGACCCGGTGACCCTAGGCCGGGTTAACGACCTGTCCAGGGGACCCAGGCCGGGGACCCGACAGGACCCGGTGATCCTTCGCTGGTGTCCCGATGCAACCCGGGGACCCGGGCCGGGGAACCCACGTGACCCGGGGACCTGGGGCAGGGGTTGTCACCCGACACTGGTACCCGGGGCAGCGACCCGATACGACCCGGGGACCTGGGTCCGGGGTCCCGACCTGACCCGGTGACCTGGGCCGGGGATGTCACCCGACACTGGTACCCGGGGCAGGGACACGATACGACCCGGGGACCTGGGTCCGGGGTCCCGAACTGACCCGGTGACCTGGGGCCAGGGTAACCACTTGACCCGGGGACCCGGGCCGGGGTCCCCACGTGACCCGGTGACCTGGGGCCGGGGTCCCCACGTGACCCGGTGACCTGGGGCCGGGGTCCCCACTTGACCCGGGGACCCGGGCCGGGGTCCCCACGTGACCCAGGGTCCTGGTGCCGGTGTCCCCACGTGACCCGGTGACCTGGGGCCGGGCTCCCCACGTGACCCGGTGACCTGGGGCCGGGGTCCCCACGTGACCCGGGGACCCGGGCCGGGGACATCACGTGACCCGGTCACCTGGGGCCGGGGTCCCCACGTGACCCGGTCACCTGGGGCCGGGGTCCCTACGTGACCCGGGGTCCTGGTGCCGGTGTCCCCACTTGACCCGGTCACCTGGGGCCCGGGTCCCCACGTGACCCGGTCACCTGGGGCCGGGGTCCCCACGTGACCTGGGGACCTGGGGCCGGGGACCCCACGTGACCCGGGGACCTGGGGCCGGGGATGTCACCCGACACTGGTACCCGGGGCAGCGACCCGATACGACCCGGGGACCTGGGTCCGGGGTCCCGACCTGACCCGGTGTCCTGGGGCCAGGGTAACCACCTGACCCGGGGACCCGGGCCGGGGACTCGGTATGACTCCGTCTCCCGGGGCCGGGGTGGTCACCTGACACTGCTACCCGGGACAGCGACCCGACATGACCCGGTGACCCGGGGCCGGGGTAACGACCTGTCCAGGGGACCTGGGCCGGAGACCCGACAGGACCCGGTGATCCTTCGCTGGTGTCCCGATGCAACCCGGGGACCCGGGCCGGGGACCCCACGTGACCCGGGGACCTGGGGCAGGGGATGTCACCCGACACTGGTACCCGGGGCAGCGACCCGATACGACCCGGGGACCTGGGTCCGGGGTCCCGACCTGACCCGGTGACCTGGGGCCAGGGTAACCACCTGACCCGGGGACCCGGGCCGGGGACCCGGTATGACTCCGTCTCCCGGGGCCGGGGTGGTCACCTGACACTGCTACCCGGGACAGCGACCCGACATGACCCGGTGACCCGGGGCCGGGGTAACGACCTGTCCAGGGGACCTGGGCCGGGGACCCGACAGGACCCGGTGACCTGGTTCCGGGGTGCCGACCTGACCCGGTGACCTGGGGCTGTGGTGTCGACCGGACTCGGGGACCTGGTCCGGTGTCCCGTCATGACCCGGGGACCTGGGGTCGGAGTGGTCACCAGACCGTTGTACCCAGGCCGTTGACCCGACATGACCCTCTGACCCGGGGCCTGGGTAAAAATCCAACCCGGGGACCCGGGCATGGGACGTGACATGACCCGACCTGGGTCCGGGGTCCCGACCTGACCTGGTGACCTGGGCCGGGGACCCCACGTGACCCGGGGACCTGGGGCCGGGGATGTCACCCGACACTGGTACCCGGGGCAGCGACCCGATACGACCCGGGGACCTGGGTCTGGGGTCCCGACCTGACCCAGTGACCTGGGGCCAGGGTAACCACCTGACCCGGGGACCCGGGCCGGGGACCCGGTATGACTCCGTCTCCCGGGGCCGGGGTGGTCACCTGACACTGCTACCCGGGACAGCGACCCGACATGACCCGGTGACCCGGGGCCGGGGTAACGACCTGTCCAGGGGACCTGGGCCGGGGACCCGACAGGACCCGGTGACCTGGTTCCGGGGTGCCGACCTGACCCGGTGACCTGGGGCTGTGGTGTCGACCGGACTCGGGGACCTGGTCCGGTGTCCCGTCATGACCCGGGGACCTGGGGTCGGGGTGGTCAGTAGACCGTTGTACCCAGGCCGTTGAGCCGACATGACCCTGTGACCTGGGGCCTGGGTAAAAATCCAACCCGGGGACCCAGGCATGGGACATGACATGACCCGACCTGGGTCCGGGGCCCCGACCTGACCCGCTGACCTGGGGCCGGTGTCCCCACGTGACCCGGGGTCCTGGTGCCGGGGTCCCCACGTGACCCGGGGACCTGGGGCCGGGGTCCCCACGTGACCCGGGGCCCTGGTGCCGGGGTCCCCACGTGACCCGGGGACCCGGGCCGGGGACCCCACGTGACCCGGTGACCTGGGGCCGGGGTCCCCATGTGACCCGGGGACCCGGGCCGGGGACATCACGTGACCCGGTCACCTTGGGCCGGGGTCCCCACGTGACCCGGGGTCCTGGTGCCGGGGTCCCCACGTGACCCGGGGACCCAGGCCGGGGTCCCCACGTGACCCAGGGTCCTGGTGCCGGTTTCCCCACGTGACCCGCTGACCTGGGGCCGGGGTCCCCACGTGACCCGGGGTCCTGGTGCCGGGGTCCCCACGTGACCCGCTGACCTGGGGCCGGGGTCCCCACGTGACCCGGGGTCCTGGTGCCGGGGTCCCCACGTGACCCGCTGACCTGTGGCCGGGGTCCCCACGTGACCCGGTGACCTGGTGCCGTGGTCCCCACGTGACCCGCTGACCTGGGGCCGGGGTCCCCACGTGACCCGGGGTCCTGGTGCCGGGGTGGTCACCGGAACCTGGGAACCAGGCCGGGTGCGCGACATGACCCGGTGACCCTAGGCCGGGTTAACGACCTGTCCAGGGGACCCAGGCCGGGGACCCGACAGGACCCGGTGATCCTTCGCTGGTGTCCCGATGCAACCCGGGGACCCGGGCCGGGGAACCCACGTGACCCGGGGACCTGGGGCAGGGGTTGTCACCCGACACTGGTACCCGGGGCAGCGACCCGATACGACCCGGGGACCTGGGTCCGGGGTCCCGACCTGACCCGGTGACCTGGGCCGGGGATGTCACCCGACACTGGTACCCGGGGCAGGGACACGATACGACCCGGGGACCTGGGTCCGGGGTCCCGAACTGACCCGGTGACCTGGGGCCAGGGTAACCACTTGACCCGGGGACCCGGGCCGGGGTCCCCACGTGACCCGGTGACCTGGGGCCGGGGTCCCCACGTGACCCGGTGACCTGGGGCCGGGGTCCCCACTTGACCCGGGGACCCGGGCCGGGGTCCCCACGTGACCCAGGGTCCTGGTGCCGGTGTCCCCACGTGACCCGGTGACCTGGGGCCGGGCTCCCCACGTGACCCGGTGACCTGGGGCCGGGGTCCCCACGTGACCCGGGGACCCGGGCCGGGGACATCACGTGACCCGGTCACCTGGGGCCGGGGTCCCCACGTGACCCGGTCACCTGGGGCCGGGGTCCCTACGTGACCCGGGGTCCTGGTGCCGGTGTCCCCACTTGACCCGGTCACCTGGGGCCCGGGTCCCCACGTGACCCGGTCACCTGGGGCCGGGGTCCCCACGTGACCTGGGGACCTGGGGCCGGGGACCCCACGTGACCCGGGGACCTGGGGCCGGGGATGTCACCCGACACTGGTACCCGGGGCAGCGACCCGATACGACCCGGGGACCTGGGTCCGGGGTCCCGACCTGACCCGGTGTCCTGGGGCCAGGGTAACCACCTGACCCGGGGACCCGGGCCGGGGACTCGGTATGACTCCGTCTCCCGGGGCCGGGGTGGTCACCTGACACTGCTACCCGGGACAGCGACCCGACATGACCCGGTGACCCGGGGCCGGGGTAACGACCTGTCCAGGGGACCTGGGCCGGGGACCCGACACGACCCGGTGACCTGGTTCCGGGGTGCCGACCTGACCCGGTGACCTGGGGCTGTGGTGTCGACCGGACTCGGGGACCTGGTCCGGTGTCCCGTCATGACCCGGGGACCTGGGGTAGGGGTGGTCACCAGACCGTTGTACCCAGGCCGTTGACCCGACATGACCCTGTGACCCGGTGCCTGGGTAAAAATCCAACCCGGGGACCCGGGCATGGGACGTGACATGACCCGACCTGGGTCCGGGGTCCCGACCTGACCCGGTGACCTGTGGCCAGGATAACCACCTGACCCGGGGACCCGGGCCGGGGACCCGGTATGACTCCGTCTTCCGGGGCCGGGGTGGTCACCTGACACTGGTACCCGGGACAGCGACCCGACATGACCCGGTGACCCGGGGCCGGGGTAACGACCTGTCCAGGGGACCTGGGCCGGGGACCCGACATGACCCGGTGACCTGGTTCCGGGGTGCCGACCTGACCCGGTGACCTGGGGCTGTGGTGTCGACCGGACTCGGGGACCTGGTCCGGTGTCCCATCATGACCCGGGGACCTGGGGTCGGGGTGGTCACCAGACCGTTGTACCCAGGCCGTTGACCCGACATGACCCTGTGACCCGGTGCCTGGGTAAAAATCCGACCCGGGGCCTCGGTAAAAATCCAACCCGGGGACCCGGGGCCGGGTTAACGACCTGTCCAGGGGACCCGGGCCGGGGACTCGACAGGACCCGGTGATCCTTCGCTGGTGTCCCGATGCAACCCGGGGACCCGGGCCGGGGAACCCATGTGACCCGGGGACCTGGGGCAGGGGATGTCACCCGACACTGGTACCCGGGGCAGCGACCCGATACGACCCGGGGACCTGGGTCCGGGGTCCCGACCTGACCCGGTGACCTGGGGCCAGGGTAACCACCTGACCCGGGGACCCGGGCCGGGGACCCGGTATGACTCCGTCTCCCGGGGCCGGGGTGGTCACCTGACACTGCTACCCGGGACAGCGACCCGACATGACCCGGTGACCCGGGGCCGGGGTAACGACCTGTCCAGGGGACCTGGGCCGGGGACCCGACAGGACCCGGTGACCTGGTTCCGGGGTGCCGACCTGACCCGGTGACCTGGGGCTGTGGTGTCGACCGGACTCGGGGACCTGGTCCGGTGTCCCGTCATGACCCGGGGACCTGGGGTCGGGGTGGTCACCAGACCGTTGTACCCAGGCCGTTGAGCCGACATGACCCTGTGACCCGGAGCCTGGGTAAAAATCCAACCCGGGGACCCGGGCATGGGACGTGACATGACCCGACCTGGGTCCGGGGTCCCGACCTGACCCGGTGACCTGGGCCGGGGACCCCACGTGACCCGGGGACCTGGGGCCGGGGATGTCACCCGACACTGGTACCCGGGGCAGCGACCCGATACGACCCGGGGACCTGGGTCCGGGGTCCCGACCTGACCCGGTGACCTGGGGCCAGGGTAACCACATGACCCGGGGACCCGGGCCGGGGACCCGGTATGACTCCGTCTCCCGGGGCCAGGGTGGTCACCTGACACTGCTACCCGGGACAGCGACCCGACATGACCCGGTGACCCGGGGCCGGGGTAACGACCTGTCCAGGGGACCTGGGCCGGGGACCCGACAGGACCCGGTGACCTGGTTCCGGGGTGCCGACCTGACCCGGTGACCTGGGGCTGTGGTGTCGACCGGACTCGGGGACCTGGTCCGGTGTCCCGTCATGACCCGGGGACCTGGGGTCGGGGTGGTCACCAGACCGTTGTACCCAGGCCGTTGACCCGACATGACCCTGTGACCCGGGGCCTGGGTAAAAATCCAACCCGGGGACCCGGGCATGGGACATGACATGACCCGACCTGGGTCCGGGGTCCCGACCTGACCCGCTGACCTGGGGCCGGTGTCCCCACGTGACCCGGGGTCCTGGTGCCGGGGTCCCCACGCGACCCGGGGACCCGGGCCGGGGACATCACGTGACCCGGTAACCTGAGGCCGGGGTCCCCACGTGACCCGGGGTCCTGGTGCCGGGGTCCCCACGTGACCCGGGGACCCGGGCCGGGGTCCCC